>JAJJWX010002606.1:1200000-1747179 GCA_023529315.1 Papaver bracteatum | reverse complement strand
TTAGGTATGCGGGTCCCGCGATCCACACACTCGAGACATTAATCACGTCACAACTGGGGGATACAAACTGGGGTATCGGTCTGGCGGTTTACAGCGTGCAACACTCCATCACAAGATCGTGCCAGGGAAACATGGGCGGTTAGCGATGATAGGAGAAGTGGGCAAGCAACCATGTGGCACTAACACACAACTCCACTTCCTCCATCACTCCACTTCCTCCACTTTCCCATGAGAGACGTAATGAAGGCTTATCTACTTGTATAAATAGGTTCTCCTCCCTATTTCCAAAAACAGAGGTCCGAACAACACAGAAGACCAAGTGTTAATACCATCGTATTCAACATCCAGAGCCTTCCTGCAACATTTGTTATCCTGCTCAACCTTCTGTTAATAAGTCATCAAATAGCCTTCACCTTCACACTCTCAACACTTTCTTCGCTTCCCTCCCTAAGATCAACCTCACATCCTTCACCTGTGACCGAAACAAATCTGGAACGGGGGTATCTTCGGTTTAGGCCAGAATTGTATAAATTATGTCTCGAATCAAAGTGCTTATCGTGCAACACATTTGTTGAAGGTTTAAACTCACTTCTCATCCACACACACCCAAAATTACCTAAACCGGCAGAAGTAGTTTTCTCCCACAAACAAGGTTTAGCGACGAAAAAGACTTCACTTAGGGATTTGTGAAGCCAGGTCCGAATATCTTTATCTTGATAGTTCGTGTATCCTGATCTTGCTACTAATTGTTGAGTCTCACACCGATCCGACAAGATAGATAAAAATCGCAAAGTTCTTCGTCTCAGACTTTGTGATTCCACAAGTATATTCCTCTATAACGATTCTTTGTTGAAATCGGAGTAGGTTTTACTTGAAAGATGAATAAACCTAGGATACTCTTTTGGAGTCGTAAGTACTCTTGGGTTGTAGGACCAGAATATCGCTATGATATTACTCTTGTAAGATTAACAACACTTCTGCGAGCACCACCGCGAGTTCTTCAACAACACTTTGCGTATATCACAAAATAATTTAAAAAATGACGTAATAGCTGACGAATGAAGAAACACGAGAAGAGCATGATTGTCCTGCGATGGTTACAGCACTTGCGAGAATTAACATTATAACTACTACGATAATATCGCAAGTCAGATCCGAAATTAAAGGACAGCTTAGTTGTCATCCACTATGTAATTACTCTATATAAAGAGACCCATTAGATTTAGAAAAGGGATGATGTATTTTTTTTGTGTTGAGAAAGTCTTGAAGAGAGAGAAAATTCAAGAGAACGGTTGTATTCTTGATTTCTTCCATTTCTTGTAAACATTTTTGAGAAACAAATAAGAAAGTGTTGTTTTTAATCTTCAAATATGTGTTAATTACTGTAAATCCTTATCAAGGGTGCAGTGTAGGTTTTCCTGCAACTACATTTTGGCGCCCGAAACAGGGACTGAATTAACGAAAATCATAGAAAAAGCGACGTAGAAGATGAGAATTATTCAAGATTAAGAAGATAATTGAACAAATCGGTGAAATAGTTGAAGGAAAAATGATTAGAGCCAAAGAGAATTGTAGGAAATTGGAGTGTGATATGGTAACAAGAATAATGATCGACAAATTCCATGAAAACATTAAAGGGAAGATACATAAACGAGATTTTGAAGGAAAGAAAATTATGACAGTGGAAAAAATATCATCGCTGAAAGAATGGGAAAAGCAGAAAATCACATTTACAGCAGCAGAAATACCAACAGAAAATTTGAATCATACATCTCCTTTGGTATTACGGTATCCGTTATACAAATAAAGAAGGAAAAATCAACAAGATCTGCAGAAGAGTGGGCTGTAAATAGAACTTTGGTGGATGCATGAAGTTCTGTAGATATAATATTTTATCATACATTTAAGAAAATGGGATACATGGATGAAGAAATGTCTTGTTCATGGCTTTGGAAAATCTTTAACTAAACCTAAAGGCGAAATAGTGGTACGAATTCCGCTAGGAAAGATTGAAACACAAGTAACATTATGTGTGGTAGACGTGGAATCGCCGTATAATATGATATTAGGAAGAGCATGGATACATGCAATCAAGGTTGTAGCATCAACATTGCATCAATGCATCAAATTTCCTATGCCCAATGGAATTGGATAAATTAGAGGAGATAGCGATCTTGCGAAGCTATTTTATCAAACTGAGGTGAGAAATTATGAAGAGCGTCCAAAGCTGCGAAAAGCTCGCAGAAAAATGGCGAAAGAAACAAAGAAAGAAGAAGAATTTAAAATTTACATGATAAGAGCAAAAGAAGGAAAAGGAATACCTTGTGAAATCTCGCAAAAATGAGATGAACTCGCAAGAGTTGTGAAAAACTCAACACCAATGGGAGAGCATGAAGCACGCTACACTGCAGTAGAGCCAACAAAAGAAGCAAATATTTGAAGTAAAGAGGAACCTAAGATACTGAAAATCGGAATGAAGATGGATGCGGATGAAGAAGAGCGAACTGTAAACCTCTTGTGAGAGTATAAAGACATCTTCGCATGGAATATGGATGAGATGACTGAAATAGATCCATCAGTTGCATGTCATAAGCTAGAAATTAACAAGGAGGTAAGACCATTTAAACATAGGATAAGAAAAATCGCAACAACATACCATTCCCAAATAGAAAAAGAATTACAGAAGATGCTTGATGCGGGAATTATAAGGCAGGCAAAGTACCCGGAATGGATTGCAAATATGGTGGTGGTTCCAAAGAAGAATAAGATGATGAGAATTTGTATAGATTTTACTGACTAAAACAAAGCTTGTCCTAAAGATAGCTTTCCATTATCAGATATTCCTCAAATAGTTGAATAATCAGCGGGAAATGATAGAATATCTTCATTAGATAGGTATGAAGGATATAATCAGATCCCTCTCGCTGAAGAAGATCAAGAGCACACCGCATTCTTTGCTCCAAGAGGATTATACTGTTATACAAAGATGCCCTTTGGTTTACGAAATGCTGGTGCAACATATCAAAGAATGGTGGAAAAAGTGTTTGTAAAATGGACCCATAAAACACTAGAAGTATATGTAGATGACATGTTAGTCAAAAGTAAAGAAGCTAAAAACCATGTTCAAGACTTAAAGGAGATTTTCGATCAAATGCGACATTTTAACATCAAGGTGAATCCCGAAAAATGTACTTTTGGAGTAGCTTCAGGAAAAAATTTGGGGTACATTGTGTCAAAGGAAGGAATACAAGTTGATCCAGATAAAGTACAAGCAATTCGCGACATGTCAACGCCAGTAACAGTAAAAGATGTGCAAAAGTTGAACGGACTCTTAGCCTCGCTAGGAAGATTTATTTCGCGATCTTCAAATAAATGCAAGCATTTCTTCAACATACTCAGGAAGGGTACAAAGTTCAAGTGGACAAATGAATGTGACAAGGCTTTTCAAGAAATTAAAGAATATTTAATGAACATATCTATCTTGCAGAAGCTAGAGCCCGGATAAGAATTATTGATCTACCTTGCGACAACTTCGCAGTGTTAAGTGCAGTATTACTGCGAGTAGACGCAGGAATAGAAAAACCAATTTATTACATCAAAAAAACAGTTAATACTGCAGAGACAAATTACTCAAAGATTGAGAAGTTAATTCTGGCATTGGTTTATGCAACCTTTAAGCTTCACATCTATTTTCAAACACATAAAATAAAAGTATTAACAAAGGTACCTATTGAGTTAGTAATGAAGAATTCTAAAAGATCAGGAAGGGTTGAGAGATGGAATGCACAAGTAGGGCACTTTGAAATCAAATACGAAATCCTATCCTCGCCAAAATCACAAGATTTAGCAGAATTTCCTCTAGAAGATGATGAAGCTGTAGAAGAAATGATAGACATAGAAGAAGAACATGGAGATCCAAAAGATCTATTAAAGGAACCCAATATGTGTGAAATATTGGTGGATGGATCATCAAATGGGGAAGGTAATAGAATTGGAGTTGTCTTTATTTCACCAGAAGGAGAAAAAATGGCTTTTTCATTTCTTTTGGAGTTCACATCCACTAATAATGAGATGGATTATGAAGTTGTAGTGCTTGCGTTAAAATTCGAAATAGAAATGAAGTTGGAAAATGCTAGAATTACTAGTGACTCGCAATTGGTTATTCGCCAGATAAAAGTAGAATACATAACAAATGAACCATCTTTGAAGAAATACAAGAACCTTGTTGAAGAATTATCTGCGAGAATTCCAAAAATAAAATGGAGACATATATCAAGAAAAGATAACAGACTCGCAGATGCTTTTGCTTTCATATCTAGCATGATGATAAATCCAGTTGCGAGATGCATAAAATTTCAAACACTTGTATTACCCTTAGTCAATAAGGAAGAAGAAGATGTAGCAGATGTGATGATGATAGAAGGTGGTGAAGAAGAACCAAAAGGAAATATTGCAGACTGGCAAGCAGAACTTCATGCATATTTGGCAAGAGGGGAGACACCAAGAAATAGATTAGAAACATATAAGTTAAAAAGCCGAGCAACAAATTATGAATTAAGAGATGGAGTATTATATCGCAAATCTTTTAATGGACCATCGCTAAGATGCTTGACACGTGAAGAAGGACAAAAGGTGTTAAAGATGTTGCATAGTGGAGACGCTGGTAATCACAGTGGGGGAAGATCTTTGGCATACAGAACAAAAATGCAAGGTTATTATTGGCCATACATGCATGAGGACGCAAAGAAACTTTCAAGACGATGCGAAGATTGTCAGCGATATGGAAAGAAAATACATGCACCAGGGGCACCATTGTCATCCTCAACCAGTGTGTGGCCTTTTGGAAAATGGGGGTTGGATATTGTGGGACCATTTGTACCAGGTTTTGGACAAAGAAGATATTTAATTATCGCTATAGATTATTTCACAAAATGGGGAGAAGTAAAGGATGTGCAACACATCTGCGACGAAGACATTTTTACATTCATATTTGAAAATATAATTTGCAAATTTGGTATTCCTGCACAGTTAGTATCTGATAATGGAAAACCGTTTGAAGGACATAATATTTAATTGTTACTTAATGCATTTAAGATTAAATGTGGAAAATCAACACCACTATATCCACAGGCCAACAGACAGGCAGAGGCAACAAATAAGACAATTACAGATATACTGAAGAAGAAATTAGAGGGACACCACGGGGCATGTGTGAACAAGTACATAATGCAGTATGGGCTTACAATACAAATAGATGGGAAGCTACTGGAATGTCACCTTTTTGTTTGACATATGGGGTTGAAGTTGTTATTCCTACAACAAAAAGAGAAATTTTGGAGAAGAATCTTAGTGCTGGTATGATTCTAAATAAACTTGATGAGTTAGAATAAAAGAAATAAAAATCCCTACAACATATGGAAAATTATCAGCGGAGATTAGCTCGCGAGTATAACAAACGTGTCAAAATACGTGAGTTCCAACCAGGTGATTTAATGTTGCGAGAAAAACCAGTGTATCAACGAGAAAATGGTGGAGAGCTGAAGATAAAGTGAGATGGACCGTACATCATTAAAGATATAGTTGGAACCGGGGCATACAAATTAATGGACCCAGAAGGTAGAGATGTTGATCAAAGACTTGATAGACCATGGAATAGATTATATCTGAAAAGATATTATCAATAACAAATTCTGCGAAATTAGAAATGCTGGTATATTAAATTATGAGACGGATAATAAATTTTTACAATGACAGAGAAAATAAGAAATGCGCAAATATCGCAAGAAACACGAATAAACTTTCGCAGAGACATAAGAATGGGGCGAACCTTTATGGCATACACCCTAGTTCACGAATACAACTTCGTAAGAGGAAAATGTAAAAACTAAAGTGCGTAATATAAGGGGGTATCTCTTTGCATGACTCAGGGATAAGGTTATACCGCTACTGGAACCTGAGTCATGGAGATGTTGGGATTAAATAAAACCTATCCGGGGGAGGTACCTTGGATTTCCAACTATATAAGGTTATACCCTGGTTGGACGACCGAGGGTCTCTTCTAATAAGTGCAGAGTATGACTAAGGCGCCGAGGTACACAATTGGGACAAGGGTGCCCGGGGCATACGAAACTACCCTGACCATTCTTGGCAAGTCTTGGCTATGATGCACTCGGCCCGAAGAAAACCCACTTAGGGTGCAGTCTTGTAACTATAAGCCATATAGGCATAAAGGATAAGAGGCTGCTAAAACAGCTAGTTGTTGTTAAGACCGGATGGGAGGAGCTAGTCTTGTATGGCCGATGTTCCCTCCTTGAAGGGGCAACCAGGGTGAGATAAGGGCGGCACCCTCCATTAGGGAGCTGATAAGTGTCTAAAGACGGCAATGTCATGGGGCTTTATGATCGCAAGAACATTTAGGCCTATCATATTATCGCGTGACAAATATTATACAGAGGCAATAAGCCATGAGAAAAGGTTAAGATGAGATCAATGGGTTTTTACATGAAAGTGTAAAGATGTCCTGCAATTTCATCGCAAGACGGCAATGTCATAAAGCTTTGTTCTTGCAAGGGAGTTTTGACTTGTTATATTGTCGCAGAGAAATTGCCAAAATATGGATAAGGCAAGATCAACGGGTTTTTACATGCAAATGTAAAGATGTCCTGCGATTTTGTCGATTGAATATGTGTAAAGATTATCTAATCTATTATATTGATCCATCCAAGAATCTCTCTCAGCACAAGCTTCTTCAGCAATAGACTCAAATTGAAATATCTTCATTAATCATTTCTGATTTAAAGGTAAATAGGCAAACCAAATATTTAAAAGGGAATTGAGTACAGAAAAGATGAAAATCCACTAAAACAGAAAAATTAGAGGCAAAGACAGAAGAACTATACCTTTTAACTCCTTGTTTTTATTGCGAAGATTTTCGCAATCAAGTAAAGAGTTGCGAAGCTTGTGATCAAGAATATCACATTCTGAAGCTTTGTCTTGGATATTTCTCTTTAGAGCTTCAACTTCATTTTCTAAAGACGCTCGCGAAGCAGTTCGATCAGAACCAAAATATTTGATTAAAGTCTCGCAAACATCATAATTGAAAGGGTCGGTAGAAGATTTCCTGGCATCATCTAAAACGTTGATAGGTGTGTAAAAACACCTCTCTAAGTATCGATTGATTATGCTTTCTTAGATAGTTTTCATGTGAAATTGTATTATTAGATATCTTTTGTATTTTATGGGAATTTTGGAGCTTATTCCCGAAAAGAACAAGAAATCGTCCAATTTTCCAAAATAAGTGGGCATGAAGAAGCAACCCGCTTGAATCTGTTATAAGTTACTAGATTATAAACGGGTTTACTATAGGCATCCAATCAATTTACTAAGGGCCAACAGATCTCATTTATAACTCAGAACAAGATCGAAATCTTATTCATAGCTCAGTTCCCATCCTAGCATGAAGACCACCTCTGCACATGCTGGCAAGCTCAGGTTTGATGGGCTACTGGGTTTTGAGAGCATTTAAAGTTCAGGTAAACACGGAGAAAGTGGTACGAACAAGAAATGACCGAGTTCTCTTGGCATGAATTCCAACTGGTGACTGATGTTGCTGCCAGATTGAGGATGGAACTCCAGCAGTGATGAATAGGATAGAAAGTGATTGGTTGAAGGTCAAGGAGATGGGTTCATCTGAAATTAAAATCCAAGAACAACAAGGAAACAAAACTGAGATGAGTTTGATTTGGGTTTGCTCAGGTTCTTATAATTTGATGAAATTCAGGTTTGAATTGAATCTGTGATGTCGAAAGTTTACAGGTTAGGGTTTATTGAGTAGACTTTGAATGTGAAGGAGATGTGGATTGATTATGAGATGATGGTGAAGTTTGATCTGAAACTGAATCTGAGTTGAGGACTATAAGAGGAATTCATGGAGGAGATTCAAGGGTTTTGAGTAGAACAGAGAAATGGGTTTTGTTCAGAGCTGATATGAGTTACAATGATGCAGTTGAGGCTTAGGGAAAATGAGTTGGTTGTATGCCAATGTAGTTTCAAGGTGTTGGTAATAGGTTGTGCTGCATAATGGAGCTAGGGTTGTGTATGAAGAGCTACAGAGATAATGGGTTCAGGTGTTGTTGCTATTGTAATGGTGAGAGAGTGCTGGTGCTGTTAGATGTATGCTAGGGTGGAATTGAGCTCCAGGTGGTATTTTGGCTTGAGGCTGTAGTTGCTGCCATTAAATAGGAATTACAGGTGATCTGTGTTGGCTATTGACTCACAGGTTATGGTTTTGCAGAGATAAAGCTTAATTGAAATGGCTAAAAGGGATTCTGCTGGTGGAACTGGTAATGGAATTGAATGGGTCTTGAGGTGTGATGTATCTGGTGGTGTCTAGAATGCAAATAGTTTTTCTGTGAAATGCATTGTAGGGGTGGCAGTTGCTAGTGAAACTGTAAATTGTGACTGAAGTGCTTCTAAACTGAAGTCCAGATGGAGTTTCCATTGATTTCTGGTGGTTACTCTGAAGGGTTATAATAAGCTGGAGGTCTAAAGGTTATGTTGTTGCTTGTGATGTTCAGTGAACTGGAAAAGAAGTTGGTGGATTAATAGAGGATGACAAGAGTTGAAGGAATTGCAGTTGGACAAGGTAATAGTGCTGTGAATAGGCAGAAATGGCTTGAGCTAGCAATACATGGAATATGTGGTGTACAATGAATGAACTGGAACGAGTAGATTGAGAAAGAAATGGAGAAGTGGCAATGAGATCAGTTGAGCTATGTTGTAGGTGGTGTTGTTCAATGAGAGTGCTAGTGATGGTGGTAATGAGAAGATACTGCAGTTGAATTATTGTTGGTTCAGCAGGAGATGATGTTGATTCATGGGAAGTGGTTGTAGTGGAGTGTTACAGAGAATGAGAGGTGAATTTATGGTTTTGAGCTAATGGGTTGGAGGAATTCTGGAGCTGTTCAATTGGAACTGGTGTTGGTATGGAAGATGGCATGGCCAAGGAAGTGATGCAGTTGCAGTTTGAAATGTGTATGACTATCGAATGAAATACAGGGAAGCTAGAATTCAAAGAAGCTACAGAAAATGTGCAGCTGACAGAGCACATCCATCATGGCTGAAGCGCAATGGTTGCAATAGCCATGGCAACTAAACCAAGTCAGCCCAGTTAGCCTGACTCAGCTGAGTTAGATAGCTGACTCAGTCTTAATTCAGTCATGGATCATTTTTGACCCGGTGTTGACTCGGTAGACTTTCCGAGTTGACTCAGTTGACTCGAGTTGGACCGTTGCTCGTTGACCAGTTTGCCTTTTCAGGTGGCCGACGTCGACTTTCCGGTGACCGGATTCCGGCAATATTCCGGACAAAAACCCAAGTTTTCCGGCAAGCGTTTTTGGGACATAATTTCTACACGGGTTTCTCTCACTTGTGGGCTTGGTGGATTTCTATCTAAATGGACTTTGAAGACAAAAACTAATTTTGGAACAAGGAGAGCTATAAAAAGGAAGTTTTTTACAACTTTTGGGAGATCACGTTTTATTCTATTCTTGGAGCTTTTGCAGAGAACCACTTCTAGGGTTTGCTTTCTTTTATGTTTCATCTTCTTTCTTTGAATATTATGATGATGAACTCCATTAATATGAGTATCTAAATACAATTATTGGTTATGGGATAAAGTTGATTTCATCAAGCATGTTATTTGATTCTATGAGTTAGTTTTGTCTCAATTCCATCGTTTATGATTCATTATTTTTATTATCATATGATTTGAATGCTAGTTTGGTTGAGTCCGGAATCAATTGGATTGGTTTTCATCTCTATATCTATATTAGGGTTTTCAATACGTAAAAGTTGTTTATCCCTGATTTTTAGTAGCATCTTGTGGTTATTACTTGTAGTGATACATCTTTTTAATCGCATATGAATCATAACCTTTGTTAAAATGAATTAGTGCTTTTACACATTTGTTTGCATTGATTAGTCTTATTTCATAGAACTTATTGCTCTTAGGGAGTTAAACTTAATTGTGCTTTTACACTTTAGGTTTCTTTTTAAGTAGATTTCACAATAGCATCTTTTAATGTTGTTTGTGATAAAATCAGGAAATAAACGGGATACTCTTGCGATCAAGATATCCTAGGACATTTGATAATTGCGAGATTAAATTACCAATTCTAATCATTGATGAAAATACATATTTGTGAATGATACTATCCCGTGACCAATATCTTCTCTTTATTAATTATTCAAACTATTTGCTTTGCTTTATTTTATTTTATTACTTTGACAAAAACAAAACACACTCTTGGGTTATTTTGGTTACTTAAGAATCTAAAAATTGCATAACAACAATCGCCTTTCGGTGGATACGAACTCTTTCTTATCACGTACTTCATTCATAGTTAGTAGAGTGAGAAAGTGAAATTATTTTTGACGCATACGACTGCGATCAAATGTCAGACAAAACTTTAAAAGCAGCATCGACCCCTACTGATGCTTCTTTAGATGAGGGAAGAGGTGCAGAGGGTGAAGTGGTAATGATGGCGAGTTGGATATTCGAGTCATTTGCGATGGTTGCATCACCAGAAGGTGGAGTGTCTGGAAAAGTAACGGTTGGAAGTAAAATAGGAGAGGAAGAAGTTTTGTTCATAACAGTCTTGGGAGTTTCATCCATTGGAGGATTAATGGAATTGGGAGTATTGATGATGTCATTCTCGTAAATAGAGGATGGAGGTTCCATCTGCGAAGTAGTAGAAATAGATTTTGAAGATGAAAACTTGGGAATAGCAATAACAATCTCAAGAGCCTTGGATTTGCGATATTTCTTGCGAGGTTTAACAGCATTTTCATCACCCTACGAGTAATAATGTAGATAAGAAACAGAGGCAACAATATATTGTTATTAAGAAAAGAAATGTTTCTTACTACCTTATGACTCGCAGACTTCCTTTTATTTTCAGTAAGTTTTTGTTGTGAATCTTTGAGAATATTAGGGTTTTGGTCGACAAACTTGGTGTTGGATGCAGTTCCACTGAAAAGAAAACATAGTATGGGAGTTATATAGAATCAAGCAAAAAAAAAAATCAAATGGGGTGAATAAACATGATTCAAACAAGCAAAATCGAGTTTAATAACGTCAGAAGAACACATACCTTGATGATTCCATTAAAGCAGCAGCATGGGAATCTGTAGAAAAAGAAAGTTGCAGGTAGGAAAAATTTGCAGAGAACGAAGAGGTGAAGAAGATGAAGAAGTAAAAGAAGAAAAAATATTTCCTTAATAAGTTCTCTCTTTTATAGTCAGAAGGATGGTAACCGGGTAACAAAAGGTTAACCGGTAAAAAGAGGAATATTCGACACGTATAGGCGGTTATACTTAATTCACGGAGCCTTGTCGGAGGAAGAAGATGAAACAATGAATAGTTGCGACATTTTATTTCTCATGATCTTTCATCCTTCGCAGAAAAGACATGATATGAGGCAAGATGTAGGACCAGAATATCGCTATGATACTACTCTTGTAAGATTAACAACACTTCTGCGAGCACCACCGCGAGTTCTTCAACAACACTTTGTGGATATCACAAAATAATTTTAAAAGTGACGTAATAGCTGACAAATGAAGAAACACGAGAAGAGCATGATTGTTCTTCGATGGTTACAACGCTTGCGAGAATTGACATTATAACTACTGCGATAATATCCCAAGTCAGATCCAAAATTAAAGGACAACTTAGCTGTCATCCACTATGTAATTAATCTATATAAAGAGACCCAGTAGATTCAGAAAAGGGATGATGTTTTTTTTTTTGTTGAGAAAGTCTTGAAAAGAGAGAAAATTCAAGAGAACTGTTGTATTCTTGATTTCTTCCATTTCTTGTAAACATTCCTGAGAATCAAATAAGAAAGTGTTGTTTTTAATCTTCAAATATGTGTTAATTAATGTAAATCCTTATCAAGGGTGTAGTGTAGGTTTTCCTGCAACTACATGGGTGAAATTATCAAGTTTGATGAATGTAGTAATACTCATATCAATCTTGACAATTTTTTTGATGATTCTTCATCAAAATCATTGGAGGATTTAATGGATTATTCGTATACTAATGAAAATTATGTTATTAAGGTTTCAGGTCCCGTTTGTTTAGATGCTAATGTTTTTCTTGAATCAATCCCCAAACTGACATGTCCTTCTTGTACCATTGAGGGTCACGTACTCACATAATGCTTCAAGTACAAACACAAATTAAGGTATGTCAACAAACTACAACGGAGGGCTAGTTGTTTGGAAAATGTGCTTAAACTTGTTCAAAATTCCAATCCGGAGGTACGTAAAGTTAACTCTTCTTTTCCTAAAAGATTGAATGTTTCAAAGGAAAAGGTAAAATCTCAAAATAAGAGAAGAGTCAGATCTAAACATTCGATAAAGAATGGTATTACAAATACCGTGCATGAATCTAGTGGTGAGCACATTACTACTCACCGCAACACAATTTAACTGTGTTGAAAATTGCATCTTGTCACATGTGCCCTTAAAAAGAGACAAGAACCGTGCACATTAGCGCTTTTGGGTCAAACTTGAATATTATAAATTGTTTTTCCATCATCAAATGTTCCTTGACGTGAATGAACTCTTTTCAAAAGTGTTGTTAGCTTTTTTCTATCTAAATTTCTTTCCGAAAAGACGAGGGTAACCAAATACACCACAATATTTTTGTTTTAAACTATTGGTCTGATACTAAGTGTGATCGTCTATGGACAAAGTCGAGATAATATAACAACAATAGTTACAGTACAAGATCGATTGACTATAGGATCAGAGTCAAGTGATTATGATTAACTACAAGTGTATTTACTTTAGTTATAATAAAAAATTATAATTGCGGAAAATATAAGTAAATAACACACACAAGATTTTGTAAACGAGGAAACCGCAAATACAAATGCAAAAAAAAAAAAAAAACCGGGACCTAGTCCAATTTTGAATACTCTCAGAATTAAGCCGCTACACAAAGTACAATTCCAACTTCGTATTGTTAGATCATAGCTCGGTTAAAACCTCCAAGCGTTGTTATTTCAAGTTTGATTATCAAATTTTAGTATCAAAAAGTATCTAGATTCGCTTGATTAAATACTAGAGTCAACTTCGTTTAGGTTAGACTTGAAAGTCTAAGAATGTTGAGACGTACAAGTATTACTCTGAAGACCTGAACAATGTGAATAAGTAACAACTACAATGAGGACATTATCATTCCACTTGAGGATAGTAATATTGACTTGATATTGTTTCCATTCCTAACGTATTTTTCAAGTTGGATTATATTGAAAACATAACATGCGAAGCTGTATATATAATACTCTAGTGGTTAGACTTGGTCATATAATTATGATTTAAGTGTCAAGGATCTTATTGAATTACGAAGTATCAACGCTTATCTTTTGGAACTTCGAAAATACGACATCAACATAATCTTTGTATTTAGTTACTTGATTATGTTTAAGATATAAGTATGATTTCACCATAGGAAACAATGTTTAAAGGAAGTACATATATGAACTTGTTTCGTAATCGAAATAAAATCATTATTGGTCAGGTTCTGTATTGAATATCTTTTTAATGACCAATACAAAATGACAAGGTAGAACATATCTGAACTTATTGATATTTAAGGTATAACCGGTCATAGCATATACTGTGTAGCATGTTGTAATCAGTCACAAGCTACTTTGTGAAGCATGGTGTAACCAGTCACAAGTTGTTAGAGCATAGATCGGTTGAACCCACCAAGCGTTGGTATGTCAAGTTTGGTTGTCATATTTTTGTGAATCAAAACTCATTTAAAGAGTTGCTTGATTATTTACTAGAGTCAACTTCGTATATGTTAGCTAGAAAGTTACTAGGATATGAGACTTACAAGTATTACGTGAAGACTTGAAGAATGTGAATAAGTAAAGAGCTACAATGATGACATCATCCTTCCACTTGAGGTTATTAATATTTGACTTGAACTGTTTCATTCCTAACGAATCTTTCAAGTCGTGTATATTGAAAACATAACTGCGAAGCTGTGAATGATTATACTATAATTAGACATAGTATTAAGGATTTACAATACGAAGTATAACGTTTATCTTTTGAACTTCGTATTTAAGACATGGACATAATCGTATGAATTCTATTGTGATTATGTATGGATATGGGTGAATATTTAGTCAAAGGAAACAATATTTTACATTCGTTTAAAATAAGTACATTCATAAACTTGTTTTGTGAATCGAAAGGGAAATCGCTAGGCTTATTGGTATTGTTATTCATTGCAAATCTTTGGATTACCAATATGTGTGTTTAGTATAACCGCTCATAACTTTTTTATGTATCTTGGAAAAACTATTCACAATGCCTAACTTTTGTATTGGTATAACTTTTATTAGTGAAACCAATCTTAAGTAATCACACGAGATGGTATGATCGACTTATTGTAATTGGTATGACTAACTCTAGACATTGGGGAACCGATCCTAGTAAGAGGTGTAACCGATCACAAGAGGTAATCGATCCTTGTAAGAGGTACAACAAGTTTTTAGTAATTGGGGAACCGATTTTATGACTTGTGTAACCGAATACAAGTTTATACCATCAATAAGTGGTAATCGATCCTAGTACCTACCTAGTCAACCAACTTTTGGTAACTACCGTGACTAATCTTAGTACCCACATGGAAGTGGAACCGAAAACTTGTTTTGGTAGAACCATGAAACCCATGATTGGTGATTTGATAGGATAATCAATTACATAGTTCTTGGAAGTCAGATGAACCAATTCTAAACTTGTTTGGAAGTGTGGAAAATCGGTTCCAAGATTGTAAATATGAAAAAGGATTTACAAAGTAAAGATGTCGACATACTTTGAACATGTGCAGTAACTCTTATCTTTTATTGTTCAAAGATATTCCTTAATAGCTAAAGGAGAATCCCGGATCGAAATAAATTGAGAATCTTTTAATTAAGGTTTTTAGTTTTTATATGCTTTTAATTTCCAGCAATTAAATGCATATCTTTAGAAAATAAAAATTAGTAATGTGCATTTACTAATTGGAGATTTTCTACTGAGATTTCGGTCAATATTTGGACAATGCATTTCCAGGAATTATGAAAGCCGATTTGGACTTTATTGCATATCTTTGAGAATATTCGGTTTTGGAAATTCCTTGTTGTCCAAACTTCCTTGGTCTATAAATATTGAAGTTTGCATTTCAATAAAACTAATCCTCAGAGCCAGCAAAACTACCTAGTTGTGTTGTTACTGGTGGATCCATTTATTCGGAGAGGAAAGTACCCTAATTAGGAGAAATCTCTGACCGCTTGTTTTAAAGACTTGTTTGGGATTGGGAAGCTCTATAAGTACCGTTGGGGGAAAACAAGATAATTGCAGTTTATTATTAGTTTTCGATTGATTTGATTGACTAATGGTTGTTGAACTTTGATTGCACCTAGTTTTTTTATGCTTGAGAATATTCTCTTCTGATATAAGATTCACTCAAACTAGATCGAAGTATCGACGGGGATCTTTAGAGCTGTTTGTAGATCTAAAGACGTCTTGTGATAATCCATTGTTAACAGACTCCGTTTTGTGTGTGATTGATCACAAGAGACTCAAGTTGTTTGTGTGCAGGTGTTTATTAAAGATCTAAGAAGATTTGAAGATAAAGAAGATTTCTTATTTGAGTTCATAATCTTTGGTGTACACAAAACTTGATCAGATGGCACTAGTGGAAAAACAGGTATCTGGGACATTATGAAACGACACAGAAAGTGTATCCAAAAATCGCTATATACGTAACGCGTCGTTGACTAAGATCAAGTCGTCGTTATAATTTGACTTTAATTTACTTTTACAGGGACGCAATATACCTTGTTGTTGACTAAAGTCAAGTCATCGTAGTGGCCGAACCTTTGTTGACTTGTGAAACGACACTTGCGTAAGATCGTTTCACTGGTAGATTTTTTTAGCGCGAATTTCGCCCCCACTTTGTGTGGTTAGGATAGAACCTCGTTAGTATCGAGTAAAATAATTTTCTAATTCCTTCTTCTTTCTATCTCTTTCCCACATCTCTCTCTGTTTCTTGCTCTCTCGAGTCTCACTCCAGCTCTCACCCAAACCCAAATCATAGAAATAACACCATTGAACCCTATTTCTCTGAAACCCTTAATCATCAAACACCATTGAACCCTATTCTTTGAAACCCTTCATCATCAAAACTCGTTTATTAAAGGTAAAGTTAGGATTTTGCAAAAAATCCCTTTTCTATTCGTTCTTTGTTCTTCTTTTATTTTAATCATGGTAGAGTTAGGTTTGTAATTTCAAAATCAGGGTTTTGAAAAACAACCCCCTTTTTCTGTTTGTTTCTTATTCTTCTTTGATTTTGTTCATGGTAGAGTTAGGGTTTGTAATTTCTAGGGTTTTTATAAAAATCCCATTTTCTGTTTTGTTGTTCTTCTTGTTTATTTTTAGGTTTTAATTATCATTTATTTTTTTATTGACAGGGTTTACTTGATTTCTGGAAGAGCTTGAGGTGTATTCACTTTCTAATTATTTCGGTATGAAGAACATGTTCAGTAATTCGTGGATTTGTATGGTTTAGTTGTATTTTGTAGGACTGGTGTCATGTATAGGGTGTATTTGTTGATTTAATTTGTATGATTAGCATCTAGATATGTTTTCTGATTTTCTTAATTAAGTAAAATCTGTTATGAAGTTGTATGCCTAGAATTTATGAAGTTGTGGATTATGATTTCTATTTGATTCATCATGGGAGGGTCAATTCTAGCTAAGTAAGGTTTAGAATTTTGTAGAAGGAGTAATTTGGTTATATCTTATCATTATGTGAAACAAGTCAAATATTCAGCTGCATAGTTAGAGATCTTAAAAGTTCATAATCATTGGTTAGATTGCTTGCACTTTATTTGAATGACGGTGTGAAGTATGAGATGTTTAAAATGAAGTATTTGATCCCAACATTATTTAGTAGTTCTTTGTGCATAAGGATGGAATTTGTTATTTTTGATTGAATGCTCATATATTTTTGCATAATGTTGTCCTTTTATTCAAGTTGCTAATTTTTTCCATTAGAAGGAAGAAGAATTTATGCATAACAGGATAGTGTAGGAAGGTATGATCATGTATGTAATATAAATGCCTGTTGATTAGTGGATCTCATGTTGGTAATTCTGAGATAGTGTAGACAGCTCGATAATAGTGCGAGATAGACAAGGAAGCTATCTAGTCATAACATCAGATCTTTTTGACAAGATTGGTTTGTTGATATTTATTCAGTTCAGTTCTTCTTTGATGGTTTTATGACGATTCATTGCATTGTTTATCTTCTGCAGTTTACATTATGAATCTTAATTGGTTTTATTTTAGATGACTATGGTGAGACTTAGTGGAAGTAGCAGTCGACCTCGGGCTACAAGTAGTAGGTCTACTACAAGTCATTGGCCATCTCCCCTGCTCAATACTTCTGCAAGTCCATACAGGTCTGCCAGTCCAGTTCTAGGAGTCAACATTTGTCATCATATCGCGAGCATTGGGATGGTCACAGTGAACCAATGAGAAGTGTACGTGCGAGGATCAATGGCATGCGGCTTTCCAGCATTCTGTCAATGAAACTCAAACTCCTCAAGCAAGCAGGAATAGTAATAACATAGTTTTTTTTTATCTTTCAGTTTCCTTCTTTTATCAGTGAAACTTCAAGTTACTATTTATAATATCTATATTTGTTTTATATAGTTGGTTACCTTCTTCCAGTTTCATTCAACACACATGGACAACCTATTGGAGATTCAAAGGCGTTTTCCACCAAAGTTGGAGTAATTGTTAGGAGTATTGTGTCACCATCTTATGGAGGAAAGTTTCTCCAGAACTCAAGGAAGAAGTGTGGAGAGCAATCAAGAATGTATACAATGTTCCTAAATTTGTTAGGGATAAAGTTTTAAAAAGGGAAAACAAGGCTTGGAGGAATGGTAAGACTCCTCTAAGGAGTGTGTGTGATGCAGGTGCTACTGTTGCTGAACGAAAATCCAAGAGGCCAGGAAATCAAAAAAAAGAAAGATTGGTAGGCTTTTGTGGAGATGGTTAGTGATGTTAAAGATAATGAAGCCAGGGAGAGAGGGAAGAGAGCAAGGAGAGCAGTTAAATCTCTACATAGTACTGGAATAGATGGTATTACGCGGTGTCGGCATATTATGGAACAACAAAGTCGAATAGGTACGGTTAATAGATCTGTAGTGTTTGTTGCTACACATGTGTACCAAGAACTGTCAAAAGAACAACTTGAACATGATGACTATGAAGCAAAATATAGAAGATATGTGGTAAGTTTGGTTTTTATGCATATTGATTTAAGATTAACAAGTATGTCATTTAATTTCACTTTCACTTGCTTATATATTCTTTTGTACTTTGCAGGGAGAGGTAAAAGAGCTGCTACAAACTGATCAGTATAGTAAAGAGACCCATGTGGACAAGGATGCAGTCGTAAAGGTGAGTGCATATGAATTTCATATTGCTTTTTGTTCTTGTGGAATTAAAACCTTTTAGTTACTCAGTTTTTTTTACTTGCTCATAGGTGTTTGGGACTGATCGTGGGGGATTCGTTAGAGGTATGGGAGGTGGTGTCTCAAGACTGAATTTCCTGCTTCTGCAATTCCTAGGGAGCAGTTGCGTCAAGAACAACTGAAGAATAGAGTTATTGAAGATCGTCTTTGATTTATTGAGGAGTAGATTGAGGCAGCAAGGGGTGGCACCAGCAATGCAAATACTGATGAGGTAATATTTTTCTTACTAACTCATTTTGAACAATATAGTTATTGAATCGAAAACCATTTACTTTTCACTATTTTTCTCATGGAGACCTGTTATTCTTTTTTGACTTAATGGGATTTTATTATGTCTCAGGAAATGAATTTTGGCACTGGTTCTCAACCTATAGTTCATAAGGTAGTGTTGAGGAACTTGAGAAAGAGATTTGTTTCATTTGTACGTGTTGATCCAAGTGCACAACCATCAAATGTAGACTGTTTGGTCCTCATTGATCAAATTTTGGTACCAACAGAGGATCTGTATGATGGTGATGGAACTCTTGGTGACATTTCTCTAACCGAAATGATTATGTGGCCAAGACATTCTGTCACCTGTGATGATGCTGATTTTGTGTGTTTGAAATGTACTTCCCACCTGTTTTTTTTTGTTAGTATGACTCATGTTTTCATGCACTTGGCAGAAAAGGCACATTTATTATGGCATGTTCAATTTAGATGGATGTACCCTTTTGAGAGGTACAATCATGTAGTTACTAATATCCTTTCAGTTTTTTCTTTTACGAAATCAGCATACTTACATATACTTGGTTACTAATTACATGTGCAGGATGATGAGAACCTACAAGTTTTATGGCTGCAACAAAAATTATATAAAAGCGTCTATTCAAAAATACATTTGAACATTCATTCACCTCTTGATGCTAGCAGGGAGATGATGAGGTAATATTGCTTTGTTTTAGGACTTGTTTATTTATTTGTTTTTCTCTTAATCTTCTTTATGTAAAAAGAGATTTGAACATTCATTCACCTCTTGATGTTAGCAGGGAGATGATGAGATGTAGATGCTCAGGTAAAGTTTGCTTGTCTCAGTAAATAATTATTCCTTTCAATGTGGTTAAACAATTTTTTTTGATAGCAGTAATTTTATTTTTTTAGCCATATAAGCATTTTACCTGTACATGCAATTACCACTGCAAATTTAGTAACTACGTTAATGCATTGGAAGCCATATGCATTTCATAACCTTTTATATATCCACAAAACACAAGTTAGGAGAAAACGAAAAATGCTAGACATGAATACACTGCATCAACCTTCTGACACTATGTATTATATGTTCCACAATGTCTTGATTTTAGGAAAACAAATATATACCAGCAAGAGTATAAACATTGCCCATAAAGAATCAGTCATGACTAATCCAATAGATCGGAGGCTTTCTGCTTTTACGATCTAGTTCTCTATGAAATGAACTTGCAGTGAGCATGAACCCTTGAATCAGTCATACAAGTATATAACACTCTGTGCAAGATAGAGTACGTATATAGAAATGAACCTCAAAAGTGCTGAGTTTATTGAGGTGGGTAAGTTTTTATGCTATTGCTCTGGCTTCATGGGGTACCACATCTCTGAATTAGCTGCATAAAAATGGACAATAATTTTCTATTTAATTGTCACAGTTTTTATTGTTGATGCAGTTTGAGATATATTCGTAATTGTAATCTTCTTTACTTGCTATTTATCTCAGACCTCATTATACACTTGTAAAGTTGACAAGACATGCTAGAAGATAGTAAGTACATCCATGAATGCATGATAAAAGACCTTAGTAGAGGCTAAATTTTCTTGATTAGGCGACTCGAATCACTTGGGGTACCACATCTCTGAATTAGCTGTAGAAAAATGGACAATAGTTTGCTATTTAGTTGTCACAGTTTTTGTTATTGATGTAGTTTGAGTTCTATTCGTAATCGTATTCTTCTTTACTTGTATAATTGACAGGACATGCTAGAAATAGTAAGTACATCCATGAATTCTTGATAAAATACCTTAGTAGAGGCTAACTTTCCTTGATTAGGCGACTCAAAACACTTTTGTCAGTTAATCTTTTTTATGACAAATCCATTTCTATTTTGAACTCTTTCCAAGGATTAAGTTATGTGAGTTTCATTTTAATGGTACAACTTTCCCCTTCGGTTTTCTGAATTCTATTCGTGTCGCATGAATAAATGTACACTTAATTTCCTCTTTGGTTAGCTTGAGGAAGTCGTTTTAAATTATTTTTATCTTCTTTATGTACACATGGAGATTCATTCACTTTTTTGTACTGTCAGGAACTAGCTGAATGTGGAGATGATGAATATTCAGATTGAGATGCCCCGGTAATAATGCTCGTTTCAATACTTGTTTATCTGTGGTTATATTTTTATCTTCATTATGAAAAAGGAGATTCAATCACTTCCTTGATGCTTTCAGGAACTAGAGGAATGTGGATTGTAGATATTCAATCACAATGTTCTTTAGAGGTATGTGTCTTCACATACTCATCATGCTTATAGTTTTTCATTGCCTATGGTTTATTTGTTCGTCTCCATGTTGATGTAATCAATGAAATCACTATGGAAATGTTGTTGTTGTTGTTGTCTTGATGTTGGATCTATTATACAACCTCTGTGTATTATGTTCAACTATTCATGTAACCTAGCATATAGGGTCTAACATTTTACTCGTATTCTGAGTGATGGCAATTAAGATCGTTGTTGTTGCTGGATAAGTAATTTTGGAAAGGGTTGTGCTTCTGCAGTTCTGTTCTCAAGCAAGTTGGTGCCAAAGTTGTAATGACTGAAATTGATGAAATTGTTAGGACTTGTATCACCTCTCTTTAAGAAACCTTGAACTTGTCAATTAGCAGCTGAATCATTTTCTTTTTTTTTGTTAATTTGGACTAAATTTATGAGTAATTCAATGTAATAGAGTTGTCATTTTGTATTAGATGAATCTGATTTTGTATGGAATTTGAATTTGAATTTGAATTATCATTTGAATTTTAGTATTATTATTAATTTGAGTTTGAGTTTGAATTTGAATTTGAATTTGAATTGTCATTTGAATTTTAGTATTTTAATTAATTTGAATTTGAATTTGAATTTACTGTAATTTGAATCTGAATCATAATTGTTTCATCCCAGTCAGAATAACAACAGTCATCCAGCCAAACCTGACATATTTTTAATCTTAAAATAAATCAAATCTACGACGTCATACAGGTGTCGCGCGTAGCGGCACTCTGAAAGCATCGTTATTTAGGGTCACCTTAAAAGTTTCGTTTCAGAAAAAGACACTGAATCTATGGCACTTTCAGCGCCACTTTGATATTGTCTTTTTACCCTCTGAAATGACACTATTAGACTATCTTAAAACGGCTATTTTCCACTAGATGGGGATCCAACTATAATTTATCTTTGTGATAACCTTGATTGATTAATTGAGTAGATCGGCATCAACACAATTTTTTGTGATTCAAAGTATTGATTGCATAGTCTAGACAATTACTTTGGTAGTTGTTTAATATATAGATCTAAGAACCCGACAAAGGAGTTTATTGGGATCAATGGAAGATACTTTTGTCAAACTCATATCACGTTGTTTGAAAAGAGTTGTTACCGAACATATTTGTTGTTCCTTTACTTTTTGGAATACAAACCAAAGGAATTTTTCCAAGTGCGTGACTTATTACAAGTTGGAGGCTCAGGGATACTGAGGGAACTATAGGTTTAGTTGCTTGGTCTCAACTATACGAAGTTGGTTTAGATTTTGTATATCGGCTTAATTCTGAGAGTATTCAATTTTGGACTAGGTCCCGGGGTTTTTCTGCATTTGCGGTTTCCTTGTTAAAAAAATCTTATTGTGTCTTTTACTTTTCTATTCCCGCAATTATAATTGTTTTATTATAATTAG
Source organism: Papaver bracteatum (assembly GCA_023529315.1). Classification (NCBI taxonomy): domain Eukaryota; kingdom Viridiplantae; phylum Streptophyta; class Magnoliopsida; order Ranunculales; family Papaveraceae; genus Papaver; species Papaver bracteatum. The sequence goes on along the minus strand of JAJJWX010002606.1, from coordinate 1,724,623 downwards.
AAGTAAAATACACAAACGTTAATTCCTATTTACTTGATAAAAATCCTATTGTGTTTGGTTAAGACCGAACCTATTATCAAGTAAACATACTTCGTTGTTGTATTGTCTCGATCTTGTATCCATAGCCAATCACGCAATTTATCTTGTTGTCGTATTGTCTCGATCTCGTATCTATAGACGATAACACGAAGTATGAGCTGATTAGTTGTATTGTCTCGACTCAGTCCATAGAAAATCACTTTCGGAGAAAGGACTTATATGTGGAAAAGTTTTAGATTGAGGTATATTTGGATACCCTCGCCTTTTCAATTGGTATCAGAGCATGCAAACACGAAAAGAACTAAAAATCTGTGTTTGGTGCGATCCAACCTATTGATGTATTTTTTACAGTGGTAAGAAAGGGTTTGATTCTCGGACTCGGGAAGTTTGATTTTAGACTAATATTCTGATTAAAATAGTAAATAAACGAAGATGATATAAATATTACGAGATACTGGGACTTAGGATTCCACCAAACTTCATAATCAATTGGTTCATATAATGATTCATAACAAATTTGGCTCTTTTGTTGACTCTATTTCTTTGCCAAAAGTAGATTTTGTAAAACATTAATTGTAGATCATAAGCATGATGCATCAAAAGCTATAAGTCTAAGCATACATCATCAAACGAAGTCACAACTAATTAATAAAAATCATAAATCAATTAAAACAAGTGCAAATAGTAAAAAGAATCAATTATAATTACCAATCAATTGTGAAACATGCCTTCCTCCATTGTCCCAGTGTTGGGGTTTAGCTCCTCATGATCAAAACACACCCAGAAGATAGAAACATGGCTCAAAAGGTGTTTTTATTGAAAACTTATATTATGCAGCGAGTTTGTAACATATATATTTGTTACAGAGCTCACTGTTGCAGAACCCTTTGTTGCATAGAAACTTTAACACAAATAATTGTTGGAAAGGTGTTACAAATATGAAAGAAAAGGTGACGGTGTTTTTGTCTTCTTCTTCCTTCTTCTCTGTGATGATCGGAAACGCCTCTGCAATCTTCCGTTCTTCTCCGAAACTACCCCAAGGTATCCCACCTGCTGTTGTATATTCTTTCTGCAACTTTTCTGCTCCCATTCTATAGTCCCCCAAACTCTCGATAACCTTCTTATGAGCCTCAGAACTCGTATATATACACCACAGGTTCAAAAATCACGAGAAATTCTCCTCTTTTCCTCCACGGAAAGCTACGGCTTTATCTTCCCTTGGAATTTATTTATTTTCTTTGGTCTTCTGTTTATTTCCAAACTTCCACCAAAATAACAGCGAAACCTGAGTAAAGAAGATATTCTCCCATAATCCCCACGTACTTTCCAAGTATAGACACAACAAATCTCATAACTATCTCACTGCCATGTTTAACTAAAGTTCGTGCTGCATACTAACCCTGCATTGACCTAACATGCCCAAACTAATTCAAGTTCGTGATAGAATCCATCAAGACTCGTCCAAATTCTTTTCAGAAACTCGGTGAATATCTGTCTAAAATCCGAGAACTACCCATGTCCCTGTTTTGTTCAAACCCGTTGTTACAGCCCAAATTAATTGATTCAAACAATCATACAGTCCCTGTTAAGCTGAAACAGATCCATCCCAACAAAATGTCGCCATTTAATCTCTCCAAGATAACTTCAAAAATCAACCCCTAAATCTAGTAGTTTGCTGCAAGTTTTCCCGCTTTTTTTTTTATGATTTGAATTTGAGATGATGATTTCCCCCTCTCCAGTTCCGGCATGCCTTTAGCAACGGTGGTGCAAATAGTAAATTCTTGGGTGTAAATAATAATTTTCTTGGGTTCTTTTAATGCTTCTCTGAGACATATTTAGTAATTACTTTGGAGGGTGCAAACATCACTTTTCGAGCCAGTTTCGCCGAAAAAGCTTATTTCTCCAAAAACACCTACAAAAACATAAAATACCAACATAAGTACAAAAATGGGTACTAATAATATAGAAAATTGAGATCAAAATAGAAACATAAATGCGTCTATCAAATACCCCCAAACTTATTATTTGCTAGTCCCGAGCAAATCAAATCTAGAAAATAAAATCCTAACTCACTGTCGCATGCATCGTCGATTGCATTTAGCGTATGCAATAATCCTTTAAACCCCTAGGTGGCCCTAGTGGCCGAGTTATAGTCTCGGGAGGGCTTACCAGAGATATACCCACAAAACCTTTACTCCAGACTCTATCTATCTATGCAGAACCTTGGAAGGCACTAAAGAATCTCCTTGGTTGGCATACGTAATGACTATAAGAGGAAGTACCCTGATGTGAAATTCCAATTGTTGTACACGAGTTTGCACTCAAGCATACTAAAATTCATATATGAGTGACAAAGCTCTACTCAGATAGTCGTTCTATGGACATCAATATCCGGAGTCAACAAATCACATGGATAGATTAAGAAGGTGGATATAGAGAAAAACATAGGTAGTTTTGATGCTGACTAGGTGAACGGTGCTTCTCATATCTGTCTGAATGCCACTGCAAAAATGAACCTATCCTAATGGACTGAGATACTAGTCTGACTAATATCAACACAACTGACATATACAAGGGAACAAGTGGTCGACAATCCTAATTCTAGATCAACTCGTCTGACATATACAAGGGAACCAGCGGTCAATTTATTCACTGAACATTAACAATTTTTTTTTTAACTACATGATTAGATATTGTGGATCCAAGCGCATGCTTCTTGTCAGCAGATTACATGGTAATTCCCATGGATCCTGCATTCCACGCTTGTTTACGCGACAGAGACAGGGAGAACACACACATATTGCTATCCAAGTGTTAATTTTTATTTATTTTTTTTATTTATTCTGTTTGGTCTAATTGGTCTGGTCTCTCTTTTTTTCTTTTTCTTAGTAACTCAATTACTCTATTTCATCCTAGCAGTGGTAACAACTTGAATCATGAGCCCCACCTAATCACTTAGAGAAACGTATTTACAAAAAAAAAAACAGAAGTGAAAATGACTCAACGAGATATGGCGAAACTACCATGTTATTTCTAACACCTGAGCTCTGTGCTTTTATGAATAGACTCTTTATATGTTTCCATCTAATCAGATTGGTTCCTCAACTCCTACAACCAAGATGCTTCCATCCACTTAGATTGGTTAGTGCCATCCTTAATAAACATAAATTTCTAGGCTCTAGAGTTTAATAATGCAACTAAAAAGTTTATCCCATACCCCCAAACTTAAATCTAACATTGTCCTTAATGTTCTAAAGATAAAATTAAAAGCATGAACAAGGAGAAATTGTTACCATATGAAGAAAAATATTTAAGGAAAGATATTACCGTGTTGCATGAGCAGGGTTACCTCCCAAGAAGTGCTAAATTTAAAGTCTTCAGCTGATAAGCACGTAAGTGCTACATTTTATACCGATATATATATATATATTAGTTAGGACTCCATATTTTGGCTAACAACAACATTTTAGTGCTTTTGTAGAAAGTACAATCGAATACGATCATCAGAAGAATATCTAGCTAAATGAGAGCTAATTGACGTTTGCAACACCAAAAGTAGACAGAGCTGAATGGATGAAGTGTGGCTGTCAAGTTAACCAATTAAATTGGTCGCACCATTCAATTACATGGTCAGGGAATGGATTCTTGGTGCACTCAAGTATCCATGCATGCATGTGAAGCCATTAAAGAAATAACTAACTTCCGGCTAAATATGATGGAGAAGACTGAACTTGTTCCGTATGGTGTTGAAGCTGGTGAATTTTCTACGGACTGAATGACGACAACGATGGGTTCATGCTGAGAAATGGAAGAAGGATGGCAGTATTCTGAGATGGGTTAGAAAACGTTAAAAGAAGACGTAAATGGTCATGGAGAGCTGCCATCAAGTTGTTTTTCTGTTTGACGTGGGTTTAAATGGATGTGTATAGAACTGTACTATGGAACTGGGGTATGTTGCGACTGCAATGGGGTTGTCCTAGTGGTTAATGGCAGAGATTAAATAAGATGGAGTTATTGTTGTTCCGAGCTGCCGAGTAAATGGCAGGAATGGAAGGCTGAAATGGTTGCTGGCGTAAATGGTTCTTTGTGGAGTTGTATGGGTAATCGGCTGATCGCTGCAACCAATAGGATAGAGATGCAGTATGTCGTAGGATGAACTAGATTCTGCCATGAACCAGCGAGAAAAACAAATTGATGATGCTGGATTATTTTGGGCCGCTACTACCTAAGTTACGATGGATATTCGATGTTAACGGAGAAACTGATCCGAGATAGCTGAAGATGAACTGTTGTTGTTGCCGGAGTTTGCTAATTGCCTGAATTTGGTTACGTTGGTTTTGTGTTCGGTCTGGGAAGGAAGTACATGGCTAAGCTGTGAAGTTGCAGCCGTTGGTTCTTCTCGTATTGCTACCAGGTTCGAACTAGGGAGGAACCTGAATAGATAAGAGTTTAGTGATGAGACAAGGAGCTGAGAAGATGAGAGTTTTTGCTGATGGATTTATGGGAGTCATGAGCACGTAGGTGAGGTTTCAGGACCAAAACTTAATTGTAGCTGGTGTTTGCATTGGATGGGTTTACTGGGAAAGAGTCTGGGTTTGGACTGGGCTTTGGTTGCTCGGGCCTAGTAGGGAGTCTATTACGCAAGACCTATATAATTCTATTATCAACAGAGATTGGGGGAGGCCAAACTGTGGGATTCTAGCGTCCAGAGGAGAGGAGCGGATACACAGCCGTTTCACATAGAACATGGTTTGAAGTTTTGAGTTTTGATTTCATTTCTTGTTGATTAGTGATTGATTCTCTTAATATGTTTATGGCTTTTGAGAAAGCCATGTGTTGCTAGATTTCTGTAATTAGGGTTTATGTTGAAACCACTTGGAGTTTTAGGCTATTTTGATTTGAATAATATTGAGCAAAGACTATTATGATTTGATTTGATTAATTCCATGATCTTATTTATTAATTAATCGAAATATGGGTTGTTGCTTCACCGGTTTTAAAAACCTATGTGCTTAGTGAATTAGTTTTGCGAATATGTTTGTCTTATTATTTGATGATCCATGCTTGGTTAATTTCTTTGATGGGTTATGCTTAGAAAAGCCAAATAAAATTTGTGAACTATATTTAGTTTCGTATAATTTTCTCGTTATCACAATTCGATGGTGCATGCTTTGGTTTAATCTTTTGATGTGTCATGCTTAGGGTGTCCCAGTGATATTTGCGACTCTAATACATATAATAGGTGATCTCAATAGAACGGACAATAAATAGTTCATGATTTATGTTTCATTTCAGTATTTGAATAGAAATAGTGGTGGATACTATAAACCCTAGTTACTGACTTTCTCATTGCATTTGATTAGTTATTTTTGTTTTCATTCTTTAAATTCTTATTCTTTCAAAAATCCAAAAACATCATTACTGGTTACTTAATTGAGAATATTGATTATTGGTATTTCCACCGCTCCCTGTGGGATCGACCCGTACTTGCCTCTGTCTACTAGTTAGACACCGTGCGATTGCGGTTATTATAATATAGGCAATCCCGAAAGCCTATCAATTTTCGGCGCCGTTGATGGGGAGCGGCTGTGGAATATTGTAATTGGTATTTTTGATTGTGTATATAAAGTTATTTATTTTTATTTATTTTATTTTGTACATAGTTTTTTTTTTCTCTTTTGTACATAGTTTATTTTTGCTTTTGCTTTTATTTTTATATTTTCATTTAGTTAATTTTACATAGCTTATTTGATTTTTCTCAGGTACTTTAGTCTAAAGAGCGACGATTGGAATCAACCATTGGCCTAAAGTAAGTACTTGGTATTCTCATAAAGGTTTTTCAAGGTGAGTTATTGGGAAAATTTTACTTTGTATAATGGTTTTCAGTGAGTTGACTTCTTTTATAGCTTTTTGGAATCTTACCAAAAGAGCTGAGACAAAGGAGTCATTTGATATCTCACCTGAGGAGTATGCAAATGCACCTTCTCATTATCAAGAACCTGCCGAGTGCGTAAATAATGATTGGAATTATTCTCATAGGTATGATCATTCCGGACCTTATGAAGGTTATGATCATTACCAACCTTACCCTGGTTATGAGCCACAATTTGTTGATTCCAATTATTATTCACACATTTCTCCATCACAGTATGAGAGAGATGATCAATATTACTGTGACCCATCTGCATCACAACTATCTTTGCTAGAACGCCTCAATATTGACATTGTTGAACAGACCAAAGCTAATGAATTATTTTTTTGCTGAGCTGAGTAAAACCCATTCTCATATTGCTCAACTTGCTAAACAAACTGATTTATCGATTGCTCAACTAACGCAGTCGGTAAAATATTTTGGTCTTATCGAGGAGACAAGTTCTAATTTTTCTAATACTCTTGATATTTATGATGAAAACGCTTTAACTAATGAATAAATGTGTATGGAGAATGATGATGAACTTGATAGTTGTGATCATAGGAATAGAGACATTGTCAGACCAAGTGAATATGGTGTATTTATTCCAACTCCTAATCGTATTATTGATCACTCGCCTATTCAAAAGGATGAGTTTAGGATTGAGGACACCATTATTTTAGACGGTGTGACATATAAGTGCTATAACAATGATGCTTATGAAGAATGTGTTAATTCATAGGAAACTGTAGTTAAGTCTAACGACTTAGAGTCATTACACTCTATCTATAAGGTTTCTTTTAATCATCTTTATTGTGATATTCCTATTGATTCCTTAGTTGATGATGATTATGATTATGATAATGATTTAGTACAGGGTCACAAACCCATTGGAGAAGTTAATATACCCAGAATTGTTAGCACAACTTTTCAGAAGATTCCTAATTTTGGATTAGAACTGCGTGCTTCTCCAGTATTACTAGATTATTTTGCATCTCGTGATTCCTCTTTGCCTGTGCATGACTCCCAGATCGTTTCAGTTCCCATCCCCAGTGAACCTCTTGAGTCGGTAATTCTTTTTACTGACGATATATCCTTTGCATAAACTAGGTTTGAGGGTGGTTCTTTGTTTTTGATAGTCTCTATATCTTTACGTTGCTACAACGAGAGTGTGAGATTGTCATTAATAGTATATATTTTTCTCTGGGTTGATCCCCAAATATTTAGGTTGTTGATATATGGTGAGTCTTATTTGTATATTCCAGTAGGTATTTCTATTTTCTTGTTTTATTTTTATTTGTTTATTTTCGCATATTATGAATTTCCCATCTTAATTTTTACGTTGGATGACTCAATTACATTGAGGACAATGTAATATTTAAGTGTGGGGGAGTGTTTAACTTTTTACTTTACTTTTTCAGGAATTTTCTTGCAATTTATGACCAGCTGTGTTTTTTTTGACCCGCTAAACAGCTGGTCATAACATGCAAGAAAAAAGAAAAATCATCCAGACGTCAAATACCACAAAATGGTTAATTACCTTTCTTATCATATATCAATAGTCGAAACAACTGTGGATCAACAATACTGAATAAAACTGCCATAATGAGATAACTGCACCAGATTAGAAAAATGAACAGATAGAGCACAACCTGATCTAAAATTTCTTGCAAGACAACCGCATATGGGTGTCTTGACAAATATATTCATTCGCACTATAGGGATATAATAGATGGATTTCCTCCTAGACAGTATCAGGAGGATCAGGTTGAGGAATCGGAAGATACTCAAGTAATACCTCAGGTACACTAGGCTCGAATACCAAGTTAGGGACTTCTAATATGGATATTTTACCATCATCACCCCCAAACTTAGGGTAATCAGTATTTTCAGAAAGACCTCTAATTATTGCTTGAATTTCTGGATCCTCGGAGTCTTTAAAATACTCAAGAGATTCTTCTAGATCACTACTCCCAAACTTAGGGTCATCATTAGTCTCTGTAAGACCTAGTACTATGGATTGAATTTCAGGGTCCGTAGAGTCTTTAAAGTACTCAAGAGCTTCTTCTAGTTCAAAAGTTTGGTTACATAACTGACTTAAGAGAATTGTATCATCAAATTCATCTAAGGAATCACCAAATAAAATGTCATCCCAATTATCCTGAATTAGATCCTGAACTAAAGTGCTAATCATATTCACTTCCTCCAAATCATTAGAAGGTTGTCTAGTAACATTAAATACATTTAGCTCAGTGGTCATATTACCAAAGGATATGTTCATAAGTCCGGTCCTACAGTTGATGATAACATTAGATGTAGCTAAAAATGGGCGACCTAAAAGCACCGGTATTTGAGCACTAGGATCCTGAATAGGTTGAGTGTCTAGAACAACAAAATCCACTAGATAAATAAATTTATCAACCTCAATCAGTGCATCCTCTATGAAACCACGAGGTACTTTGACAGACCTACCAGCTAACTGTAGGGTCATTTTAGTCGGTTTCAACTCACCAAGACCTAGATGGGTGTACACATGGTACAGGAGTAAGTTAACACTAGCTCATAAGTCAAGTAATGCCTTATCAATCATGTGATTACCAATTATACAAGATATGGTGGGGCATCCAGGGTCTTTATACTTAGGGGAGGTTTGGTTCAGAAGGATTGAACTTACCTGACCAGCTAAAAAATATTTCTTATGAACATTAAGCTTACGCTTTCGTGTACAAAGATCCTTAAGGAATTTGGCATACACATGCATTTGTCCAATTGCTTCTAGTAAATGGATGTTAATGTTTACTTGCTTAAAATTTCCATTATTTCGTTGAAAGTCGACTCTCTCTTTGTTGGAGCTAACAACTACGGATATGGGGCTCTGGGCACAAAATGAGACCTATCGGGAACCACATGGGCATCACTAGAAATTTAATCAGTCTCTTCAGCTAGTGGATCCTCCTGGGGCTCATCTTGGGAACTAGGTGGTGGATCTACAGTATGTCCACTGTTAGGCATGGCTACCTTATTATCTACCGTTTTACCACTCCTAAGGGTTGTTACAGAGTTCACATGATTGAACTCTTTCTCTCTAGAGGATACTTCATGAATTCCTCTGGGATTCATAGTGGTTGATTGGAGGACTTTCCTTTTCTCTTTCGCTCAAAAATTCTGCAATTATACTAACCTGATTTTTTAGCTCTGAAATAGCCTGAGAGTTTTCCTGTAAACCTTTCTCAACCGTTTTCTTAAACACTGCACTGTTATGAGATAAGATGGTGAGAAACTCTTCTAAGCTCATGATTTTTTTATCCGACAGGTTCTGATACTGATCTGGCCCTAAATAGTTCTTAGTATACCCAAAACCCGGGAGAGTTTGAGAACTACTAGGTTGACTTTGACTATGACCCTTAGACCAAGATAAATTAGGGCGGTTCCTCCAACCAGGGTTATAGGTATCTGAATATGGATCAAATCTCTGACTGTTTTCAAACCTAGAGTTGTTATAAAGAGCATGGTCTTACTCTTCATATCTAGCTTGATTCATTTCTAAGGCCTCTAGATGCCTAAGAATATCTGACCCGTAATCAACTCTATTGACCCTATGGATATGATTTCTAGGTATTTCTGGTTCTCTCATTGAAGCCCATTTCTTAGTTTTCTCAGCTAACTCGATGAACTCGTCAAAACATTCATATGGGTCTTGATGGTTAAATTATCCACCACTAATTGTTTCTACCTGCATACGGGTTTCACTATCAAGGCCCTCATATAAAATTTGGGCCAAGTGGGCTTTTTCAAAGCCGTGATGTGGACATTGGTATAACAATTCACTAAACCTTTCTACATAATCATGAAGTTTTTCACCTAATTTCTGCTTAAAGGTTTGGATAGACTTCCGAAAAGCAGCAGTCTTATGGTGTGGGTAGAATTTCTTAACAAATGCATCTACAAGATCATCCCGGGTGGTAATTATTTTAGAGGGGATAAAATGATATCACTCTTTGGCTTTGTCATAGAGAGAAAAGTAAAACAAATGTAACCTAATCACATCTTTGGAGACATTCAGATAGTTCATTGTGTCACAAATCATTTCGAAGTCTCTTATGTGGGTATATGGGTTCTCATTTTCTAATCCTAGCTATAAACTTACGAAGCATGCCAATAGTCTCAGGTCTAATATCAAACCGGATCGTAGAAGCTGGTAGAACTACACCTGGCTCATGCAATACTTTAGACGGGTTCAAACGATCCTTAAGGGTTTTTACTGGGACCTCATCATCATTTTCCTTAACCATTTCGACAAAAATAGAAGTATTAAGGATATTTTCCTCACCGTGAGAAGAATGTCCAAAAATAGGACTTTTTAGATTAAGTTAGTCAAGATTCTTGTTTCTTAAAATATCACTTCTAGGTTTTTCACGCATAAACCATCCTAGAGCGTGTCTCTTACGTTCTGGCATATAAGAATTCAACCAAAAACTGTGCACATGCAAATGCTTGGCTAACTAATTTAGGTAAGCTTGGGCTACCAACAACAAAATATTCCCAAAGGTATTGGGTTGAGGTTTGTGGTATTTCAGATGATAACGCCCAGAGGGTTCACCGTACTAAACCACTTGTTTTCCTAAAATCGGTGCCAGACGAAATGTAATTGGTGTGTGCGTGTTTTTTTTTTTATATAAATAAAATACTAAATATAAACACAAACAAATAAAACAAAATTACAAGTCCAAAAATAAATAAAGAAACTAACAAAAATAAAAAGTCCAAATAAAATAATATCTTCGGTTTCCTCATTTGTTTGGGCAAGTTCAACTTTCCACCTTTAGCTTTGTGTAGGATCAGAATATTGTCACAACAATATTCCTAAGAAATAAACGACTGTTCTGCGATATATCGATAATAAACGAATTACTCTGCGACACATCAGTAATATTCTGCGACACATATAAAGATGACTTAAACAATGACGTAATGACAGAAACACGAAGAAAGTGTGACATGTTTGCGATATATCAATAAAACCTGCGAAAGATAAAGGCGGTGCCAGCTGCGATTTATCGCAAGAACTCAGATCCGAAATTGAAGGGAATCTCAACTGTAAATGAGCTGTCATGAGCTGTAATCCACTATGTAAATACCTATATAAAGAAGATGAGTAGTTCCAGAGAGGAGGATGAATTTTTGAGTGTTAGGAAAGTTTTTAGGAGAGAGAAAATCTTTGTTAAGTGTTTTGTGTTCTTGATTTCTGTAATTCCAAAAGATCATATTAATGAAAAAGTGTTCTTAATCTTCAAATTATGTCATAAATATTGATAGATTCTTGAATAGGGTGTAGTGTGGGAATTCCTGCAACTACATTTTGGCGCCCAGAAACAGGGATTTTCAAGCTTTGAGAAATTTCAAATTGCAGTTTGAAGATTTGAAGAAATTATTAGAATTGAAGAGAAATGGTTAGAAGGAGGAGAAATACATCGGAACCACCAACAACGGTGAGAAGAAGTAAAAGAATTGCAGGGGAAGGAACAGGTGAATTGGAAGGATCTTTAAGGAACAGATCAGGAAGAAGTAGAATGAGAAATGGAGCAGAAAATTCAATCCAACCACAAAATCAACAAATACGAGCACAAGATAGAAATATGGATCATGATAGAGTAAGTGTGCATACGTGGAGGTCGGATTCGATAGAAGAGGCGGAAAGTCAAGAAGAGGAAAGAAATCAAGAAATGGAGGGAGGATTAATTCATGAAGGACGTGAAGTGGAAGATGATTTGAGACAAAGGATACAGGAAGAAAGAAGATTAGAGGCAGAAGAACGTGCTAATCTTACAAGGCAAAATCATGAATTAAGAATGGAAAATTTGAGGTTACAAAACAGAAGATCAAGAAGCAGCATGAGATCAAATTCAAGATCATATAGAGAAGAAGCAAGGAAAAATCTTCCTATACAAAATATTGAGGAAAATTTGATAAATGATCGTTATGCTCCACGCGATGAAACTTTAGACATTAGACATAATCAAATAGAAGGAGAAAATCAAGAAGAGAGAAGGAGAATGTTACGTGATGAAGAGATTCGAATAAATCGCAGGATTATCGAAGATGATATTGAGAGACATTATATTGAGCAAGTACGTTTAGCAGGAGAAAGAGAGATATTGCGAGCAGAAGAATAAGAGCAAGAAATTCAAGCAGCATTGCGTCAGAATAATCATGACAATCGAGAAAGACGACGTGCGCAAAATCGTAATAATGATAATCTCAATGAGGAATATGAGAGAATTCGCAGATACATAGAAAGGAAACGAAGAGAAACAGTAAGGGATGAGCAAATTCAAGGAGAAGAGAATGAAAGACAAATTAACTTGCAAGAAGAAGAAAGTCGCAGAAGAAGGAAAAACCAAGATGTTGAGGAAGAAGCGAGAAATATCGCAAGACGAGAAAGGCATGAACGCAGAAGAAGAGAAGCTGCATTGAAAAGACCAATTGAGCAAAATTCTGATAGGAATGAACAAATCTTGCGAGAATTGGCAGAAATGAGAGGAATGATAAATAACAGAAGAGAATGAGGAAGAAGACAACTTGATGAGGCAATCGAAGAGGCTGCGAAAACTCCATTTACTCAAGAGGTACAATTAGGAGGGATACCTCCAAAATGTAATTTACCGGTGTTGACCAGTATATTTGATGGAACTACGTGTGTTGTCCAACATATCAAAGCTTATATTCGATGTATGCTACAATGGGAGAACCATGATGTCATTTTGTACAAATATTTTGCGTCAAGTTTAACTGGCGAAGCATTGAAGTGGTTCGAAAGTCTTCCCAAGAAAACAATAACTTCATTTATGCACTTGCAAACCACTTTCTTAGGAGCCTACATCAGCAATAATTCTGCGCGACCTGGAATTGAAGATGTGTTTGGATTAAAACAGAGATTTGGTGAGAGTTTGAAGAACTTAACCATAAGGTGGAGGACAATGTGTAGTGAAATGGCAGGAAGAGTAGATGAAAGATATCTCATTTTGTCCTTCATAAATGCTATGTTTGCGACAAATCTATTATACATCCAGGTATTCAGAGTCAAAAACACAATCACTATGACAGAGTTGCGAGAATTGCAAGAGGAATATATTTCTTTAGAGGAAAAACAAAATGAAATGGAATCTTATCCAACTCTTGTAGGCACAAGTTTAGCCGCAACAAATGGAAGTTTGTTACCAATGATGATTAATACAGTAGCAAGTACTTCCCAAAATCCGCGAGAGAAAATGGAGACTGATAATCAACTTAAGATAGTAGCAATGGGGAGTAGAGATCAAGAGGAATTAGAAAAAGAGAGAAATTTTTATAATCGCAATAACAATAATAAGGTCCCACGGTTTGATCAACCGCATGAAACTTATGGTGGACAGAGGCATAATTATTCAAGTGAGCAAAGAGGTCAGAGGAATATGTGGGAAGATATCAAATTGACGCCTTTAAATACTGGTATAGATAAGATTTGGGAAGCGATTATTTTAATGGAGAACATACCCTCACCCTGGAACATGGGGAAGGAACCACATCCCAACAATCACAATCAAGAATTTTGTCCTTATCATCATTTTCATGGTCATTCTGTGAATAATTGTAGGAATGTGAAAAGAATCATTTTGCGAATGATCGAACAAGGAAAATTAAATCATTTTTTAGCAAGATATTTACAACCACAGCAATTACCGCAAGCACCAAAAATTCGCAGAGTTAATGTTGCGAAAGAAGTAGAAACATTTGTCATTGAAGTAGGAGCTACAACAAAAAATATATTTTGCAATTCAATTGTACATTCACAAAAAACGATAGAGGATTTCCATGATAATGTGCTAAGCAGAGTATTTGCAAGGGATATAGAGGAAAGAGAGGTGATGAATATTGCGAAGATTTCTCCGTTAGAAGAATGGCAGAAACAAGTTATCTCTTTTACTGCAGAAGAGATACCAAAGCCTGGGAAGATGCATGACAATCCATTGGTGGTGAAATTAGAGATAAATCCAAAATATAGAGGAGAAGAAGAAGATGATGATGATGCATCAAGTGATTCTAATCCCTTCAACTTACAAGATCTATGGCAATAGATAAAGTTCTTGTAGTTCTTCAAAAATTAAGTTTTGCGTAGTGAATAACCTACAACTACACCCATCTTGGGCAGTAGAATTAGTAAAAACTCAAGAAGTTCTTGATGATGAATAACAATTTTCTTATTAATGTTCTCAATTTATTACAAAGAAGTATCTAAATGGAACTAGAATAGTTATAACTTTCTCTATTCTCTTTCCTAAGATATTTTCTAACACTCACTAAAAGAACCTCTCGAATTTTACATTTGAACTCCTATTTATAGTAAAACTTATACAAACAGATATGAGTTGCGAAGTATCGCAACTCATACTCGCACAATTATTCCATCCTCGTAAAACTTCATATTTCTCCGCGCTACTTCTATCATCGTATCATTTTATAACTCTTTTCTCCTTTATTTACTACGATACTAGTGAACTATTATCTTGCGATATTCAGTACCTACATCTTGCCTCTTCTCATGTCAATTCTACGAAGAAGAAATGATTGTGAGAACATAACCGTTACTTAGTCTTTTAGAATTTGGACACGTCTTTTGTAACCGTTCTTTTCTAGTTATTCCCTTATATAACTCCTTTATATTCTCTTCCTTTTCTTCTTCTTATTTCCGCAATTTTATCTTCTGCTCATACTCTCTATTACTGTTTTCTCTGCAATCTTTTCTTCTACTATATCTTCATGAGTTCTCCAAGGTAATTTCCTTCTATCTCTGCGTATTTCATTTGTTCTCCTCTTTAATTTCTGTATAATTTGTTATCTGATTTTGGTTTATTTCAAAAAATAACTCCTCGATGAAATCTCAACTAAAGAATCCAAGCCCTAATCCACGAAGAAGAAAATCGAGAATCAAAAGGTAGTTAAAATACTTTGCCTTCTTTCCCGAACAATATATTGTTGCCTCGTTTTTAATCTACATTTTGATTCGCAGGTTGGCGAAAAACCAAACCCTAGTAAGAGATCTCGAATAACTAAACCCACACCATTAATTCCGATTGATTATTTCCTTCCTGAAGTTAATAAGGAATTTTCCTCTCCTCCTCGTGAAAATGCTTCTTCACACACTCCTGCCTCTACTCCATTACCTACCTTTCAATCTCCCATCAGTGTCAATTTATCAACACTTCTTCAAGATCAACCCTCACAAAATATTTCTTCAACTTCTTCTTTTGAAAAACAACCCTCGCAAAATATTTCTTCAACTTCTTCTCTTGAAAAACCTATCTTGTCCCCAAATCCTTTGAGTGTTATTTCTCCAGACAATTTGCAGCTTGCTCTTATTCCTTCAAATTCTTCTCCTCTTCCTCAGGAAATTCGAGATGGAATTTATTCAACTTTCCGAATGTTATCTGAGGTTTTGACCAACACTGCGAAGTCTACTAATGTTCATTCGCAATATGAGTTTTGCGAAGTTCTAAATAATTTCGTCAATCCAGACATTTCTTCTTTACGTAAATCCTTGGAAAAATAAATTGAATTGCTTCGCCAATCTTTGAAATCTTCTCAAGCAGAATGCGAGGATCTCCGTAAAGAAAATCATCATCTTCAGAATAATTCTCTCGACTGTGCGATTCTTCGCAAAAGAAATGATGAATTGAAAGGTATGATTACTATCTTCATATTTTCCCTTTTATTTACTTATATTCTTCATATGCTTGAAACATCCATTAAAACCCATTCCCCTTTATAGAATCCATCCATAAATGTAGAAGATTGGTACTTCACCATGAATCAGATGCAACAGAATATCAAACCAAGCATGAAAGCCTCTCAAACCAATTCTCCCATTTATCTAATCTTTACTCGTGTGCTATTGACAACTCTGACGCTCTTTTTCAAGAGAATACTCAACTAATATATGATCGAAATTTTTTGAATGATGATATATCTCAACTTTTTTCTTCCTTAACAAAAGCTAATTTGAGAATAGAAACCTTATTAGAAGAGAACAAAACCTTATCAGAATAGAAATGTTCGTTTTTGAATACAATGATTGTTTCTTCGCAAGAATTAAAAACTCTTCAAAATAAATGTTGCGATCAAGAAAATCTTCTTTCTTTGTTGAAAGGTGAACTTGAGGAATTAAAGAAGTCTTCAGATTCTGAAAGAAATTCTTTTGTTATTGAGAAGAATTCCCTTATTAATAAGAATATAGTCTTGAGTACTAAGAAGAATCAACTTGAAGAAGATTATTCGTCATTAAAAAGTCTTAATGCCAAACTTGCGAAGGATAAAAATTTTCTTCTTTCTAAAGATCAAAAGCTTCAATCTCGACTTAAAGGATTAGTTGGTGATGGTTTTGATAATGCGATGAATCAGATGAAGAACTGTTGTCTATCTTTAGCTCAATCTCTTACTTCGCAAAGAGAAGGTAGTCATTAAAATTTGACTGCCTCTGGTATATCTTTTAAATTTCGTTATACTCGCAAATTTTATCCTTTTAATTTTGTTTTATTTGCAGAATCTGAGAACAACCTTCGTAATGCGAGAGCTGGATTAGAAGCCTCCTGTTCCGAGCTTCGTAAGAAAAATGTTTTGCTTTCTACCCGCTTAATCAACTCTCGTGATCGTGATACTCTGAGATTCAACTATCTTGCTTATTACAAAGATATCGAAGATACCAACCATCAAAAAGCTATACTTCGTGAAAGTCATTTGAAATCTCAAGTCTTTACGAATAACATTCTCTTATCAAGAGCCTTGCCTCCTGTGAAAATTACTCCTCTGAAGATATCTAACGATGAAGTTGCTCGTGAGCCTGATAGTGATTTCGATTATGAGAGTGATGATGAAGATCTTGATGATGAGAAAGAATCTATTCCTCAAGGAGATGTTCCTATTGCATATTCTTCCAAGGATGATATCTCGCAAAAGTCGAAGGCTGCTAATGACCCTACTGATCTTAAAGATCCAGCACAGAGTGTTGATGAAGCATGATAACATTCTTTTTTCAATTTATCATTGACTCTCCTGTCCTCCTTTCTTTTGAATTCCTTCCCTTAGTTACTATTGGTTTTCTTTTTTTAACAATTCTATTTTTTAAGAAGTACATCTGATATTTTGCGAAGATGATTTATCCTTTATTTCTGATATTTTGCGAAGATAATTTAACCTTTCTTTAATTAAATTTTCCCCATTTGATCATATGAAGAGAAATAATATATAACTCACAGATAAAGCTTAGTATCTCCTTTTCCCACTATTATTTCTCTTTAAATGATTAAACATTGTTTGAAGTATTAGAATATCTGCCTCAATTTATCTTACGAAGTTTCAACTTGTTACGATTGTAAATAAGAAATCCTCCCTTTTAAGTATAAAAAATAAAATATATGAAATATCCTTAATAAGTATACTACATATACAATACCTTTGAAGAAGTATTAGAAGTACCAAATCCGTCAAATGAAGAGATATAAGAAGTATTAGAAGTACTCGATCCATCAAATGAAGAGATATAAGAAGTATTAGAAGTACTCAATTCACCAAATGAAGAAATATAAGAAGTATTAGAAGTACTCAATTCACCAACTGAAGAAATATAAGAAGTATTCAATCTGTGAATAATTATGTAACATATGACGAAGTATAATGATTATTTAACCTTCACCAAATGAAATATCCGTTAAAGAAGTATAATAAATATGAGATATTCTTGAAGAATTATAAGAAGTATTCAACCTTTTGGAGAAATATTCAATATATGGAGAAGTATAAGAAGTTTGGAATTCTCGTAAACTTTTACGAATATGAACTTATCTGTATTTGATTGCTATCAAAATCGCATCTTTTGTTAAGTCTTCATTAAAATTCTTCAATGATGTTGTCTTCTTTGATAGGACTTCTTGTAAAAATTCTTCAATGATATTGACAGAGCTGTCTTCTCTTCAAAACTTCTTGATGTATATTCTTGTAAAATTTCTTCAATAATGTTGATGCAATGAATTTCATTAATTTTGATGCAATGAATTTCATTAATTTAATGTCTTATCATGCCTTCCTAAGTAAAGGTCTTATTTTGCCACCTCTTTTGTAGCGACAAAATCGACAGACATTCTTACACTTTCATGCAAAAACCCATTGATCTTGCCTTATCTTTTTTGTATAGTATTTTAGCCTATTCAGAAGTGTTGCGACAATATGACAGGTCTAAATATTCTTGCGAACGTAAAGCCCCATGACATTGCCGTCTTGCGATGAAATCGCAGGACGTCTCTACACTTTCATGTAGTGACCCATTGATCTCATCTTAACTTCTTTGTTTCAATTCTTTTTCTTTCTTTTTTTTTTTTTTTTTTTTTTTTTTTAGAATGCACGCAGAACTTCATTTGTTGCACAAATATGACAAGCCTTTATGTTCTCGCAAACAAGAAGCCTCGTGACATTTGTGTCTTATAGCACGTATCAGCTCCCTAATGGAGGGTGCTTCCCTTTATCTTCCCCCTGGTTTCCCCTTCAAGGAAGCGTACATCGACCATACAAGGTTAGCTCTTCCCATCCGGTTCGCCAACAACTTGCTTTTGATCGCAACCTCTTATCCTTTTTGCCTATAGGGCTTATAGTTACGAGGTTGCACCCTATGGGGTATCTTTGGGCCAAGTGCATCATTTGCCAAGACTTGTCAAAAATGGCAGATGTGGTTCAACCTCACCCGACACTCTTGACTCAACCGTGTACCTCGGCACCTTGATCGTTTTCTGCACTTCTTGGGAAAGACAGTATGCCTTAGTCGCCCAACCTAAATCCTCTTACACCGCATTTTATATTGCGTAATGTCGTTATATTAGGTGAGAATCCAAGGTGTCTAACCCGGATAGGATCCCCATTATTGGGTTGTACCCCAAATTTTTTACCATGTACTAAGGGCCCTTGGTGGTGTTCCGGTTACCCTTAGCCACGTTTATAGGTACCCCCTTAAATGACGTACTTTAGGACTTTGCCTCTTACGAAATATAGCTTCGCGAACTAGGGTGTACGCCACAAAGGTTTGCCTGTATAAAATTTTCTGCGGCTCTCTTTCTTTTTTGGAGGCTGATCACAGATTGCGGTCTTTTATTTGCAAATTAATGAAAGTTTAATCGCAATATAAATTTTGAAACTCGTAACTTTTCCCAATTTCCTGCGAGCAAACAATATTCGTAAAATTTTTCATGAGTTTTATGGATAATACCTTTTCAAATATAGTCTGTTCCAAGGTCTACCAAGCCTCAAACCCATGTCTCTCCCTTCTGGATCCATCATCCGATAAGCTCCGCTTCCTACAACTTCTTTAATAACATATGGTCCATCCCATTTTGGTGCTAATTTTCCTCCATTTTCTTTTTGATATTTAGGTGTTTCTCGCATGACCAAATCACCTGGTTTATATTCACGTTCAATGACTCTCTTGTTGTATTCTCGAGCCAATCGTTCCTGATAAATCTTCATATGGTGCAACACCTTTTCTCTTTTTTCTTCCAAATCATCCAATTCACTTAATATTACTCCCGCACTTAAATTTCTTTCCCAAGCTTCTTTCTTTGTTGTCGGAATTACAACCTCTATGGGTAATACTGCTTCTACTCCATATGTTAGACAATAAGGAGACATTCCAGTTGCTTCTCTTCTAGTTGTATTGTATGCCCAAACTGCGCTAGGTACTTGCTCGCACCACCCTTTGAGATGTCCTTCTAATTCCTTTTTGATTGTATCTGCGATTGTTTTATTTGTTGCTTCTGCCTGTCCATTAGCTTGTGGATATAATGGGGTTGACTTCCCACATTTTATCCTAAAAGCACTGAGTAACATCTCTATGTTCTTCCCCCCCAAATTGTTTTCCATTATCGATCCTAGTTGTCTTTGGAACCCCGTACCTGCAAATGAGGTTCTCAAATATGAATGTAAAAACATCTTTATCACGAATATGTTGTACTGCTTTTACTTCTGCGAGCTTCGTGAAATAATCTGTTGCAACTATCAAGTATCACCTTTGTCCAGATCCAGGTATAAATGGTCCAACAATATCCAACCCCCATTTACCAAAAGGCCAGCAGCTTGTTGAAGAAGTTAATGTGGCCCCCGGTGCATGAATTCTTTTACCATGTCGTTGACATTCCTTGCATCTTCGTACGAACAATTTTGCGTTTGTATGCATATAAGGCCAGTAATATCCTTGTATCTTTGCTCTATATGCTAGAGATCTTCCCCCACTATGATTGCCAGCTTCTCCTCCATGTAACATCTTCAATATTTTTTCTCATTCTTCACGAGTTAAGCATCTGAGAGGTGGTCCATTGAAAGATTTTCTATATAAAATTCCTTCTCGTAACTCATAGTTTGTTGCACGACTCTTTAATTTATGTGCTTCTAGTCTGTTCTTGGATATTTCTCCTGTTGCGAGATATGCATGAATTTCTTTTCTCCAATCTGCGATGTTGTTTGATAACTCTCTTTCTACTTCCATCGCAACAGCTTCCTCAATTTCTTTCTCTTTGTCCACTGATGGGTGTTGAATTGTCTGTATTTGAATATTTCTTGTATTTGGATTTGTCATCATGCTTGGAATAAATGCAAAAGCATCTGCGAGACGGTTATATTTTCTATATATATGTCTCCATTTTAATTTTGGTATCTTCGCAGATAATTCCTCAACAAGTTTCTTGTATTTCTTCAAAGAAGATTCATTTGTGGTATATTCCCCTTTAATTTGACAAATCACTAACTGCGAATCACTTGTTATTCTTATACTTTCAAGCTTCTTTTTTACTGCGATCTTTAATGCATGTACTACAGCTTCGTACTCTGTTTCATTGTTCGTGGATGCAAATTCTAGTCTGAATGAGAGTGTTGTTCTTTCTCCTTCTGGTGAAATCAACACGACTCCAATTCCATTTCCCTCACTATTGGATGATCCGTCCACTAGAATTTCCCATCTATCCGGTTCTCATTAACAAGTCTTTTGGATTTCCAAATTCTTCTTCAACATCCATCATTTCCTCTCGCTTCATCTTCTTCCAAAGGAAATTCTGCCAAAAAATCTGCGACAACTTATGATTTTTGCGATGACAATACTTCGTATTTTATCTTGTAATGGTTTACTTGTGCATTCCACCTTTCTATTCTTCCTGAACTTTTTGTGTTCTTCATGAATGATTCAATTGGGACTTTGGTTACCACTTTTATCACATGTGCTTGAAAGTATATTCTTAACTTAAATGATGCATAAACCAGGGCTAAGATTAACTTCTCCATTTTGGAATAATTCTTCTCTGCTGCATTAAAGGTTTTACTAATGTAGTAAATGGGCCTTTCTACTCCTCGTCATCCGTCTGCAATGTAACCGCACTTAGAGCATATGGAGTTGTTGCGAGGTATACCAATAATTCTTCGTTTTTCTCTGGTTTCTGTAGTATAGATGTATTTGCGAGGTATTCTTTGATTCCTTGAAAATATTTTTCACATTCATCAGTCCACTTGAATTTTGCTCCCTTCTTAAGTATGTTGAAAAAATGCTTGCACTTATCTGACATTCGCGAAATAAATCTTCCAAGTGAAGCCAAGAGTCCATTTAGCTTTTGTACTTCTTTTACCGTTGCAGGTGTTGGCATGTCACGAACTGCTTGGACCTTTTATGGATCAACTTGTATTCCCTCCTTCGATACTATGTATCCCAAGAACTTTCCAGATGAAACCCCAATTATACATTTCTCAGGATTTAATTTGATGTTGAACTTTCTCATTTGCTCAAATATTTCCTTCAAATCTTGCACATGGTCTTTAGCTTCCTTGCTTTTTATCAACATATCATCTACATATACCTCCAAAGTTTTATGTATCCACTTCGCGAATACCTTTTCAACCATACGTTGATATGTAGCACCCGCATTCCGCAAACCAAATGGCATCTTCACATAACAATACAAACCCCTTGGAGCAAAAAAGGCAGTATGTTCTTGATCTTCTTCTCATGAGTGATATTTGATTATACCCTTTATACCCATCAAGTGAAGTGACTCTATCATGACTGCAACCGATTCCACCATTTGTGGTATATCTGGTAATGGAAAACTGTCTTTGGGACATGCCTTGTTTAGATCAGTGAAATCTATGCAAATTCTTATTCCTTTATTCTTTTTAACAATGACCATATTCGCAATCCATTCGGATATTTTGCTTCCCTTATGATCCCCGCATCCAACATCTTTTGTAATTCTTCTTCTATCTGTACATGATAATTTTGTGATATCTTCCTTATTCTTTGTTTGAATGGTCTTACATTTTTATCTATGTTCAATCTATGAGATGCCACTGATGGATCAATTCCTGGTATCTCATCTACACTTCCTGCGAAGATAGCTTTATATTCTTGTAAAATATCAATAGTTCTTTTTTCTTCTTCTTCATCCATCTTAGTTCCAATTCGCAAGAATAAAGGCTCCTCTTTACTTCCAATATTTATTTCTTTAGTTGGTTCAAATTTGACATAGCTTGGACTTTGCTCCCCCATAGGTGTTGGTTCTTTGATTATTTTTGCTTTGGTTCCCCTTCTTTTTCTGGAATTTCATTTGGTATACCTCTCCCTTCCTTTGCTCTTATTGTATACACTCGGAATTCTTCTTCTTTTCTTGTTTCCTTCGCAAGTTTCCTACGAAGCTGTTTCTTTCTTGCTCTTCCTCCGCATTGCATTACTTCAATTTGATAACAAAATTTTGCACTATCAAGATCTCCTTTTATTTCTTGTATTCCATTTGGTGTAGGAAATTTGATTCTATGATGTAATGTTGAAGCAACAGCTTTGATCGCATGAATCCACGGCCTTCCTATCAGCATGTTATATGGAGATTCCATATCTATCACACACAAGATTACATGTGTTTCGATTTCTCCTAGTAATATTCGCAGCGCGATTTCCCCCTTAGATTTTGTTGTAGATTTTCCTAATCCATGAATAAGACATTTTGAATTTGTGATTTCTTCATCTTTAATTCCCATCCCCTTAAGTGCATGATAGAATATGATATTAACAGAACTCCCCGTATCAACCAAAATTCGGTTTAATTTCTATTTTTCTACAAATTTTCTTATCTTCTAGCATGATTGGCATTGTGATCACCAATGGTGAAGTGTGGTTCAAGTCTTCATTTGGAATTTCTCTCTGCTGAAAATGTGATTTTCTTTTTCCCATTCTTCTAAAGTTGTTATCTTTTCTTCCTCCATGATCTTTCTTCCTCTACAATCTCGCTTGTATATTTTTCCCTTCATATTACTATGAAATTCATCAATCATTGTCTTTGTGATCATATTACATTCTTCTTTTTTGCAATCTCCATCTACGACTTCATTTGATCTTCAAATTTTCCACAATTCCCTCAAATTTAGGATACCACAATTCTCAAGTCCCTGTTTCTAGCGCCAATTATGTAGTTGCAGAATAACCTACAACTACACCCTCAGTAGAATTAGTAAAAACTCAAGAAGTTCTTGATGATGAATAACAATTTTCTTATTAATGTTCTCAATTGATTACAAAGAAGTATCTAAATGGAACTAGAATAGTTACAACTTTCTCTATTCTCTTTCCTAAGATATTTTCTAACACTCACTAAAAGAACCTCTCGAATTTTACATTTGAACTCCTATTTATAGTAAAACTTATACAGCTGTATATGAGTTGCGATACTTCGCAACTCATACTCGCACAATTATTCCATCCTCGTAAAACTTCATATTTCTCCGCGCTACTTCTATCATCGTATCATTTTATAACTATTTTCTCCTTTATTTACTACGATACTCGTGAACTATTATCTTGCGATAGTTACAACTTTCTCTATTCTCTTTCCTAAGATATTTTCTAACACTCACTAAAAGAACCTCTCGAATTTAACATTTGAACTCCTATTTATAGTAAAACTTATACAGCTGTATATGAGTTGCGAAGTATCGCAACTCATACTCGCACAATTATTCCATCCTCGTAAAACTTCATATTTGTCCGCGCTACTTCTATCATCGTATCATTTTATAACTCTTTTCTCCTTTATTTACTACGATACTCGTGAAATATTATCTTGCGATATTCAGTACCTACAATTCTAATTGACACTGGTAGCTCGGTGGACATTTTGTTTTATCATACTTATCGCACAATGGGTGGAAGAGATGATGAGCTAATCCCTTCAACTTACAAGATTTATGGTTTTAATGGCACCGCAAACAAGACAAAAGGAGAAATTACTATGGAAATTCCATTGAACAAGATATCTTCAAAAATCAAGTTTTGTGTAGTGGATATAAAATCTCCTTACAATTCCTTAATTGGAAGGCCATGGCTCCATGGGATCTTGGGCATAGCATCAACATATCATCAATGCATAAAATTTCCACATCCTCATGGTATTTGGATAATTAAAGGTGATTGGTTTGAAGGCAAAAAGTGTTATGAAGTTGACATTAATACTTGCGAAGAAAGGAATGCTCGAAATCGTAATTGGAAACATAACAGGAAGCAAAATCAGAGAGCTGAGAAATTGATGGTGGACAATATAGAATTGCGGGTAAAGGGTATACTTCAAGAATAGTTTGTCTCAAAATATTCAATGGCGATTAATCATACAAAAATGGGGAAAAGTTGAAATATTCATTTTTCGCAGGAGCACAAAAAGATGAAGTTGCGAATAATCATTCGTCACAGAAGAAAAGAAGTACAACAATATCATTTTGCGAACAATTAAAAAACAAGATGATTTCGAATATTAAAAGAAAAATTCTGCTCAAAAATGAGAAACTTTTCTATTAAAAAGAAAGAGATGGTGATTTCTAATCATATAAGAATTTTTAATGCTAATGCATAAGACGGGCGCAAATCTCCTAAAAACATATAAGAACGGAACGAACTTTTATGGAGTACACCTTAGTTCGCGGATTCTATTCCGTAAGAGGCAATATCCTTAAAGTGCGTCATAAGGGGGGTATCTTCTTTACTTTCAATTATCATAAGAACGGGACGAACTTTTATGGCGTACACCTTAGTTCGCGGATTCTATTCCGTAAGAGGAAATGTCCTTAAAGTGCGTCATAAGGGGGGTATCTCTTTGCATGGATATGGGAAAGGATATACCGCTGCTGGAACCTAGTCATGGAGATTGGGATTATAGAAAATCCATCCAAGAGAGATAACTTGGATTCCCAACTATATAAGGTTATACCCTGGTTGGGCGCCCGAGAGTTTCTCCTAAGGAATGCAACGTATGATCAAGGCGCCGAGGTACACGGTTGAGCTGTGGGTGCCCGGGATGGATGAACCTACCCTGGCCATCCATGGAAAGTTTTGGCTTACGATGTGTTCGGCCCGAAGAAAACCCCACTTAGGGTGCAGTCTTGTAACTATAAGCCATATAAGGCATAAAGGACAAGGATGTGAAAACAACTGGTTGTTGGCAGAACCGGATGGGAAAGTGCTAGTCTTGTATGGCCGATGTATAATCCTTGAAGGGGCAACCGGGGGAGAGATAAGGGCGATACCCTCCATTAGGGAGCTGTGTATCAAAAAAGACGGCAATGTCATGGGACTTTATATTCGCAAGAATGTTTAGGCCCGTCATATTGTCGCGTGACAGAGACAACAATGTCATGGGACTTTATATTCGTAAGAATATTTAGGCCCGTCATATTGCCGCATGACTGGCCAAAAAGCCTAAAGAGAAATGTTAAGATGAGGTCAATGGGTTTTTTCGATAAGATCAAAAGATGAGATAAATGAAATCAATAATAAGAGGATATAAATCTCAAAGACGTCCTGCGATTTCATCGCAAAGACGACAATGTCATAAATCTTAAAAAGCAAAGAGAGAATTAATCTCTCACAAGATGGCTTAGATTTATCATATTGTCGCAGAAAATAAAATAATGATAAGGCAAGATCAATGGATTATTACATATAAGGTAAGAATATCCTGGGATCTTGTCGCATAAAGGTGGCATAATAAGACCTTTAACTAGGAAGGCGAAATAAGACCACAAGAAAAGATATGTCTGCGAAACATATAATAAATTGTTCGCAGAAATATTTGCGATAATTCATTAATCATATTGCAGATTAATAACAAGAGGCAAGTATGGGAATGATGTATAAGAATGATAAATATTGTTATTCATCATTATATGATAAATTCATATAAGTAACGGATGGATAGAAGCAAAAAGTCAATTTATATATATTGAAGAACATCAGGAGTTACAAGTATCTTGTGGAAAGGATGATACAATTTGCCAAAGATAATTATCGCAAGAAAGGAAGAGAAAAATACAGATTTAAGATCAAAAAGAAGAAGCAAAATTATTGAGATTTATCTTCACCATTATCTTCATCTTTGTCTTCATTATCTTCATCATCAGTTTCTTCGTCATCTTCGCTTTCATTCTCATCTATATCAGCCTCACACTTGTCGAAATAATTGGTACTTCAGATCTGGCTGGGATATTTTCCAAGAGGCAGGGATATAGGCTAAGAGAGAGGTTATTATCATTGCAGACTTTCTCAATAGCGTTATTGCGAACAATGAGAAGATTAATACTCAAATTGGAGTTAGATATTTTTATCTTCTTTCGCAGTCTAGTGATCTTATCATTGCGGGAAGCAAGATTATTCGCAAGACCACTTTTTTCTTCTTCAAGTTCTGCGATCCTTCTAGCATGTTTTTCTTCGGATTCTGCGATAACACAATAACAAGTTATAAATTTATCAAGAATTTACAAAAAATATAAAGATGTTAGAGGAGCAATAAATAACCCATGAATAACAAGACCACTTTTCTCTTTCATGAATCATTTCTTGTACCAAGGTTGCATGTTCGGTGTGAAGACTGACATCTATTGATAAGTTTTTCCTAGCATTATCGAGAATTGTCGCAGCCCATGCGAATTCATCATCATTTTGAATGAGAAGATGGGAACGGATCTGTTTTTCTCTTTTAATAAGTTCAGTATTTTCATCCTTAAGTCTATCTCTCTCAAGTTCAATGTCAATAAGGGCATTGCGGAACTTTGATAGAGCTTCAGCGCCTTGAAGAGTAATGCGTTCTTTCTCCTTCTCAAGTTCCTTCTTTTGGGCTTTCAAGGTTTTGATTCTTTTTCCAAATTCATCTCTACAAGTCTTAAAACTATTGGATATACTCAAAGTAGATCTATAATCCATTCTTATAAGGGAAATGTGAAATCTAAGTTCATCCATAGATAGAGCATTAATTTTTTCATCGGAATAATTATTTAAAGCGTCATTAAGACGCTGAAGAAGAATGGATTCATCTATGGGTTCATCAAAAGAATTAAGAATAAGAGCCTCATCAGTAAGGTTATAGGCATCTGCAAAATGGTTGTTTAAATAAGCTAAAATAGCAAGAAAGAAGAAAGTAAAAATAAAATGAAATAAAATAAATCATACCAATAATTTGTTTGCAGAACTTATCCTTGTCAGCTAGTTTTTGTTGAAGAACTTCAACATCTACTTCAAGCGACTTATTCTTGTTAAGGAGCTCAGTATTCCCAGATACTTCCAATTGTTTACATTTTTCGCGAAGAATGGATATTTCATCTTCGTATTGCTTATTCTTTTCGCGAAGTTTCGCATACTCATTGTGAATCAAGAAGCCTTCTTTGTGATAATGATAATCTATTTTCTAATTCCGAAGCAACGGAAAAAGAAGCTCTAGCAATCTGTGGCAGATAAGAGAAAATAAGTAAGGGTAAAAAGAAGATCTTCGAAATTCATGACAAGTGTAAAGGGGCATACCAATGAAGCTAGTGCATGAAGAAAATCTGGATTGATAAATCTCGAGACTCCTTTAAGATCTTTATTATTGGTTAAGATGGAAGCATCGCAGATTTTTGAGAGATAATTGCAAGCGTGAGCAATATCGTCATCACCAATACCTTGCATGGGATTTCTAAAGATATTTGACAATTGATCCATAGGAGTCTCAGGTTGAGAAAGACCCATCGCAGATCTAACTCTTGCGGAGGAAAAACGTAATGAAGAGGTGCCCATGGTAGCATCATTAATAATTCTTCCGCTCTCTTCAACCTCATTATCTTTTTCAGCGACAGAAGAAATGTCTTTAAGTGGTTGAGTTTTTCTTCTCTTTTTGGAGGACTCTCAAGGACTCTCAGCTTTGATTCTCATTGCGTTGAGGAGAAGTGCGAAACTCTCATTTGGAGTTATTAATTTTTTGCCTTTATCCTTGGCTTCAACTATCATGACAAATGGTATTTCCTAGAAAACAACCACACATGAAGATAAGAAACAGGGGCAACAATATATTTTTAAAAGTTATAAGAGAATGTTTCTTACTTCATCTGTGAAGGTTTTCAAAATTTTCAGGAGATTGGGATTCCCAGTACTGATGTAGCTAGCCTTCATTTTTCCAATCTGATAACAAATAATTCAATAACTAGTAAGAATAGTATATTTATCTGAATTTGCGAATAATGATTAACTTTGCGAGATATACCTCAGAATTCTTTTCAGGCCAATTAAAAATCCAAGGGCGATAAGCCGCAAAATATGAAGGATTCGCAGGGAGGTTAAGAGTACCAGAAATATATGGACCTTCAAGGAGGAGAGGAAATCTACACCATTTATCATCCTTAGAGAAGCGTGGAAGATTGTTTTTTGTGGAATGATAGTCTATGTCTTGCATAAGAATTTTATCCTTCGCAACCTTTTTATCCTTATTCAAACGAATAGCCCAACACGTGCTTTCTTTCTTCATAGGAATCACTTGATAATTCGCAAAGAAGTTCTCCATGGTATATTTCGCTGGAATAATTGGGATTTTTTCATAATCAGGATGTTTCGCATCATCAAGATAAAGGGATCCTTTACCAGCTCCACGGGAAGCATATTCAAGAATGAGGCGAATACAATCTCCACTTAGTTGGCAAATTGCTCGCGAAAGTTTAGCATGAAAAATAATCTCATAAAAAAGAGGGAGATCTGGGTCATAAAGAGGAATAGGAAGGCCAGCTTCTAATTGACCTAGCAAAACAAGGATTTTCTCATTAGAAGAAGGAAATCTTGAAATAAGATCAATGGAGAGATCAGAGTCTGAAGATTGATCAGGGATCTCAGAAAATATGAAACCTAAGGATTGAAGCTTCTGCTGGTGTTTTTTCAAAGTGGATTGACCTAATTTTTTAGCAGGAGCCATTTCTTCGTATGGGAACGATGATTAAAACAAAGAAGAGAAAAGAAGAAAAACTGAAAGAATAATTGAGATCCGGAATTTGCGGAAGGAGACGATGAATAGTGAAGTTGCAGAGAAGAAAAGCGAAAGTAAAAAGAAGAAGAGGGATTAACAAAGATGATATTTATAAGAGAAGAAAATTATCGAGAATATCAATGTGCATTCAATGAAGAAAGGACATGAATGGTCAGAACTCAACGGTTGGAAGAATACGTGTCAAGGGATAAATGGAGGAAAAAACATGTGTAGAATATTTAGCGATGGATATAGAGACGTGTCAGAATAAAGGAAATATGAAAAGACAAGATGTATTAATATTCTTGAAAAACATGAGTTGCGGCAAATCAAGAAATTTGAATTCTCATGATCTTTATCTTCTTCGCAGAAAAGATATGAGAAGAGGCAAGATGTAGGATCAGAATATTGTCACAACAATATTCCTGAGAAATAAACGACTGTTCTGCGATATATCGATAATAAACGAATTACTCTGCGACACATCTAAAGATGACTTAAACAATGACGTAATGACAGAAACACGAAGAAAGTGTGACATGTTTGCGATATATCAATAAAACCTGCGAAAGATAAAGGCGGTGCCAGCTGCGATTTATCGCAAGAACTCAGATCCGAAATTGAAGGGAATTTCAACTGTAAATGAGTTGTCATGAGCTGTAATCCACTATGTAAATACCTATATAAAGAAGATGAGTAGTTCCAGAGAGGAGGATGAATTTGTGAGTGTTAGGAAAGTTTTTAGGAGAGAGAAAATCTTTGTTAAGTGTTTTGTGTTCTTGATTTCTGTAATTCCAAAAGATCATATTAATGAAAAAGTGTTCTTAATCTTCAAATTATGTCATAAATATTGATAGATTCTTGAATAGGGTGTAGTGTAGGAATTCCTGCAACTACACTTTGAGTCAATCCTGCACAACTGTAGTTGCAGGTTTTCCTACAACACACCCCTTATCATATCTTGATATTAATTTCTATATCTACATATAAAATTGGTAGTAAATTTGCTAAAATTATAAAAGGACACCAAGATTTTTTACATGGTTCGATCAATTTGATCTACATCCATGATTCTTCACTTTGATTGTTTTAAGTTTACATTTTATTTACATTGATAGTATCCATTAATGGAGTTCTAAATCTAATTTTGGGGAAGAATATGATAATGGAAAAATACATTTTCTCTCTCTATAAATCTCTCTGCAAGATATCTCTCTCTCTCTCTCCTAAAATTGTGTCCCTCCTTCTCCCTATCTTGCTCTTCTCTTTATATAGGTGTTTACATAAAGGATGACAACTCACACTTCCCCTATTTTAGGATCTCTTGCTATGTGCTCGCAGGATTTCTCTTCAAATATAAAATTTTCACATCTTTCTCATGTTTTAGGCTGTCGTTGTTTATTACGTCATTCTTTAAACTTCTTTGTGACGCTCGCGAAATGTTGTTGAAGAGTTTTCGGTGACGCTCGCAGAAGTGTCATTAATCTCTCGTGAATATAATTGTGGCGATATTCTGGTCCTACATCTTGCCTCTTTTTTCTTGAATATTGCTTGAAAAGTAATCTTTAAGAAAAAATCTGTTGTTGTAGTAGTCTTTGATTTTTGTTGATGAAGGAACGAGCAAAAGAATACTAGACTTGAAAAGTACGTACTTGCCTCTATTCTTTTGTGAAGTTCCATATCTTTGCTAAGTAAATAAGAAGTATTAACTCTTGAAGTACGCGAAGTATGAAGTATCCTTGAAGAAATATAAGAAGTACTCAGTCCTCAAAATATAAGAAGTATCCATCCTTTAATGAAAGTCATAAATATTGCCTCTATTCATGCGAAATTATTACTTCATTTTTGGTGAAAATTCTTGTCCATATTGGAAATGATTCTTGCCGAGAAGATAAAGAACATAAAATATCTTCTTGGTAATCCATAGTTGCCTCTATTCTTTATCTATGAAGGAAGAATCCTTGAGAAAATGTTAAATGAACGAATTGCCTCTGCCTCATTCTGCGAAATAATGACTTCTCCTGTGAAATTCTGAAATAGTCTGCAAGATACTGAATGAGTTTGCAAATTTCTGAATGTTTCTGCGAGCTTCTGAATGTTTCTGCGAAATTATAAATAGTACCGCAATGAATAGTGCTGAATAATGCCACGATGAATAGTGCTATGATGAATAGTACTAACTAGTCCCGCGATGAATAGTTGAGAGACTCTGAATAATACTTCTGAAAAATTCTGAACAATACTTTTGAGAGACTCTGAATAGTATTTCTGAGAGGTTTTAAATAGTACATGCTATATCTCTTGCGATGAGCAAATCTTTCCTGCATTCTTAAAAGAAAATAATTAAGTTTGAGATTATTTTATTGGTCTTATTTTGCCTTCCTAGTTAAAGGTCTTATTTTTCCAATTTTTCTTTTTGCGACAAAATCGCAGGACGTCTTTACATTTGCATGTATTGACCCATTGATCTTGCCTTATCCATTTTTCTTTGAATTTTCTGCGACAATATGACAGGTCTAAATCCCCTTGCGAGAATAAAGTCCCATGACATTGCCGTCTTGCGATGAAATCGCAGGACGTCTTTACACTTTCATGTAAAAACCCATTGATCTCATCTAAACATATCACTTATGGATTGTTGCCTCTGTATAATTTACGTCACGCGACAATATGACAGGCCTAAATGTTCTTGCGATCATAAATCCCCATGACAATGCCGTCTTAAGACACTTATCAGCTCCCTAATGGAGGGTGCCGCCCTTATCTTCCCCCTGATTTCCCCTTCAAGGAGGGCACATCGGCCATACAAGACTAGCTCCTCTCATCCAGATTTTCCAACAACCAGCTGTTTTCGCAGCCTCTTATCCTTTATGCATATATGGCTTATAGTTACAAGACTGCACCCTAAGTAGGGTTTTCTTCAGGCCAAGTGCATCATAGCCAAGACTTACCAAGAATGGCAAGGGAGTTTCGTACGCCCCGGGCACTCTTGGCTCAACCGTGTACCTCAGCGCCTTGGTCATATTTTGCACTTCTTGGAAGAGATTCTCGGTCGTCCAACCAGGGTATAACCTTATATAGTTGGAAATCCAAGATCTCTCTCCCGGATAGGTTTTCTTTAACCCCAACATCTGCATGACTCGGTTTCAAAGAGCGGTATAACCTTATCGATGAATCATGTCAAGAGATACCCCCTTATATGACGCACTATTAGGTCTTACATTTGCCTCTTACGAAATTTTATTCGCGAACTAGGGTGCACGCCATAAAGGTTCGTCCCATCCTTATGTCTCTGCGAAATTGTATTCGCGTTTCTCGAGATAGCTTCCCGTTTCTTTATTCTTTAATTCAGTCTTTCACTTCTGTCATTTCACGATAACATCATATTGGAAGTAAATATTCTTTAAAATCTTTTGAAATCTTAGAAATCTTCTTTGAAATCTTGCGATTGTATCGCATTGTTAAATCAAAAATCTTTTTCTGTAAAAGAAATTTGCTAGAAAAATATGTGAAATCTTTCGATTGTTTTACTCTTTTCTAATCTTAAAATTTTAGAAATTCTGGCGATACTTTCGATTTCTGTAACCTTTGAAATCTTTGAAATATTTTGCGATGATTCCATTTTCTGTAATCTTTGAAATCTTTGAAATTTTTTGCGATGATTTCATTTTTATAATCTTTGATAATCTTTGAAATCTTGAGATTGTGTCATTTTTTATAAATTGAATAAAAAATCTTTGAAATCTTAAATTTTTTAGAAATCTTGCGATTATATCGCTTTTGGTAAATTAAATCAAATTTTTTGAAATCTTTTGAAATATTAAAAATCTTAGAAATATTCTTTGAAATATTGCGATAGTATCAAAAATTTTCATTTTCTGTAAGTAAAATATTCATGGAAGTGGTACTTAGCTTTCTTGCGATTTTCTGTTGCTGCTGTTTCTCGCGAAGTATATGATTTGCTTGTGAATTGAGAAGAAATAAGAAATGAATTCTTGATATGCCTCTTGCATACTCTCGCAACGTACCAACTGTTCTAACCCTCTTCTGCGAAATTAACTTGCGAAATAATCATCAACTCTTTTATTTGTCTCACAAAAAATTCTTTGCGAGGATGGAGATTCGAACCCAAGTAATCTAGTTTGCATACTCCTTCTCTAACCGTTTGGGCTACTTGTTGCTTGTGAAAGAAAGGCCTAGTTCTGATATATTACTCCATTTCTTGGCTCCTTGAAGTTCAAAATGAGTAAAGAAAAAATATGCTTGGCGAGGGACTCGAACCTGCGATACTTAACTCCTTCTCATCGCTACTGACCATCTGCACTGGATTCTGTTTGCGATAAAAAGCCCCATTTATATCTTCTTATCACGATCTTCACTCTGGTTTTATAGAAAGTTAGCGAAACAATCGATCGCCAGATCTCAAGTTAGCAAAAAAAATTCTTTTTGTTATTGCATCTGTTGACAAGGTTAAACCCTTTCTCGTTGTCAGCTCAGAGAAAGCATTCCATGTCATCAAAAGGAGCACATATAGAAATGGTACATCTTATTTATTCTGCGAGAATCTAATTTGGCATCTTGTTTGCTCACGTCATTTGTTTACACTGTTTCCCTTGTTGTTTCTCTATTTCAATCTGGTTTCAAATTATTTTATCCTCCCTAGAACTGACGTTTATGTGAGCTTAGCATAGGTAATTCTTTAAATGTTGTTGACGAAGCAAATTTGAGCACTGTATCTGCAGCTCGCGGGATCAATTTTTTAGTCATTATATACATTTGTACGTCTTCATTCTTAGTCCTTCGCTGGCATCTTTTAGTTGCCTCGTGACTCTATACCTTGAACTCTTGTTTTTGTTAACAAATTTGTTTGTTGCTCTTCTTTTTATTTGGGACTTCATTTCTTTTCTCACGTGTTACGTCCATACTCAAACTTGCTGCGATAGTAGCATGTGCTCCTTTTGGCTGCGATAGTAGCATGTGCTCAGAGAAAGCACTCTCTTTCTGTCATCTTTTTGTTTATTAATTTCATAAGATCCATTTTCTCTTACATCTTATTAAATAGTACGTAGCATATTAACTTAGTACTTTTTCTATCTAACTTAGTACGTAGCATATTCTTTGGTAGTACTTATTCTGCGAGCACCATGTAGCGGTCTTCTTATGTTGTCAACGTCATTCTTCTTATCTTTATCGATTCCTCCTTTTGATTTAATGTTTGCTTGTTTCTTATTATGCCTTTTGGGTTCTTTGTTCTAATGATATCTCAAGTTTGCTCACTCATGTTGATTTTGTGACGTCCATGACTATTTTATGTCCATGTGATGGCTTCGCAGACTTGAGGCTGCGATGACGTCTTTGGTAATAATAATTTTATCTTTGTATCATTCCTTTCTTCGTTGCTGGTAATAATACTATATGTAGTTCCTTGTTGGATGGATTTCTTAGGTTGCGTTCTCACAGCTTTATATCATTCTTCTTTGTTTGTTAAGTCCATTATTTGTATGTTGTTGTGGCTCGTAGTTGGTCATCTGGCGAGTTAAACTTGTGATATTCCATTTTTTGCGAGATTGGTTGGTCCTCCTGCGAGATTAACTCATTCCTTGCTGATTGTTGACAATTGAAGTGATCCCGTTGTTATTGTTAATTGTATTCTTCACAATTGATTGGTTTCCATCATACATTTTCCTTCGAAAATCCATATTGAAGAAATTTTGCCTGGAATCGCAAACGATTAGTAAATTTGGTTAGCAGTCTATAGAGCATTAAAATGAGTAATTTCTCCCTACGAAGAATGAAAACTTTCAATGAAATCTTCTTATTTTTGTTCTTACGAAATGTAAATCTCTATCAACAGAAAATCTCGAAATTTGACATTTTTAGAAATTCATTAAAAATTTTGTAAGACGAAGTTTGGTTACTACAAATTCGTAGCAAAAACATTTTTAGATTCAAGACTTCCACGACAAATCAAATTTCTACAAAAAACAAAATTTAGGTTTTACAAAAAATCTATTTTTCAAATTTTGTTTTGAAATTCCAAAATCCGAAAAAATGAAACAAAGAATAAGAAAAGTGAGAAGAAATTTGTCCTTTTTGATGATTTGTTGACATAATTTTGCTGATGTTTTCTTCATCCGCCATTTAATATATCTCCTCCTCTTTATTTGCCGTATAATCCTGAGCTTCCGTTGCAGCTTCCATATTTGATCTTGAAGTTTTTAGATCAAGTGAGATCCAATTCTAATAATAATCGATTTTTTTGAATCTTCTTCAATCTAACAAGCACGTACGTTCCCTGTTTCTAGCGCCAAAATGTAGTTGCAGGTTTTTCTACAACACACCCCTTATCATATCTTGATATTAATTTCTAGATCTACATATAAAATTGGTAGTAAATTTGCTAAAATTATAAAAGGACACCAAGATTTTTTACATGGTTCGATCAATTTGATCTACATCCATGATTCTTCACTATGATTGTTTTAAGTTTACATTTTATTTACATTGATAGTATTCATTAATGGAGTTCTAAATCTAATTTTGGGGAAGAAGATGATAAAGGAAAAATACATTTTCTCTCTCTAAAAATCTCTCTGCAAAATATATTTCTCTCTCCTAAAATTGTGTCCCCCCTTCTCTCTCTCCTGCTGTTCTCTTTATATAGGTGTTTACATAAAGGATGACAACTCACACTTCCCCTATTTTAGGATCTCTTGCTATGTGCTCGCAGGATGTGCTCGCAGGATTTCTCTTCAACTATAAAATTTTCACATCTTTCTCATGTTTTAGGATGTCGTTGTTTATTACGTCATTATTTAAACTTCTTTGTGACGCTCGTGAAATGTTGTTGAAGAGTTTTCGGTGACGCTCGCAGAAGTGTCATT
This sequence comes from Papaver bracteatum, assembly GCA_023529315.1. NCBI lineage: Eukaryota > Viridiplantae > Streptophyta > Magnoliopsida > Ranunculales > Papaveraceae > Papaver > Papaver bracteatum. The sequence goes on along the minus strand of JAJJWX010002606.1, from coordinate 1,688,438 downwards.
AATCTCTCGTGAATATAATTGTGGCGATATTCAGGTCCTACAACAACAAAAACAAAAACACCAAAGACGTAAAATAGAACAAAAAATATAAAAAATAGTAAAAAAAAAAAATACAAAACCTAAAAAAAAATAATCTAAAATCTAAACCTAAATACAAGTCCGCGTCGGCGGCGCCAAAACTGATGTAGTTTTTACAGTGGTAAGAAAGGGTTTGATTCTCTTACTTGGGAAGTTTGATTTTAGACTAATATTCTGATTAAAATTGTAAATAAACGAAGATGATATAAATATTACGAGATACTGGGACTTTGGATTCCACCAAACTTCACAATCAATTGGTTCATAACAAATTTGGCTCTTTTGTTGACTCTATTTCTTTGCCAAAAGTAGATTTTGTAAAACATTAATTGTAGATCATAAGCATGATGCATCAAAAGATATAAGTCTAAGCATACATCATCAAACGAAGTCACAACTAATTAATAAAAAACATAAATCAATTAAAACAAGTGCAAATAGTAAAAAGAATCAATTATAATTACCAATCAATTGTGAAACATGCCTTCCTCCATTGTCCCAGTGTTGGGGTTTAGCTCCTCATGATCAAAACACACCCAGAAGATAGAAACATGGCTCAAAAGGTGTTTTTATTGAAAACTAATATTATGCAGCGAGTTTGTAACATATATATTTGTTACAGAGCTCACTGTTACAGAACCCTTTGTTGCATAGAAACTCTAACACAAATAATTGTTGGAAAGGTGTTACAAATATGAAAGAAAAGGTGATGGTGTTTTTGTCTTCTTCTTCCTTATTCTCTGTGATGATCGGAAACGCCTTTGTAATCTTCCGTTCTTCTCCGCAACTACCCCAAGGTATCCACCTGCTGCTGCGTATTCTTCTTGCAACTTCTCTGCTCTGATTTTATCGTCTCCCAAACTCCCGATAACCTTCTTATGAGCCTCAGAACTCGTATATATACACCACATGTTCAAAAATCACGAGAAATTCTCCTATTTTCCTCCACGCCAAGCTACGGCTTTATCTTTCCTTGGAATTTATTTCTTTCCTTTTGTCTTCTGTTTATTTCCAAACTTCCACCAAAATAGCAGCGAAACCCGAGTAAAGAAGATATTCTCCCATAATCCCCATGTACTTTCCAAGTATAGACACAACAAATCCCGTAATTATCTCACTGCCCTGTTTAATTAAAGTTTGTGCTACATACTAACCCTGCCTTGACCTAACAGGCCCAAACTAATTCAAGTTCGTGATAGAATACATCAAGACTCGTCCAAATTCTTTCTAGAAACTCGGTGAATATCTGTCTAAAATCCGAGAACTACCCATGTCCCTGTTTTGTTCAAACCCGTTGTTACAGCCCAAATTAATTAATTCAAACAATCATACAGTCCATGTTAAGCTGAAACAGATCCATCCCAACCAAATGTCGCTATTTAATCTCTCCAAGAAAACTTCAAAAATCGACCCCTAAATCTAGTAGTTTGCTGCAAGTTTTCCCGCTTTTTTTATGATTTGAATTTGAGATGATGATCTCCCCCTATCCAGTTCCGGTATGCCTTTAGAAACTGTGGTGCAAATAGTAAATTCTTGGGTGTAAATAGTAATACGCTTCTTTGGGACGTCTTTAGTAATTACTTAGGAGGGTGCAAACATCACTTTTCGAGCCAATTTCACCGTAAAAGCTTATTTCTCCAAAAACACGTAAAAAAACATAAAATACCAACATAAGTACAAAAATGGATACTAATAATATAGAAAATTGAGATCAAAATAGACACATAAATGCGTCTATCACATATAAGACATGAGTCAAAGTAGAGTTAAGCAAGAGCGAAAACTAAAGAAAGACTCAGTTAACGTATCACAAAAGGTTATTGAACCACCCTAAGAATCTGTTTGTAAACAATTCCTTACTTACAAAAAGGTAATTGAGAAAAATCAGGATGATTTTAAAGCAATTATTATTGAAATTGAAAGGATGCATCAAAATCACAAAAAGTTTAGGGAAGATACTTATCAACAAATACAGGGTCTTGAAGAAAAAGAAAACACTAGTCTCTCTCAAGCAGAATTGTTAAAAAGGGAGCATGGTGATGCTCTTAAAAAAATTATCCTGCTGGAAGAGAAACTTGCTGAATCTGATGCAAGGATTAACGCTCAACAAAAGAGTTTTGAAGAGAAGGAAGGTGAATATCTCTCACGAGAAAAACGCCTTGAGGCTGGTCTAGCTGGTGCTCTTGATAAAATCAAGACGTTGGAAGAAGAAAATTTGTACTTGAAAAAGTTCAATGATAGCACAAACAATTTAACCTCAATGTTAGGATCAAGTAGAAATCATGGTGATACATGAGGATAGGGGGGAATAAATTCTTCAAATATTAGCAAAGAGGTAAAATTTGTTAAAGCTACAAATTCTTCTAAACCAGAGGCTTCCACCGACGTAAAAGATGCTCGTTTTTCTTGAAAAGAAGTAAAACCATTCAAGCCTAAGAATTGTGTTCAACCAGCAGTAATCAAAGAGAGAACTTCTGCTAATGTCAAGAAACCAACAATGTTGAACAAAGATAAGAAAAAAAAAAAGCAGAAGAAGAAGAAGAAGAAGAAGAAGAAGAAGAAGAAAAAGAAGAGTCGTCGAACTCCAATGCAAGAGGATCCACAAAAAGGTAACATTAAAACTCAGACTTCGTATGTGTTTGAGGGTAAAAACTGGTTCAACTATTTTTGGTAAATTTGGGTGTGTTGATGAGAAACAAATTATAACCCTAAACAACGCACTACACGGGAGTACTTTCAGATTCGAGATATCAATATGTAAGACTCTGGCCTAAACCAAGAAATGGTCGTTCCAGACTCAATTCGGTTACAAAGTGAAGGAAATGGGTTGATCTCAGGGAGGGAAACGAAGAAGGTGTTTGAGATCAGAATATTGAATTATTAAGATTTGGCTATTTATGACTTGTATCAGAATGTGGAATTGGCTTGCGTAATGTAAGCTATCAGTTCTGAGTGTTTTCTGGATACTGGGTTAACAACAATTGTTGCCCCCCTTTGTCAAAATAGGTTGAAGCCTATTTATACAAGTTATTTGAGCGCAACCATGATCTCGTAAGAAGTGGAGGAGGTTAAGTAGTTAAGTAGTGGGTCCGTGTAATAAGTTGTGATCATCATGTGGTCACATCTTCGTCCACTAGTCTCATCGTTGTCAACTGAAAAGTCGAGGGTACCCCAAATATACCACAGGCTATTACCTTTCCTTCCTATAAGTCCTTTCCCCGAAAGTGATTGTATATAGACTGAGTCGAGTCAATACAATAAATCGGTTCACACTTTGTGTGATCGTCTATGGATACCAGATCGAGACAATACGACAACAAAGTGTGTTTACTTGATACAAAGGTTCAAACTTAACCAAACTCAATAGGATTCACGTATCAAGTAAATAGGAAATAATATTTATGAAATTTAATTTAATTATAATAAAACAATTATAATGCGGAAATATAAAGTAAATAACACAGCAAGATTTTGTTAACGAGGAAATCGCAAATGCAGAAAAACCCCGGGACCTAGTCCAGAATTGAATACTCTCAGGATTAAGACGCTATACAAAATAAACCAACTTCTTATAGTTGAGACCAAGCAACTAAAACTATAGTTCACCTAGTTCCGTCTGTATTCCCACGCCTCCAACCTGTAAACAGGTCACATACTTGGACCAATTCCTTTGGTTCGTATTCCAAACAGTAAAGGAACAACAAATCTATTTGGTATCAACTCTCTTCAACCAAGTGATATGAGTTGCGCAAAGGTTCCCATGTTTATCTTAACATAAACTCCTTTGCCAGGTTCCAAGATCTATCTTATATTCAATCACCCAAAGGCAATCGTTAAGATTAAGCCAATCAATACCTTTAATCACAAGGAATCGTATTGATGCCGATCTTATCAACTATTCTATCAAAATACCCAAAAGTGTAAATCAATTATAGTCAGATCCTATTTTTCCCAAACAAGTATTGTGCACACCAAAGGTTATAAAAACCAAGTCAGAAATCTTCAATATCTTCTTGGTCTTCAAATATTCTTAGATCTTCAATAAACACCTACACACAACTACTTGAAACTCTTGTGATCAATCACACACAAAACGGAGTCTGCTAACAATGGATTATCACAAGATCTTCTTTAGATCTAACAACAGTCTAAAGATCCCTGTCGAAATCTTGAACTAGTTTGAGTGAATCTTATATCAGAGGATAAGATTCTCAAGCATAAACAAACTAGGTGAAATCAAAGTTCAACCACCGTTAGTCAATCAAATCAATACGAAAACTAAATATAAACCGCAATATCTAGTTTCCAACCAACGGGTCGCGCTAGAGATTCTCAATCCCAAAGAAGACTTTAAATTAACCGGCCGTAAGAGACTTCACCTAATTATATTGCTCTCCTCTCCGATAAGCGGCTTCACCAGTAACAAAGACAAAAGAGTAAGTCTATGTCACGCGGGATTAGTTTGCTAGAAATGCAAACTCAAAGTATTTATAGACAAGGAAGTTTGGACACCAAGGAATTTCCAAAACCGAAAATATTCTCAAGATATTTTCCATATTTACCCAAATTCGGTTTTCATAATTCTTGTGAATGCACTGTCCAAAAATATGATCGAAATCTCCTTGGAAAATATTTAATTAGCAAATGCACATTACTAATTCTTAATTTACATATATAATTAAAAACCCTTAATTAAAAAGATTCTTAACTTATTTAAATTCGATCTTGGGATTTACTTCCTTCTTATCCGTTAAGGAATATCTTTGAACAAGATAGAATAAGCATGAATGCACCGTGTTCAAAGTGTGTCGACATCTTACTCTTGCAAGTCTTTTACATGCTTGCTCACTTGAAACCGATTTATCACACTTCTAAACAAGTTTAGAATTGGTTCATCTGACTTTCAAGAACTATGTGATTAATCAAGTACCACTCAATCACAACTCATGGGTTTACGGTTCTACCAAAACAAGTTTCGGTTCTACCTCCACGTGAGTACTGTGCATATTTACACTAGCTTACCAAAGATACGTCTGACTAGGTACTAGGATCGGTTCCCCACATATATTTGGTATCTAACTTGTATGCACTGCACATGTCCATAGGATCGGTTCCCCCTTCCCAAAAACATGTTGCACATGTTCATAGGATCGGTTCCCATTTCTTCCATAAACCTTGCTGCACCTCATACAAGGATCGGTTCCCCTTGTGATGCACTTCACCTCTTACTAGGATCGATTTCCCTTCTCCCAGTAATAAGTTCAGACACTCACAACCCGGTCATACCCTAGGTGATTACTTAAGATCGGTTTCACTAATAAAAGTCAGGCCTCATGTGAATAGTTTTACCAAGAACACAAACAAGTCATGAGCGGTTATACTAATCACACATATTGGTTGTTCATAAGATATGCAATCAAGAATATCCCCAATAACGCCTGGCGATTTCCTTTTCGGTTCACAAAACATATCATGAACTTACTTTCTTAGAACACATGTAAAAATTGTTCCCTAGGATGAAATCCTAACCTTATACCCATACATAATCACAATAACATTCATACGATTATGTCGATGTCTTATATACAAAGTTTCATGGTTAAGCATAAACCTTCATATTGTATTCCTTAATACTATGTCTATCTAGAGTGTTCATGCTTCACAGTTTTATGTTTTCAATATGCACGACTTGAAAGATACGTTAGGGAATGAAATAGTTCATGTCAAATATCACTAACCTGAAATGGAAGGATGATGTTGTCGTTGTAGCTCCGCACTTCTTCACTTCTTCAAATCTTTGCAATACTTGTAATTGAAAATGCGGGGGTCTAACAACCTCACCCAATATTTCGATTAGCAATCTGCATGGACAACTCCGAGTTGTTTTCTAGAGAATCAACAAGACTCAATCAATAGAAAATACTCAAGGAGTTATTATCTAAATCTATCGATTTGATATACTCAAGAAAATATGATTCGCGAGGCTAATCAAAGAGAGATAACTTGGATGGTACCAAAGACCAATATCCAAGTGTCAATTGATTTAAATCAACAACCAATAAGGTCGGATATTCTAATCAATTGAACAACGCACAACCTGTATTATTTCAATTATATAAAAATATAAGGTGAAAAAGAGGAAACCGCAAATGCATAAAAACCCCGGGACCTAGTCCAGATTAAACATACACTGTATTAAGCCGCTATAAACACTATCATACTCCAAATTAACTTCAGTCTGGATTGTAGTTGAACCCCAACCAATCTCACACTGATCCAAGGTACAATTATGCTCCTATGCCTCTGATCCCAGCAGGATACTGCGCACTTGATTCCCTTAGGTGATCTCACCCACAACCAAGAGTTGCTACGACCCAAAGTCGAAGACTTTAGCAAACAATTCTGTCACACACAGAAAAGTCTACATGTAATAGATAAATTCGTCTCCCACGAATAAACCTATGAGTTTTGTTCCGTCTTTTGATAAATAAAGGTGAACAGGAACCAATTGATAAAACCAGACTTATATTCCCAAAAAACAGCTCAGTTTCATTAATCACCTCATAATAAACTTAATCGACGCAGCGAAGAAGATTATTGAGGAATCACAAACAATGAGACGAAGATGTTTGTGACTACTTTTATCTTGCTTATCGGAGATAGAAACCTCAAGCCAATTATTATAATTGTACTCGTACGATAGAAATAGCAAGATTAGATCACACAACTACAAGATACATAGTATCGGTCTGGCTTCACAATCCCAATGAAGCCTTTAAGTCGTTAACCCTAATTTAGAGAGAAAACTTAAGGGTTAATGGAGATCGACTATAGCTTAGAGAAAAATAGTATCACACAAGAAAGGTTTGTGGGGATTAGTTTTTCCAATAGCTAGAGTTCCTCTAATATAATCTTTCAAATCAGGGTTTGCAATCAATGTTAGCTTGCTAACAAAGCATTCAATATTCACCGTTAGATAAAAACCTGATTAGATACAAGCTAATATCTCTCAACCGTTAGATCGAAAACTTAGCTTGCCATACACACATGTACTTGACGTTTTTGGTTTTGTGTAACCGTACCCAAACGTGTACAATGGTTGGTTCAATATTAGTCAACCAAATGGTTATCCAAATGATAACTTTATATCAACCATATTCTTCTTCACCATAACTAGTCCAAATGACTCAAATGAACTAGTTAGAGAGTTGTTCAATTTCTATGAGATCTAGAGTACTATAAGAGACACAATTGAATCAAAAACGATGTGATTCACTCGAATCATTAATCATGAACTATAAAGCCACGGTTTGCAAAAGCATCCCTTAGTAATTTAAAAATAAGTTCATGAACAACGTTTTCAGAAATAACCTCTTGAGTTCGCGGACTGAGTTCGCAGACTCAAGCTAACCAGTTGAAGTTAATAAACTCTAGAAGAATTTCTCGGGATGAGAACTTCCGTCAGTTCGCGGACTGCACCTGAGCTTTAACTTCAGCAGATATTCTCAAGTCCGAGAACTTATGCCAGTTCGCGAACTGGGTTCGCTAACTGAGTTCGCTTACTGAGTTGCTTCTCATGTTCCAGTTCCACTTGATCAACAAAGTTCGCAAACTTCGGTTCAAGTGTTAAGGACTTCTACATATATGTGTTGCCACAACAATGTTTATATCCCCCAATGGTTATATAGTCTAAACTATCATTTCAATCATTGAAACATTCTCAGAGGACGTCATATAGCTGTTTTCACGAACTAGTTTTCGTCAGAGCGATTTCCAAAGTGATGGAAACATAACATGACTTTCGTCACCAGGCAAAGATGAACTTGGATAAAGCGAAATCTTTACCAACACATATTTTTAGAAATTGATAAGCGATATATACTCAGCTCGAAATGTCACATGTGTATATCTATAGTCTATATAGTAAAACGACTTTTTCTCAAGATAAGAGATAGAGTAGATAGACTTTTGAGTGATAGATAAGTTCAAGTCTCCACATACCTTTTAGTCGATGAAGATCCACTGGTTACTTGAGTAGTCCTTCGTTTTGTATGATGATCACCATGGAGTTCTTGAGCTCAAATACACTTTCTATCCTAGTCCGAGACCTTATCTATAGTAGACTATAAATCAAGACTATATAGTTTTTATCACTAAGATTGACAAACATGCTTGAGATAGAAACGCATGCGAGTTTGACCGAGCATCTCTTTAACAATCTCCCCCTTTGTCAATTTTAGTGGCATAATTATTAATACATATGGAATACAAAAATTATATAAATAAACTTTGTAGCTCCTATTCTACATGCCTAATCTTCAACAATACTCGAAATCTTCATCACTTCCAAGTAGTCCAATGATCCCAAAGGTTGTAAGTTTAGTATCATCGTTGTTGAAAATCCGTAGCTATAAAAATGAGAAAAGTATTGGTTCTTAATCATTGTTATACATTTGTTGATGGTGGATTTTCATTTAAAGGCTAAAATTGTAAAAGCCAAAAAAATATGCGCTAACATCTTGTCAAAGATAAAGCCATTAATAAGTGATGAATACTTCTTCACTTTACTAATTCCCCTAGAATGGAGCATGTGGAAACAATCCCAGTCTGTGAATTAAATATAACATTATTAATTAATGCATAACCAGCCTTGTATTTCTTGTACTCATTATCAGTGCGGCATGACGACTGAGTGTTGTTCTCAGCAGAGTAACACGAACCTCCAAGCATTATAATGAAGCATGTACGAAAAACCCGTACAGGCTGCAACTCTCGGTGTGCTATACTAGCCCGATTGAGGATATTACTCTCGGTGTGCTATACTAGCCCGATTGAGCATATTCAATTCTGGACTGACCATGTCAGTCTCAGAAACGATCACGACCATCCAAATTCACCAACATGAATTGGATAGCTCATATCGGATCCATGACCCAAAGCAGGTATTGGAATATTCATTACCGAACCAACACGGGCCCCACATGGTCGGCCTCCCAAAAAGATTGGCATAGCTTGCCAAAACGTCCCAGCCAGTATAGACGAAAACCTAAATTATGGTTTGCGGCACATTACATGTGTCGCAAAACAGTCTCAACCATCCATCTTCACATGTATAAATGGAGGGTGTAGATGTAGAATCAAAGGGCCCAGAGCATGTCAACACAATTACCATGGGCCCGCCTATATATCTGAATGATCGGTCAGGACCAACCATGGTTGGTCATCCCAATTCGTGCACCCGAATAGAGCATGACGCACGGACGTGAAACCCAAAATTAGGGTTTTGAACATTATGAGCGTCCATTTTATCCGGCACAAATGACGGGTCCAAGATCAGATTAAGCAGGTCTGGTCTTACCAACATGACCACCGTGGGCCCATCTATCCCCTCACCTAATCGGCCAAGGCATACCATGCCTGGTTATCCCAAATCACACGCCCAAACTAGCGTGATCACACTTCCCAATTGCAAACTAATCTCGATCACTCAACTTTGCCGGAAAATTTGAGTGGCTTAGATCACGTTTTCATGGGACAGTCAGGTATAGGCGTAAACACCAGCCTACCACTTACACGCCAGACCAATCGGCCAATATCGACCAAGATTGGTCGTCATGGAACGCGCGCCCGAAGTTGGCACAATGTGCGGATTTTGCGGCACCAGTTTTCTGTCGCAAATTTATCTGGACCACTCAACTTCGCCAGACGAATTTAGTGTCCCAGAGCACACTTTTGTGAGATAAATGGGTATGGGCGCCTACACCGTCATTCCATCTACACGCATGTACGATCAGCCAGCCAAAATCGTATCCCAAGCTTGGATTCGATCAGGCTGAAGAATGGTGCTTGCGCACCTCCTCCAAAGCCCTAATTTCACCAACGATCGCAGATGAGTGTCTCAAAGATCATCTCGTCCGTCCAACTTCACCGGCTTGGTTATACATCCCTGGTCAGGAGTTAATTGGTCAGTGCGGCATCATGGTGATCACCATCTATCACTCTACCACACCATGTGGTCGGTCAAGGAAGGACTTGCTTGCTCAACCTCCGAACCATCACATGAAGTAGTATGGATATGAGGCTACTTTAAGATGCTCAAACAGGGATATTTCATACATGATGGATACACTCGATATAGTACCTGCATAGAATGCGCATGATACTTCACAAGTATCAACTTCCTAAATAACGTAGTTATTTAATCTAGCATTACATGCTACTTTATGTGGGTCCCATGATCCACACGCTCGAGACATCAATCATGTCATAAACATGGGGATACATACTTGGGTATTGGTCTGGCGGTTTACAATGTGCATCGCACAACGCGCCATCACAAGAACGTATCAGGAAGTCATGAACGGTTAGTGATGATGGGAGAAGTGGGAAAGACTGGTCGTGTGACACTAACACATTACTCCACTACTCCATCACTCCACTTTCTCCACTTCCCACGAGATACGAGAGTTAGGCTAAAAGACCTGTATAAATAGGTTCTCTATCTTATTTTTCAAACAAGACAACAGAAACAAGTGTTGATACAATCGTATTCAAACACCGGAAATGATAGCTTACATCCTGCAAGCCAGTTTAGCTTTCTGATACAAGTCATACATAGCCAACACCTTCACAATCTCAGTACCTTCTTTGCTTCCCTACCTAAGATCAACCCCATCTCCTTCACTTTGTGACCGAAACAAGTCTGGAACGGCCATTTCTTGGTTTAGGCCGGATTTTTGATTTCTCGAATCTACAAGCACTCACTGCGCAGTGCATTTGTTTAGGGTTTAGATTCATTCCTCATCCACACACCCCAAATTACCAAAACCGGCAGGAGTAGTTTTCACCCATAAACAATTGGCGACCACAGTGGGAGATTAATCTCTCGGTTGTGAAGTCAATTTCTTCAATACCCAATCCTATTTGGACGATTTCAAAATGGTTGGTCTTAGGACTCCTCCAACAATTTCAAGTTCCGATTGAAGCTCCTCCAATGAAGATACCTATCTTCCCAACGGTGTATCTGATGGTGTAACCGGAAGAATCCCAACATTGATCAAGTTAGCACGGGTGCAGGAGATTCACATAAAGAACATGTACCTGATCAAGGAAACGATAAATGGCATGCTCGATCTCCTCATCAAGATGACATCAGATAAGAGCGGTTCTCATGTCACATATATTTATACACTGGGGACTGATCCTCGCAACGACCCTCCTCAAGTTAATAGTTTCACTATGAACCAGAGTCCGGTGGATCAGGAAGTGGCTTCTCTAGTGGAAAGTTTATGCGAACTCTTACACCTCTCGAAGAGTCAGCGAGTGGAGATGTTTGGTGTAATCAACCAGATAGCCCTAGACGTGCATTTAACTCCCTTGCGTACAGAAGCCTCAAAAGTTTCAGAAATGTCTATAAATAACGTTACGTTTATCGAAGAACACATGATGGCAGAAGAAGGTCACAACTGGGACATACATGTTACTGCACGCATCAAGGATTCTGAATTCAAGACGGCCCTTATCGACACAAGAGCGTCTTCGAATGTGATTACTTTCAAGACTCTCAGGACATCCAAGGTTCTCCCAGGAAAGGTCGTACGGAAGCCTTCCACAATGACGGACTTTGAGGGAAACCAAACAAGCACATACGGGAGAAGCTCCGCGAAAAGAATCAGACAAGTTCGTTGCGTCCCACTCCCACGTGGGCGTCAATTCAGGAAGAAGACCGGCTTGCATCATTGAGGGCTAAAACCCGCGATGCATCTTTGCTGACGAAGCATTCTTCTCCATCCTGTGAAGCCACGACCCACACTCACATGAAGAGGGAACGAACTTTTGTGGCGAGTCGTGACTAGAAATAGAAAACGGTATACCGACGCTTCCATTATGAATTAGCAGGGAAGACTATTACCCAGTCTCTCCACCCAATGGAATGCTACAACAGCAACAAACCACAATAACAAGTACTAGATGCTCCACAATGGCTACAAGATGGCACCAACTCCACAACTGATGAGATTGAAATCGCTGAGGAATCTCCTAGGCCTATCTCCATCAGCTCAACCTTGAGTACGGATAAACGCACGAAGCTCGTGGAACTTCTCAAAGAGTACCAAGACATATTCTCTTGGAGATATGAAGAAATGCCGGATTTAGATGAAAATTGGTCACCCATCATCTACATGTCATACCTGGATCCAAGTCGGTTAAATAGTTACAGTTCAGACATAAGGAAAATGGATAGATCAGGTGTTGTATAGACTTCAGATACTTGAACAGGTGCTGCTCCAAAAATGATCCTCCTCTACCTAACATCGACATATTAATATATGCAACCAGCGGACACGGCATGTTATCCTCCATGGATGGATGTAGCGGCTACAACCAGATAAGGATGTACGAGCATGACGCAAGTAAGATAGATTTTCGAACTCCTCTCGTAAATTTTACTATACCATATTGCCATTTGGTTTAAAGAATGCCGGTGCAACGTATCAACGATCTATTATGGAAATCTTCCACTGGAGCCGATACCTCAAGGTAACAGCCTCAAGAAGATAACGATGTCTACGCGTCATATCGAGAAAGATCCGGGCGAGTCACTCTATCAGACAGTGGTCGAACAAGATACAGGCGAGTTACTTTATCATATAGTGGTACATGTTTATCATGCTATGTTGGAGAATCTGCGCTTTTGGTCATCCTATGGAGCTGTTGAACGCTCATCTACAACAACATATTCTCTGATAGAAAGAACCAGGCCTGTCGGTAATGAAGAGCCTCATAATGTTTGTAGGGGCATATATCTCTTCAACATGCGATACAACCTTCAACCTTCTGTAAGCAGTTCCATGAAGCAGCAAGAGGAAAACCACCGAGATACAACATCCTGCGCTTCCGCAAACTCAAATTCCAGTACTACATGCATGACTCCCACAATGATGAAACAACGTCCAAGATATTCCATACCTGGCTCGACAACAACCACTACGAACAAACCATGTAAACTACGCTTGGGGACTGAGGCTCATCATGAAGTTCCTTCATCGTCAGTCAAGGACTTCTTCAACACAAGAGAGATGGTCAGTCAAGAAGCATGGAATTCGAAAGGGTAAATCGAACTGAAGATGAAGCCACGTCAACGCTCCCTCCAGCAGAAGCTGCTTCAATGGTCTATTCAAGAGCCGCCTCAATGCTATCTTCGGGACCCACGTTCGCTTCAGAATCCTGCTTCACCACTCTCTCCAGGATCCACCTCAACGTTCGCACCAGAAGCCACTTTAACATCTGTAGTTGCAGGAAATCCTACAACACACCCCTTATCATATCTTGATATTAATTTCTAGATCTACATATAAAAATGGTAGTAAAATTGCTAAAATTATAAACGGACACCAAGATATTTTACATGGTTCGATCAATTTGATCTACATCCATGATTCTTCACTATAATCGTTTAAGTTTACATTTAATTTACATTGATAATTTCCATTAATGGAGTTCTAAATCTAGTTTTGGGGAATAAGATGATAAAGAAAAATACATTATCTCTCCTAAAATCTCTCTGCAAAATATCTCTCTCTTCTAAAATTGTCTTCTTCTTCTCTCTCCTACTCTTCTCTTTATATAGTTATCTTCATGGTGGATGACAGCTCATATTCAACTTATATTTCCTATATTTTAGGACCTTTGCTATGCTCCTCGCAGGCTCTGCTATCGTGCTCGCGAGATCTGCTATCGTGCTCGCGAGACTCTTTTATAACCACAAAATCTTCATTTCCTGCTTTGTTCTCGCGAGCTCCCGCCTTGTTCGCGCGAGCATTCTCTCCAACTCTAAAATCTTCACATCTTTCTCATGTTTTATGTTGTCGTTGTCTACTACGTCATTCTTTGAATTATTCTGCAACGCTCGCAGAGTGTTGTTGAAGAACTCACAGAAATGTTGTTAATAATTTCATAAGAATATTGTTGTAGCGATATTCTGATCCTACATCTTGCCTCTTTTTCCTTGAATACTGCTTGAAGAGCGATCTTTAAGGAAAAATCAATTGTTGTAGTAGTATTTGATCTTTGTTGATGAAGGAACGAGCGAAAGAATACTAGACTTGAAAAGTACGTACTTGCCTCTATTCTTTTGTGAAGTTCCATATCTTTGCTAAGTAAATAAGAAGTATTAACTCTTGAAGTATGCGAAGTATGAATTATCCTTGAAGAAATATAAGAAGTACTCAATCCTCAAAATATAAGAAGTATCCGTCCTTGAATGAAAGTTATAAGTATTGCCTCTTTTCATGCGAAATTACTACTTCATTTTTGGTGAGAATTCTTGCCCATTTTGGAAATGATTCTTTCCGAGTTGATAAAGAACATAAAATGTTTTCTTGGTAATCCATAGTTGCCTCTGTTCTTTATCTATGAAGGTAGAATCCTTGAGAAAATGTTAAATGAACGAATTGTTTCTTTTTTCTTATCTTGCCTCTGCCTCATGCGATAAAACAATCATATTCTGCGAAATAATCACATTTCCTGCGAAATTTTGGAAGAGTCTGCGAGATGCTGAATGAGTTTGCAAGTTTCTGATTGTGTCTGCAAGATTCTAAATGTATCTGCGAGTTTCTAAATGTGTCTGCGAGTTTCTGAATAACCCTGCGAAATTATGAATAGTGCTCCTGAAATAGTATTGTGAATAGTACCACAAATAATGCCATGAATAGTGTTGCGAGCTGATAAATAATGTTGTGAGCTGATGAATAGTGCTGCGAGAATATAGATAATCCGCTTGAGAAACTCTGAATAATACTTCTGAGAAATTCTGAATAGTATTTCTGAAAGATTCTGAATAGTATTTCTGAAAGATTTTGAATAGTACTTTCTTTCTCTGTTGCGATGAACAAATCTGTCCTGCATTCTTAAAAGAAAATAATTGATGTTTGAGATTATTCTATTGGTCTTATTTTGCCTTCCTAGTTAAAGGTCTTATTTTGCCAATTTTTCTTTTTGCGACAAAATCGCAGGACGTATTTACATTTGCATGTATTGACCCATTGATCTTGCCTTATCTTTATTCTTTGATTGTATTGCGACAATATGACAAGTCTAAGTTCCCTCGCGAGATCAAAGCCTCATGACGTTGTCGTCTTGCGATGAAATCGCAGGACGTCTTTACATTTTCATGTAAAAACCCATTGATCTCATCTTAACTTTTTCTCTTATGGCTTGTTGCCTATGTATAATTTTTGTCACGCGACAATACGACATGCCTAAATGTTCTTGCGATCATAAATCCCCATGACATTGCCGTCTTTAGACACTTATCATCTCCCTAATGGAGGGTGCCGCCCTTATCTTCCCCCTGGTTTCCCCTTCAAGGAGGGCACATCGGCCATACAAGACTAACTCCTCCCATCCGGATTTACCAATAACCATTTGTTTTGGCAGCCTCTTGTCCTTTATGCCTATATGGATTATAATTACAAAACTGCACCCTAAGTGGGGTTTTCTTCGGGCCAAGTGCATCGTAGCCAAGACTTACCAAGAATGGCCATGGTAGGTTCGTCCGTCCCGGGCACTCTTGGCTCAACCGTGTACCTCGGCGCCTTGGTCATACTCTGCACTTCTTAGAAGAGACCCTCGGTCGTCCAACCAGGGTATAACCTTATATAGTTGGAAATACAAGGTACCTCTCCTGGATAGGTATCTCAAAGAGATTGACCCCTTTCTCTCCATGGCTCAGGATCCAGCAGCGGTATAACCTTACCTCTGATCCATGCAATCAGATACCCCCTTATATGACGCACTATTAGGTCTTACATTTGCCTCTTTCAAAATTTTATTCGCGAACTAGGGTGCACGCCATAAAGGTTCGTCCCATTCTTATGTCTTTGCGAAATTGTATTCGCGTTTCTCGCGATATTCTCGCGTTTTTTCATTCTTTCATTTCTGTCAATTCTTTCATTTCTGTCATTTCTTCTTTCATTCTCATAATCATATTTGAAGTAAATAATCTTTAAATTTTTTTGAAATCTTAGAAATATTATTTGAAATCTTGCGATTGTATCGTATTGGTAAATCAAGAATCTCTTTCTGTAAATGAAATATTCTAGAGAAATCTTTGAAATCTTCTTTGAAATCTTGCTATTGTATCGCGTTTTTAAATCAAAAATCTTCTGTAAAAGAAATTTTCTAGAGAAATATATAAATTGAAGGGTCTCGGTTTTTTGTATTTTTGAAGTCTTTGTAATCTTGCGAGGGTATCGCTTTTTTGGAAATTAAGTCAAATTTTTTTGAAAATTTTGAAATCTTTGCGATAATTTCATTTTCTGTAATCTTTGAATTTTTTGAATTTTTTTGAAATCTATAAATTTTTTGCGATGATTTCACCTTTTGTAATCTTTTATAATCTTTGAAATCTTGCGATTGTGTCATTTTTTGTAAATTAAATCTAAAATCTTTTATTTTCTGTAATTAAAATATTCAAGGAAAATGGTACTTAGCTTTCTTGTGATTTTCTGTTGCTGCCGTCTCTCGCGAAGTATTTGATTTGCTTGTGAAATGAGAAAAAATAAGAAATGAATTCTTTATCTGCATCTTGCATATTCTTGCACCATACCAATTTTTCTAACCCTATCTTGCGAAATAATCATCAACTCTTTCATTTTCCTCGCAAAAAATTCTTTGCAAGGAGGGAGACTCGAACCCAAGTCTTCTAGTTTGCATACTCCTTCTATGACCGTTTGGGCTACTTGTTGCTTGCGAAAGAAAGGCCTAGTTCTAATATATTACTCCATTTCTTCGCTCCTTGAAGTTCAAAAATGAGTAAAAAGAAATAATATGCTTGGCGAGGGACTCGAACCTGCGATACTCAACTTATTAGCTCCACTATTGACTATTTGTACTAGCTTCTATTTGCGATAGAAAGTTATACTATTGTCATCTTACTATTATTATCTTTTCGTCAAGAAACTTTAGAAAAATCGTGAAAAAATACTGCTGCGGTGAGACTCGATCTTGCGATATTAAGCTTCTTCTTCTCTCTGCTAACCAATTATGCTAATCCTCTTCTGCGGCATCAAATTTCGTAACTTTTCTCTCCACCATCTGTTCTGGCTTGTGTTTCTATTGTTGCGATAAACGTGGCAGCATTTATTTTGATGCTTGCATATTACATTTCCACCTCCAAAAATTTGTCTTCATTTAATTTATTAACCCTTCCTTTGTTGAAGTTTTTCTACGTGAGATTCTCTTTGGGGCAGGGGAGTTTCTATGAACTAAAATCAAACGGAAAATTAATTAATCTCAAAGCCGTATCTTCCCCTTTGGTTGTTCTGCCAGTCTTTTGGTCGTCCTTAAATGTAGTTGCCTTTGTATTTGTCTCTGCGAGGTGCACTAGTTTCTCCATTGTTTAATTATTTGTTCGTTGCTGCTCCGTCTCTTATCTTCTTTTCATAGTTTTTATATTAGTCCTGCTCGTGATTTGTCATTACTGATGTTGTTAAGAACTTATCTGCGAGATAAGCGTTCATGATAAATCTTTGCGAAACAAAAATTCTTTGCGGGAGATTCGAACCCAAGTATTATAAATGCCCCTTTCGTTTGCCTTGCTCCCTGGGCTTTGTGAAGTAATATTTCTCTAAACATTTTCCTGATTATATGAGAATGAATAAGTTAAAAATCAAGACTGAAATGAATTATTTTAGTTCGTAGAGTTTAAAACACCGCAACTCATTTTTAGTGCACATAATAAGAACAATTAACTAAGCATCCGTGTATCGCTGGATATTATGTATATTATCATAATAAGATTTCGTCCTTAAATAAGTATCGATGGGATTTGTGTTGTGTATAAACTTCCCTGGACTGAAGTATCCGTATTCTTTGCTTGCTATACTATTGCATCTATACTTATTGCAAGATCTCATCGCCTTCCGTTGTTTGATATTATTGTTTTCATTTTCTTTCCATCTATCTGCTATATTTCCCCATCATACCGGATAATTTTCCTTCTCTCTTTGATTGCATTGCTCGCAGCTTCGTTGGTTGCGTTGTTGGAGTTGGTGATGAAGTTTTTTTGCGAACTGATGGTGTCAAGCTGATTTTGTTGAAGCTTTGCTCATCCGTGACTTTTGGACTATTGTCATTTACTTCCTTTGGGTGGAATTATTCGCTGATGGTCTATGATTTCCTTGCGAAATTCATTTTGTCTCTTATCAAAATGAATGGAGTTGAAGAGGCCTACTTCGTAATTAATTAATGTAACTTCTCATTAATTAATTTGTCTGTGAATTAATAATGTTGTTATCTGCGAGTTGCTATTGCGGATCCAAGCACTTCAGAAGTAAAATTAAAGAAATGGGAAGTGGATTCATCCTTTAAGGATCGACTTTTGATGTAACTTTTCTTTGATTTTCTGTTCTTCGCAGGCTTTTATTCTTTAAAGTTTGGTTCGCTGGTTCAACTCGCTGGTTGTTAACAGATTTTCTTCTTCCTTGATGGCTCATACTAATAGAACCCCACTTTCTATCCCATGTCTTCGCAGATCTTCTATTTCTTTAGCTACCTGATGAAGTAAAAACTAATATCATAGAATCTCTTTTATTTGTTACTCACAAAAAAATTTCCACCGTGCTATTCCTTCCCTCTTCTATTTTTCTCTTCAAGAATCTTTGCTCTGCGAACTAATTGGTGCCTTCTTCTACTTTGGCAAATGATGGTGATCAATTCCAGGTTGCGAATATATCCTCTATGTCTGCGAATATATCTAATTGGTATCTTCCTTCTTTTTTTTTACCAATATATCTTCTTCATCTGCGAAGATTTCTTTACGTTGTCCAGTCTTCGCCTCATTTTCCTTGCCGATACTTCTCCCCTAGGACTCCTGCGAATTGTCCTGCCAATAATTTTTGTGTCTTGTTCTTCGCTGTAACAATAATCAAGTCAATAGATTAAATATATTAGCGGAATTCTAATGATTGTATTCTCGCAAAAATTTGAATTTTTCATTAAATGGATTCTTAAAACAGCATCCGCAAATCTGTACTTCACAGATCTTATTTTAAGAGATATTTTTAACAATCAAAATTATGATTAAAATCAAGGTTTTTGGGTGTAAATTTATGATCAAAACTCGTTTTAATTCAAAATATCAACCAAAAATCAAATTTTGTGAAAACAAAGTTTGATAGTTAAAAACTCAAAATCTTCCAGATCTAGATTATTAACATATATAATTAAAGAGATAAGAAAGAATTTGTCATGTTTGAACAGTTAATTGATCCTGATTCGTTTCATTCATATAAAGATTTCTTCTAATCTTCTCCTCCATTCGTTTCATCTTTGAAGCTTTTCTTCATTAAATTTTATTATTTTTCTGAAATTGTTGACTCAAGATTATCTTTTAATCTTCATTTTCTCTATTTAATCGCCTTAATTTTCCCTCTTTTCTCTCCATGCTGTTAGATTCAATAGTTGATGAAGTCTTTATTGCAACTGACAGATCCAATGGAATTCATCACCAACAGTACCTAATTTTTCTAAACTTTCTTAAACCAACAAGATTAGTCCCTGTTTCTAGCGCCAAAATGTAGTTGCAGGAAATCCTACAACACACCCCTTATCATATCTTGATATTAATTTCTAGATCTACATATAAACATGGTAGTAAAATTGATAAAATTAGAAATGGACACCAATTTTTTTTACATGGTTCGATCAATTTGATCTACATCCATGATTCTTCACTATAATCTTTTAAGTTTACATTTAATTTACATTGATAATTTCCATTAATGGAGTTCTAAATCTAGTTTTGGGGAATAAGATGATAAAGAAAAATACATTCTCTCTCCTAAAATCTCTCTGCAAAATATCTCTCTCTCCTTTAAAATTGTCTTCTTCTTCTCTCTCCTGCTATTCTCTTTATGTAGGTATCTTCATGGTGGATGACAGCTCACACTCAAATCATATTTCCCATATTTTAGGACCTCTGCTATGCTCCTCGCAGGCTCTGCTATCATGCTCGCGAGATCTGTTATCGTGCTCGCGAGATCTGCTATCGTGCTCGCTAGACTCTTTTATAACCACAAAATCTTTATTTTCATATTTGTTCTCGCAAGCTCCCGCCTTGTTCTCGCGAGCATTCTCTCCAACTACAAAATCTTCATATCTTTCTCATGTTTTATGCTGTCGTTGTCTACTACGTCATTCTTTGAATTATTCTGCGACGCTCGCAGAGTGTTGTTGAAGAACTCACAGAAATGTTGTTAATAATTTCATAAGAATATTGTTGTGGCGATATTCTGATCCTACAATAGCCTCTCGAGCCGTTTCAACACTCAATCTACATCAATAATCTGCTCTCTGGTCAAGTTATCTTTGATGTACTCATTGCTCAACATACGTCTCATCCATCCTTCATGAGGGCCCAACGGAGCATGAAAAACCTTGAAGTCGATAGGAGAAGGGTTATCTTGTGAAACGGATATTTTCATATAGTTGAAAGGGCGCGGTGAATAACTCATCATCAATGTTCGGCATATCTTTGAAGCTGTCAACACCTCCTGACTTGGCACCAGCACTATCCCCAGAAGACATCTCAACATGAGTTCTTTTCTTCACTCTACAATAAAAGACAAGAGTCAATACTTGTATAAAAACGCGTGAGATATGTAGTCACACGTGACAGAACACACATTCACGTTGGAATACATAAGGATGATATTGGGTCCAAACGCCGGTATTGCTCAAGTTTCAAGTCCGGTGTTGATCAAGTCACAAGTCCGGTATTGCTCAAGTTTCAAGTCCGGTGTTAATCAAGTCACAAGTCCTCATTTCTCAAGTTTCAAGTCCGGTATTGCTCATATTTCAAGTTCGGTGTTGATTAAGTCACAAGTCCGGTATTGCTCAAGTTTCAAGTATGGTATTGATCAAAGTCACAAGGCTGGTATTCGAATGAAATAGGCATACGCAGCAGGCCCGGTTTTCAGTCGAAATGCATGGTCGACGTTTAGTCATGCACGCGACGGGTCCCACTTGATACCAGCCCCATATTGGTCGAAGAAGGCACAGTCGGCCCCGAGCAAAGCAGGCACGTGGCACGCAGTGGACCCACGTTTAACCAAATTAGGCGCATGGTGGAACCACGTTTAAGCGAAGAAGGCGCATGGTGGACCCACGTTTAACCGAAGCATGCACATCAAGCCCACGTTCGATCAAGCAGGCACAGCAGCCCCACAAACAAAACAAGCGTAACCGTCAATTGAAGCAGGCAAGACCGACATCATGCTAGGGGAACACTCGCTTGGACGCCTCTTTAAAGTGACATGCTCCAAGGACAGGATCACCCGTCTCTC
This sequence comes from Papaver bracteatum, assembly GCA_023529315.1. Lineage (NCBI taxonomy): Eukaryota > Viridiplantae > Streptophyta > Magnoliopsida > Ranunculales > Papaveraceae > Papaver > Papaver bracteatum. The sequence continues at coordinate 1,667,013 of JAJJWX010002606.1, read as the reverse complement.
CTAGTAACATCTAACTTTGTCTCATAAGCTTTGTCTTTAACTGTCACCATCTCATGCCTACCCCACAATAGTGTAACCATTATGCGCGAGGCAGGGGACTAATGTTGATGGTGGATTTTCATTTAAAGGCTAAAATTGTAAAAGCCAAAAAATTATATGCTAACATCTTGTAAAAGATAAATCCATTAATAAGTGATGAATACTCCTTCACTTTACTAATTCACCTAAAATGGAGCATGTGGCAACAATCCCAGTATGTGAATTAAATATAACATTATTAATTAATGCATAACCATCCTTGTATTTCATGTACTCATTATCAGTACGGCATGACGACTGAGTGTTGTTCTCAGCAGAGCAACACGAACCTCCAAGCATTATAATGAAGAATGTACGAAATACCCGTACATGCAACTCTCGGTGTGCTATACTAGCCCAATTGAGCATATTACTCTCGGTGTGATACACTAGCCCGATTGAGCATATTCAAATCTGGACTAACCATGTCAGTCTCAGAAACGATCACGACCATCCAACTTCACCAGCATGAATTGGATAATTCAGATCAGATCCATGACCCCAAGCAGGTATTGGAATATTTATTACCGAACCAATGCGGGCCCCGCATGTTCGGCCTCCCCAAAATATTGGCATAGCTTGCCAAAACGTCCAAGCCAGTATGGACGGAAAACCCTAAATTAGGGTTTTCGGCACATTACATGTGTCGCAAAACAGTCTCAACCATCCATCTTCACAGGTATAGATGGAGGGTGTAGATGTAGATTCAAAGGGACCAGAGCATGTCAACACAATCACCATGGGCCCGCCTACATACCTGACCGATCGGTTAGGACCAACAATGGTTGGTCATCCCAATTCGTGTGCCCGAACAGAGCATGACGCACGGACGTGAAACCCAAAATTAGGGTTTTGAACATCACGATCGTCAATTTTCTCAGGCATGAATGAAGGGTCCAAGATTATATTAAGCAGGTCCAGTCATACCAACATGATCACCGTGGGCCCATATATCCCCTCACCTGATCGGCCAAGGCATACCATGCCTGGTTATCCCAAATCGCATGCCCAAACTAGCGTGGTCACACTTCCAAATTGCAAACTAATCTCGACCACTCAACTTTGCCGGAAAATTTGAGTGGCTTAGATCACGTTTTCATGGGACAGTCAGGTATAGGCGTGAGCACCAGCCTACCATCTACATGCCAGACCAATCGGCCAAGACCGACCAAGATTGGTCATCTTGGAACGGGCGCCCGAAGTTGGCACAATGTGCGGCTTTTGCGGCACCAGTTTTCTGTCGCAAATTGATCTCGACCACTCAACTTCGCCAGACGAATTTAGTGGCCAAGATCACACTCTCGTGAGACAATGGGGTATGGGTGCCTACACCGTCATGCCATCTACACGCATGTATGATCGACCAGCCAAAATCATATCCCAAGCTTGGATTCGATCAGGCTGAAAAGTGGTGCTTGCGCACCTCCTCCAAAATCCTAATTTCACCAACGGTCGCAGATGAGTGTCTCAAAGATCATCTCGTCCATCCAACTTTATCGTCTTGGTTATACAGCCCTGGTCAGGAGTTAATTGGTCAGTGTGGCGTCATGGTGATCACTATATGTCACTCTACTACTGTAGGACCAGAATATCGCCACAATTATATTCACGAGAGATTAATGACACTTCTGCGAGCGTCACTGAAAACTCTTCAACAACATTTCACGAGCGTCAAAAAATAATTCAAAGAATGACGAAGTTGACGACTGAAGAAACATTAGAAGAACGTGTTTGTTTCACGATGGTTACAAACTTCGCGAGAGGATCGCAAGATAGATCCGAAATTAGAGGACAACTTAGTTGTCACCCATTATGTAATTTCCTATAAATAGAGATCTAATAGATTGAGAAAAGGAGGATGTATTTTTTAGAGTGGGGAGAGTCTTGGGAGAGAAAAAGATTCTTCAGAGAGATTTTTAGGGAGAGAAAAGATATTTTTCTTTATCATCTTCTTCCCCAAAACTAGATTTAGAACTCCATTAATGGAGATTATCAAATGTAAAATCAAATGTAAACTTTAACAATCATAGTAGAGAATCATGGATGTAGATCAAATTGATCGAACCATGTAAAATTCGTGTGTCTATTTACAATGTTTAGAATTTTAAATATCAAATTAGCTTAGATCAAGAGATTATTATCAAGATATTACAAGGGGTGTGTTGTGGGAAATCCTGCAACTACATTTTGGCGCCGACTAAGGGGAATAGAGAAATGAATTCAATTGAAGAAGATAAAGAGAAATTAGCAATTATTGATGATGAATTCGATTGAATCTATGAGATACAGGGGAAAATATGGAAATTCTGGGAAAAGAACGATGAAGAACAGCTAACACAATTTAAGAGAAATGTTTACAGAGAAAGAGAAGCAGAAAAAATTGGGAAGCAGGAGCAGATTCGAAGAAATCTTTATAGGAATCAAATAAAATGAATCGGCGTCAATTAATTGTTTAAACAGGACAATTTCTTTCTTATCTCTTTAATCATATTTTAATAATATGGATCTGGGAGATTTTGAATTTTTAAACGATCACACTTTGTTTTTCACAAAAATTGATGTTTAGTTGATATTTTGAGTTCAAAAGAGTTTTGATCATAAATTTACGTCCATAAACTTTGAATTTAATCATAATTTTGACAACTAATGTGAACATGATTTTTGTGATTGAAGTCAAAAATGAAAGAATAGATCATTACAAAAACATCGATTTTAATCACGATTTTGATTGTTTCATGAAAATATAATTTTGATCGTTTCTGCGAAGTATAGATTTACAAATGTTGTTTTCAGAATCCATTTCATGAAAATTAAAATCCTTGCGAGAATACAATCATTACACTTCCGCTGATATATTTAATTTATTGACTTGATTATTGTTACAGTGAAGAACAAGACACACAAATTGTTGGCAGGACAATTCGCAGGAGTCCTAGGGGCATATTCAAGCAAAAATGAGTTGGTGGAAAAAGAAAATTAATGAGAACGAAGAAAGGTGGAAATATAAGAAACCTGTGGCATTTATAAAATGAAACTAAACCATATAAAGGAGTTAGCAGCGAAATTAAGAATAAGATTCAAGGGAGATTCCTGCGAGAACATCGCCAGTGCAACTTGGAGACCATCACTTCAGATGAATCAGCCAAAGTAAAATTATTATTATCAAGGACGTCATCGCAACTTCAAATCTGCGAAGTTATCGCAAACAGCAAGATGGAACAATTGAATCCCATGCAGAGGGTCAGTAGCGAAGAAAGGAAGTACAGTATCAGGAGTAAGACAAAGGAATGCTATCTTCACCAGTGATGATTACTAAATCTTTCTAAACAAATGGGAAAATGAGATCTTAGCTCACTTCGTCATCCACTTCAGAGAGGTGCTCGCTATTACTGCGAGCAAGGACGCCAAATAAAAAAGTCCGTGAAACAAAAAGGAATAATAAAAGTCCCGTGACACAAAATGAAGAGAATAAAGAACATGTAAATTAATAAAGCAGATGCTCGCGAAAGTGAGTATGGCAATACAACTAGCTGCCCCGTCCCCACCAAAGTTAATCAGTGGACTTCGTGGAAAAGCAGACATTACAAAAATTACACGTATAATCAATAACTTCGCGAAAGTGATTAGTAAAGCAGACGCTCGCTATTTTTCGTTCTAAAGAAAAAGGAGGGAGCTAATGATTACTATTTGTTCTAGAGAAAAAGGAGGGAGCTAATGATTACTAGCTACAGTCCAAAAGTGATTATTTAATACGACAATATAACATCTAAAGTCAAAAAGTGATTACTAATGATTACTAGCTGGTCACTAATGATTACTACGTTAACATACCAAAAGTGAAACTGGACAAGAGAAAACAACAGTCCCGTGCACGTTATGGATAAAGAAAAAGGAAGGAGCTAGGGACACATCATAAAATAGCGTCATTGTTGCTCACTGAAATTAATGCTATTCTTGTTACATTTTCGCAAGAAGGACTATCGTACAAAAGACAAAGCAAGACAAAGTAGTTGTTGGCCGGCAAAGAAGAAGAAAAGACAAATGCAAAGATCATACAAGTCAGAATGCCTATCGCAAATGGTATCAATCATTCAAAAAATAGCAACCAGCAAAGTTGGTAACTGGCGAGAAGTACAAGTCTAAGGTTAAAGTACACCAAGATTTTCTCTCTCTAAAATTTTGCAGAAAGATATTTCACGCAAGGAATTGGTTAGCGAGAAAATGAAGTCTAGTTTTGGAATGGCACATCTACTTTCCACGAGAGGATTATTTCATTACTTCGCCAAATTGGTCAGAGGCAGGAATTTGGTATTTCATTACTTCGTCAGATATTTGATTATTTCGCAAGTTAATTTCGCAAGAAAAGGGTTAGAACAATTGGTATGGTGCAAAAGGCATGTCAAGAGTTCATTTCTTATTTCTTCTCAATCCATAAGCAAATCAAGTACTTCGCGAGAATTGGCAGCAACAACAAATCGCCAAAAAGCTAAGTATCACTTCCTTGAATATTTTACTTACAAAAAATGAAATTTTTTGATTTATATAATCGAAAGATTTCAAAATTTTCAAAGATTTCAAAAGATTTCAAAGATTTTTTGATTTGATTGATCAGAGCGATGTAGTTGCAGAATAATCTACAACTACACCCTCAATAGAATTAGTAAAAACTCAAGAAGTTCTTGATGGTGAATGATAATTTTCTTATTAATTCTCTTAGTTGATTACATAGAATTATCAAAATGGAACTAGAATAGTTACAACTTTTTCTATTCTCTTTCCTAAGATAATTTCTTACACTCATTAAAAGAACCTCTCGAATTTTACATTTGAACTCCTATTTATAGTAAAACTTATGCAGCTGTATATGAATTGCGAAGTATCACAATTCATCCTCGAAAAATTATTTCATCCTCGCAAAACTTCATATTTCTCCGCGCTACTTCTATCATCATATCATTTTATAACTATTTTCTCCTTTATCTATTACGATACTCGTGAACTATCATCTTGCGATACTTCAAAGATTACAATAAATGAAACTATCGTAAATATTTCTAAGATTTCAAAAAAAAAAAAAAAAAAAAAATTGATTTCATTTCCAAAACAGCAATACCCTCGCAAGATTACAAAGATTTCAAAAGATTGTAGAAAATGGAATTCTCGCAAAAAATTTCAAAGATTTCTAAGGTTTCAGAAAACGAAATTATCGCCAAAGTTTCTAAGATTTCAAATTTCCAAAATACGCGATACAATCGCAAGATTTCAAAGATTTCTCTACAATATTTCTTTTACAGAAAGAGAATTTTGGTTTAACAAATGCGATAAAATCGCAAGATTTCAAAGAATATTTCTAAGATTTCAAAAGATTTTAAAGAATATTTCAACTCACAGAAATGAGCAAAACAAATTTTTATCAAGTCATGAGTATAATCGCGAGATTATTCAAGATTATATAAAGAATTGACAGAAATGAAAGAATGAAGAAACGCGAAAATATCGCGAGAAACGCGAATACAATTTCGCAGAGATTTAAAGAATGGGACAAACCTTTATGGCGTGCACCCTAGTTCGCGAATACAATTTCGTAAGAGGCAAATGTAAGACCTACAAGCACGTTATAAGGGGGGGTATCTCTTTATATGATTCATGGATAAGGTTATATCGCTACTGGAACCTGAATCATACAGATGTTGGGGTTAAAGAAAACCTATCCGGGAGAGGGATCTTGGATTTCCAGCTTTATAAGGTTATACCCTGGTTGGACGACTGAGAATCTCTTCCAAGAAGTTCAGAGTATGACCAAGGCGCCGAGGTACACGGTTTAGCCAAGGGTGCCCGGGACGGACGAACCTACCCTGGCCATCTTTGGTAAGTCTTGGCTACAATGCACTTGGCCTGAAGAAAACCCCACTTAGGGTGCAGTCTTGTAACTATAAGCCATATAGGCATAAAGGACAAGAGGCTGCGAAAACAACTGGTTGTTGGTAAATCTGGATGGGAGGAGCTAGTCTTGTATGGCCGATGTGCCCTCCTTGAAGGGGCAACCAGGGGGAAGATAAGGGCGGCACCCTCCATTAGGGAGCTGATAAGTGTCTTAAGACGGCAATGTCATGGGGCTCTATGATCGCAAGATCATTTAGGCCTGTCATATTGTCGCGTGACGTAAATTATACAGAGGCAAAAAGCCAAAAGAGAAAAAGTTAAGATGAGATCAATGGGTTTTTGCATGAAAGTGTAAAGACGTCCTGCGATTTCATCGTAAGACGCCAATGTCACGGGACTTTACGTTCGCAAGAATATTTAGGCCTGTCATATTGTCGCGTGACAAATATCCTGAAGAGGCTATAATACTAAGAAATGATAAGGCAAGATCAATGGGTCAATACATGCAAATGTAAAGACGTCCTGCGATTTTGTCGCAGAAAGAAAAATTGGCGAAATAAGACCTTTAACTAGGAAGGCAAAATAAGACCAATAGAATAATCTCAAACATTAATTATTTTCTTGTAAGAATGCAGGAAAGATTTGCTCATCGCAAAATAGAAAGCAAGTACTATTCAAAATCTCTCAGAAATATTATTCATAGTTTCTCAGAAGTATTATTCAGAGTCTCTCAAGAGGAATTTCTACAATCTCGTAGCATTATTCACAATCTCGCCACTATTCATCGCCACTATTCATCGACACTATTCATCGCAGCACTATAAGCATTATTTCAGAATCTCGCAGAAACATTCATAAATTTTCAGACTAATTCAGCATATTGCAGACCATTCCAGAATTTTGCAGGAGAAGTGATTATTTCGCAGAATATGATCATTTTATCAAATGAGGCAAAGGCAATTCGTTCATTTAACAATTTCTCAGAGATCCTTCCTTCGTAGATAAAGAACAGAGGCAACTATGGATTACCAAAAAAATATTTTATGTTCTTTATCTTCTCGGAAGAATCATTTCCAAAATGGACTAGGATTTTTACCAAAAGTGTAGTAATAATTTCACGAGAACAGAGACAATACTTATGATTTTCATTAAAGAACGGATACTTTTTATATTTTGAAGAATGAGTACTTCTTATATTTTTTCAGGGATACTTCATACTTCACGAGCACTTCAAGAGTTAATACTTCTTATTTACTTAACAAAGATATGGAACTTCGCAAAAAAATAGAGGCAAGTATATACTTTTCAAGTCCAGTATTCTTTCGCTCATTCCTTCATCAACAAAAATCAAAGACTACTACAACAACAGATTTTTTCTTAAAGATTACTTTTCAAGCAATATTCAAGAAAAAAGAGGCAAGATGTAGGACCAGAATATCGCCACAATTATATTCACGAGAGATTAATGACACTTCTGCGAGCGTCACTGAAAACTCTTCAACAACATTTCACGAGCGTCACAAAATAATTCAAAGAATGACGAAGTTGACGACTGAAGAAACATTAGAAGAACGTGTGTGTTTCACGATGGTTACAAACTTCGCGAGAGGATCGCAAGATAGATCCGAAATTAGAGGACAACTTAGTTGTCACCCATTATGTAATTTCCTATAAATAGAGATCTAATAGATTGAGAAAAGGAGGATGTATTTTTTAGAGTGGGGAGAGTCTTGAGGAGAGAGAAAGATTTTTCAGAGAGATTTTTAGGGAGAGAAAAGATATTTTTCTTTATCATCTTCTTCCCCAAAACTAGATTTAGAACTCCATTAATGGAGATTATCAAATGTAAAATCAAATGTAAACTTTAACAATCATAGTAGAGAATCATGGATGTAGATCAAATTGATCGAACCATGTAAAAATCCGTGTGTCTATTTACAATGTTTAGAATTTTAAATATCAAATTAGCTTAGATCAAGAGATTATTATCAAGATATTACAAGGGGTGTGTTGTGGGAAATCCTGCAACTACAACTACACCATGTGGTCGGTCAAGGAAGGACTTGCTTGCTCAACCTCTGAACCATCACATGAAGTAGTATGGAAATGGGGCTACTTTGAGATGCTCAAACAATGATGTTTCATACATGTTGGATACACTCGATGCAGTACCTACATATAATGCGCATGATACTTCACAAGTATCAACTTCCTAAATAACGTAGTTATTTAATCTAGCATTACATGCTACTTTCTGTGGGTCCCATGATCCACATGCTCGAGAAATCAATCATGTCACAAACTGGGGGATACATACTTGGGTATTGGTCTGGCGGTTTGCAGTGTGCAGCGCATAACGCGCCATCACAAGAACGTGTCAGGAAGTCATGGACGGTTAGTGATGATGGGAGAAGTGGGCAAGACTGGTCGTGTGACACTAACACATTACTCCAATACTCCATCACTCCACTTTCTCCACTTCCCACGAGATACGAGGGTTAGGCTAAAAGACTTGTATAAATAGGTTCTCCATCCTATTTTTCAAACAATACATGACAACAGAAACAAGTGTTAATACAATCGTATTCAAACACCGGAACTGATAGCTTACATCTTGCAAGCCAGTTCAGCTTTCCGATACAAGTCATACATAGCCAACACCTTCACAATCTCAACACCTTCTTCGCTTCCCTCCCTAAGATCAACCCCATCTCCTTCACTTGTGACCGAAACAAGTCTGGAACGACCATTTCTTGGTTTAGGCCGGATTTGCACAGATTGATTTCTAGAATCTACAAGCACTCACCGCGCAGTGCATTTGTTTAGGGATTAGATTCATTCCTCATCCACACACCCCAAATTACCAAAACCGGCAGGAGTAGTTTTCACCCATAAACAACAGTGTCATGGTATTATTACACAGCGTCAAAGTCCAATTGCATCACAACTTCAACAAAAATACTATGGTGATACTTCACTCCCTCTTAGTCAATACTCCATCTCACATGAAAACCACTACCCCTTACATAATGATCTGAAAACCATATGTATTTGTAGTGTGAAGTACAATTAATTCTCCCCCTTTTTGTCAATAAAATTGGCAAAGGTACAAGAACGGGATCGTAATGAAATTTCTGTAAGAGACATTTCATGACCAAAGGTAAATATTCTATCATATTATTTATATGCAATCATAAAGCCGAGGCTAAATGCATTCATCAAGGAGTTTATAAAGATACAAGATAACCCCTAAAAATTCCACAGCCGCACTCCCCACAAAGATTTGGAAATTAAGTGCAAGTTCAAAAGAACTCTCTCCCATATGATGTCATTCCCAAAGGAACAACAAGAGCGACCTTAATTTCAAGAGAAAGGAAGGATTTCTTTAGACTCAACAAATTGCATACAAGTATGAATTTGGAATCCAAAATATTCAATCATATTAACCAAAGCGAACCATGATTAATTTGACTAAATATGCTTAACACAAGTAAACTTATGGAGACTTAATTCATCGATTAGATTATTCACAAGTAAACCCATAAATATTCTAACCGGATTACACAATTAAACTAATCACAAAGTAATCAATTCAATTGTCCACACTCGACATGAAAAAAAATCTATGGTGTGCTAAATAAATAATCACACAAGATGATTGATTTAGTTCATTTGGGCTCAACATAAGAGATTATGGAACCCCGACTAAGATTATCATAGAAAATAACAACCTTAACCGTTCATGTACTCAACATGAGAGAACTCATGGAATACAAACTAAATAACCACACAAGTTGATTAATTTAGTTCTTAATGCTCAACATATAGAATCTCATGGGACAACCAACCATGCCAATAAAAAAATTGACTTAGTCGTATCGTGCTCAACATGAGATACACAATGGAACCTTCATGGTAATATATAATAATATGGAACAATTAAGCTCTATACCGTGGATAACAAACAAGGACCTATTATATTTTTCCATCACAAAGTGACAATAGACTTTATCCTTGAATCACAAAATATTTTAACCTATCTTACATCAATAGTTGACAATATAGGCTTAACTATTGTGTTTTGCCAAAAGTCCATTCATTCCTTTATCAATATTTGCATACCAATTCGTGAACGACTTTACTTTTGAAAAAAAAAAAATGGGACAACCAAGTTCACGGACGTAAACACTCATATCCCATCAAAATATTGCAATATATAAAATCAAAAAGATTAATACTGCAACCATCATCTTCCAAATAACTTTAGAATTTAAACCAATAAATCTAAAAACAAGAAGATGAAATCATTGGATATAGCTATGTGTAATCACAATCATTCCTATTCCAAAACACTAGTTATTCTTCTAAATAAAAAAGAAAACATAAAATATTTACTAGAAATGCTAAGCTCAATCATATAAGTAGAACCCGATCATAAACTAAAGTTCATGGTTGACAGTTTCATGGGTTTAAACATCTTTGAGATTGTGATTCACATCAACTGCTTCTTCCAAGAAGATATCCTTGTTGAGAAGTTCTTTAACATGTGTCTTCATGAGACCAAGGTCAGCAGTAACCTTTTCCAACTCACTTCTAACCACACCAAGATCTCTTATTTTATTAACAAGTTGCAGTTTAGCTTTATCTAAGTACTTTAGAAAGTCATGAACCACTTCAGCAGACACCATATTCTCACTCTTAACATCTTGATATGAGTTGGCATAAAAGCATGAGGCATTAGGTGCTATATCTTCCACAAGAGTTCTTTTCTTTATTCCTTTTGATTCAACACCAAAACCTTTCACAAGAAATCCCTTTGCAAAACCATCATCGAAGGATGAAGAAGAGGACATTCTTGATAACCAGAAAAACCTAGAGTATGCGTACGTGATATATGTAACTCAATAGGTCGGTTATTTAAAGGTTTTGTTTAGAAAAAGGCCTTTTAGGGTTTCCAAGATGTAAACTTGAAACGGTAACCCGTGTACACATTCGAACACATTGCACCCCAAGAAAAGAACACAAGGAAATTAAATAGGAAAATACAACAAAAACATTGTAGATACTTTTTAAGAAATACTATGTGTTCACACTAGTTTAGCTATAAACGATAAGAGAAGAGATTAACTATGCAAAACACAAATTGCCAAAGTACACCTGACTCTTACACATCTTGCTCAGCAGGATTTTTATGAGCAAGTTCCTGACCTTGTGATTAATTAGCACAAGTATGAGCTTTGAGATCATCTAAGGAATTATATCTATGATCAAGTCTCTTTTTCCTCCTGAATCGTGAGAGGGATTCCTTTTGATTTGAGAAATTATCATAAAACTTACTGTCATTAAAATACGATACATAGTTTGAGTTCTTACCAGAAGAGTCTTGACTTAAGGAGGATGACAACCTGTCAACAATTTCTTTATACCCTTGAATCATCTTTATCAGGTTGTTTCTTGTATCATTAATTTTTCTCCTTTCTTCTGGGATTCTCTTTAAATCAAGGGAAGCATTATTTTCAGAAAAAACCACTTTATCTTTCCTTAGACGATTCTTATCAAGACTTATGTTCTGCTTCCTAATATTTGAGGAACTCATTGAACTGACCTTCCTGGAAGCATACACATGGTTCATATGAAAACCTATAGGTTTCGACATACGAATGTCAGTTACACCTTTGAGGATTAAGTCTAAGGTGCGTTGAAGTTGAACAAGAGAATTTTTATTCAACTTATAGTTTCCCTTTTGTTTGGCAGAAAATTTTGCTATGCAAAAGTGACATACTTTCTGATAAAAAACGTGATTAGTCAGTTTAGTCTTAACATTCTCGTCATGAGATTTCTTCCTTCCATGTGATGTGAGATTTCCTTGATCAGAGGAGAATGGCACATTTTCCTTTCTTGGAAGGGACTCCGTTTTTACTTCTGGAGCATTTACTTTCGTAGTAGATACAGTTGATGTATTAGACTGCCTAGAGCATCCTTGAATAGAGAGTTTATTCAAGCGACGTTCTATTTCAAAAGCATCCTTTGTGAGGCTTGCTTAAAGAGTCATACATGAAGAATAGTCTTCAGTATTTTCTTAGATTTTGTAGTCTCTAATTACATCAAGAATACCATTGACATGTTTCTTCAACCGATTAAATCTATCAGCTTGAATTCTAACAAGATTTAGAATCAACTTACTCTCTTCAATTGTTTCTCGTTCATTTAGAGAAGTAGACTCGTTTGAAGGGAAATCGTAATGGTGCATGTCAATATATGCCTATCTGATTTTAACACAGTGTTCTTCTATGCTTGAGATTTTAGAATCTTTTTCTTTAATAGACTTTGACAGGACAGATTCCTTATTTCTGGTGATTCATTTATCAGAGATACTACTCTTGTCCATAGAGTCAGATCGCTACAAACACAAACTTGTGAGGTCTTTAACGTGTTTGCATGCTCTGATACTAATTGAAAATGCGGGGGTCTAACAACCTCACCCAATATTTCGATTAGAAATATGTATGGACAACTACAAGTTGTTTTCTAGAGAATCAACAAGACTCAATCAATAGAAAATACTCAAGGAGTTATTATCTCAATCTCTTGATTTGATTTATTCAAGCAAATATGATTCGTGAGCCTAATCAAAGAGAGATAACTTGGATGGTACCAAAGACCAATATCCAAGTGTCAATTGATTTAAATTAACAACCAATAAGGTCGGATATTCTAATCAATTGAACAACGCACAACCTGTATTATTTCAATTATATAAAAATATAATGCGGAAAAGAAATAACACAGACACCATAACTTTTTTAACGAGGAAACCGCAAATGCAGAAAAACCTTGGGACCTAGTCCAAACTAAACATACACTGTATTAAGCCGATATAGACACTAGCCTACTCCAAATTAACTTCGATCTGGACTGTAGTTGAACCCCAACCAATCTCACACTGACCCAAGGTACAATTATGCTCCTACGCCTCTAATCCCAACAGGATACTGCGCACTTGATTCCCTTAGCTGATCTCACCCACAACCAAGAGTTACTACGACCCAAAGTCGAAGACTTTAGCAAACAAATCTGTCTCACACAGAAAAGTTTACAGGTAATAGATAAATTCGTCTCCCAAGAATAAACCTATGAGTTTTGTTCCGTCTTTTGATAAATCAAGGTGAACAGGAACCAATCGATAAAACCAGACTTATATTCCCGAAGAACAGCTCAGTTTTATCAATCACCTCACAATAAACTTAATCGACGCAACGAAGAAGATTATTGAGGAATCACAAACAATGAGACGAAGATGTTTGTGACTACTTTTATCTTGCCTATAGGAGATAGAAATCTCAAGCCAATTATTACAATTGTACTCGTACGATAGAAATAGTAAGATCAGATCACGCAACTGCAAGATAAGTAGTACCGGTCTGGCTTCACAATCCCAATGAAGTCTTTAAGCCGTTAACCCGAATTTAGATAGAAAACTCAAGGGTTAATGGAGATCGACTCTAGCTTAGAGAAAACTAGTATCACACAAGAAAGGTGTGTGGGGATTAGTTTTTCCAATATCTAGAGTTCCCCTTATATAGTCTTTTAAATCAGGGTTTGCATTTAATGTTAGCTTGATAACAAAGCATTCAATATTCAACGTTAGATGAAAACCTGAGTTCGCGGACTCAAGATAACCGGTTGAAGTTAAAAAACTCCAGCATAATTTCTCGGGATGAGGACTTCTGTCAATTCGCAGACTGGGTTCGCGGACTGCACCTGAGCTTTAACTTCAGCAGATATTCTCAGTTTCTAGAACTTACGCCAGTTCGCGAACTGAGTTGTTGCTCACGTTCCGGTTCCACTTGATCAACAAAGTTCGCAAACTTTGGTTCAAGTGTTAAGGACTTCTACATATATGTGTTTCCACAATAATTTTTATATCCCCCAATGGTTATATAGTCTAAACTCTCATTTCAATCATTGAAACATTCTCAGAGGACGTCATATAGCTATTTTCATGAACTAGTTTTCGTCAGAGCGATTTCCAAAGTGATTGAAACATAACATGACTTTCGTCACTAGGAAAAGATGAACTTGGATAAAGTGAAAGCTTTACCAACACACATTTCGAGAAATAGATAAGATAGATATACTCAGCTCGAAATGTCACATGTGCATATCTTTAGTCTATATAGTAAAACAGATTTTGTCTCAAGATAGGAGATAGAGTAGATAGACTTTTGAGTGATAGATAAGTTCAAGTCTCCACATACCTTTTAGTTGATGAAGATCCACTGGTTCCTTGAGTAGTCCTTCGTCTTGTATGAGGATCGCCATGGAGTTCTTAAGCTCAACTACACTTTTTATCCTAGTCTGAGACCTTAGCTATAGTAGACTAGAAATCAAGACTTTATAGTTTTGATCACTAAGATTGACAAACATGCTTGAGATAGCAACGCATGCGAGTTTTACCGATAAATGCTCTAATAGTAGTGTCTCACCCTAATACTTTCAAGCTAACCTATACGAAGTTGACTCTAGTACATTTAAATCAAGCGACTTTTAAATGAGTTTTGACTCACTAAAATATAACAACCAAACTTGACATACCAACGCTTGGTGGGTTCAACCGAGCAATTCTCTAACAATCTCCCCCTTTGTCAATTTTAGTGACAAAACTCTTACAATCATACGGATAAACAAATTACAATAATTCGTTACACATACGCTTGATTCCCGAATCCAATAACACATAGCCCGCATTAATTCAATCCTTAAAATGTCGATGTTGACATTATAATAACAAAGCTCATACCCCTCATAAAGGTGAGATTGGTAGATTTTCAATCTGTACGTCTTTTTTATCCCAATCATATGATATGTTACTCCCCTTAGTCCGTGATTTTCATCATTCGTTAGATAAACGTTCAAGCACCATTTTCCTCTTCCCTAGTGACACCAATCAACCATAAAATTGATACCAGCATCACTTGTTTACTCCATATATTTCTCCCCCTTTTTGTCACAAAAATGACAAAAAATCGAAAAAATAATGGACAGCACAAAAAGGATCTTACAAATCTCAAAAATAGACTTGCAACCTGTTTAGTCAAGCACGAGGGTTCCACATACCATTTTTGATAACCAATATCAAAAACGAAACTATAAAGTAATTACATTTTGATATGTTATCATGGAAATAATTTCCCGAAGCAATTTTCCCAACTAGTTTAGCGAACAAAAAATCAACTAAGCAACTTAGTTCCTTTGTTAAACCGATTGTATAAATGCAACCGCTTCATTCGATAAGACCAAAAAAAGATAAATTCCATTTTTCTCATAAGGTTCTAATTATCCATATAACTTAGACCTTTAGACTTCAAAGCCAAATACTAGGTTAGTTAATTAGCATTTCCTTGTTTAGGCTTTCGGCTAGACTTGAATAACCGAAACCTCCACTTTGATAAGTCTAACTAAGATCAAAATTAACTTACCTTAGCTTATCCGGAATCGAATTGGACTAAACAACTAGTCCCATCAACATATTCATTCGTTAAGCCATAAATAATTCATACCAACTAATAAATCAACTTGCACAATTATTCACCTCAACCGGATACAATAGAAATAACATATATATCAAGGTTTTTAGTATTGCACCGAAATTTTGTAAGCCTAAACAATTGATACTACATAATAAAGAAAAATAACAATTGTTTTACTTAACTGGAAGCAATTGAATTAACATAAACATTAAAGCACCGCAATTGCACCAAATTTCGTAAGCCTAAACTATTGATATCACACATCAAAGCAAGATATCCTTTAGTTTTCAATTTTGCCAACAACTGTGTAGTTTAGTAGTTAAGGCATCCCCCTTCGTCCATAGTGCGGGCGGGAGGTAGGGGGTTCGATTCCCACTAGGGAAGGTTGGAACCTCCATTTTCACCAATTTCCTCTGTGGATAGAGCTGAGATTAGATCTTGTTGATGGGGTGGCGGTTGGATTAGCAGTGGGGCTAGTCCAGCTTGCTAGGTCTGCTCAGGGGGGTGGGCCTAGTTGTGCCGTATCAAAAAAAAACACATCAAAGCAAGATAACAAAAGTTTTACTTAACCGGAAATAATTGAATCACACAAACATCCACACATACATAATGGAATAAACAAATCAATTGTACCAACTATTTCGTTTAAGCAAAAGCAGAAGCAGAAGCAATATATATATATATCAAATAAAAATAGGCTTTTCTTAAAATTAGAAAACAATTAACTAATAAGATTGTTACCTCAATTTCGCATCCAACTTCTCCAAATATGATCACATCGTTTTCTTCTTCCGGGAGAATTGATATCAAAATACCATTATGTTGTCATTCTCATGCCAAAAACAAAAGAATAACAACAACTAACCTTTACCAGAGAAAGGTTGAAAATCGGTTTTAACAATTCCAAGCGAAATTTGAAAACCGTCGAAACAAATATGCTTTTATGCTAAACCAAACCGATTCAACATATTGTGACTTTTTCACATATTGTTTCTACAGGAACCCCTCATGATCCTTTGATAAAGCCTACCAACATATGCTAGAATTTAATCCTGCTAAATCAAAAAGTCACCCAAACCATAAGGGTTCACAACATATTATGAGATCGAATATCAAGGTAGTAAAACCGAAATCAAACATCTCATAAACATACATAGCAAATAAAATAAAGCATTAAAGTACCGACTATGTAAATAAAATAAAAAAACTATCACAAGAAAAATTATAAATCGAATAACTTTATTCATAATAGTTTTATTCAATAGACTCATACAACTAATGAAAGTAATAAAAAATTGATGTCTATTTTTCTAATACAACTCAGTTCTCATGACGATTGCTTTCAAAAACTAGATTCAAATTCTTTTGAGCATTCCCATTTTCAGTAGATGATTTCTTCATTTTGAACATCTGGGAATGAATATTAGCTAGTAATTCTTTTGAATCCTTTATCATTAACTCATGTTATCTAATGCAACCTTTAACAGAGAGGATCTGTTTTCTTAGAGAATCTTGAGAAATATCATGAGGTGAAACATCATGAGTTCCAGTCATAACAGATGCACATAGTGCTAAGTCATTAAGAGATATCTTATCTTCAGTCGAATTCTCCATTGAGATTCAAAGTCTTCTTTAGGACAAGAAGATGATATGGAGAATATCAATAAATAAATTTTGGTTTAAGAAAACCGAAACTATATTTACCAAAAATAGAAAGATATCTATTATTTTTACACAGACAAAATCTCTTGCCCGGATTTATGCTTCTTCACACACAGAATATTGGGCAACAAGAGATTGTGTTTCAACATAGAAAGAGATTTTGGAGGATGCATATTTCAACACAATCAGTGTGTGTTGAGGTGAGAATTATTCACACCATATTGAACAAAAACATCCTTAGGATGACTTATGAACATAATAGATTGTGTTTCCCTCTGTTTCTTCTTACTCTTGTGATTATAAGAGTTTGCAATCTCCTTTTGAGATCTTATAAACTTATCAATCTTCAAAATATTTATCCCTTTGCGAAGAGCCTTGATAAATTTATTTTCAAGGAGTGTTTCAGTATGATTATTTCTTCTACATGAAGATCTTATCATATTATCAGAAAACTTAGTTTCTGATTCTTTTGGCTTTTCATCCGATTTCACTTGTTCAGATTTTTCTTTATAGAATTTAACTGAAAGGGATTTCAACCGATTTTTAAGATCTAGGATTAACCTTTCACTTTTCTTAATTTCCAACTCAAGTATTTCTAGAAGTTGATTAGACTTACTGAAGACATCATAATTGGAGTTGGCAAGAAGTGCATTACAATTAGATATTTCTTCATTGGATTCTTCCTCCGATATATCATCAAGAGTGGAGACATATGCATTGTTGCACTTCTGAGTTCTTCTGCTGGGATAATGTTTTGCCATATGTCTGAATCCTCGGCACTTGAAGCATTGTACTTCATTGTTGTCCTTTTTATGGCAAACCGAAACTGTATCTGGAACATGTTTATCAGTAGATAAGATGTTCTTAATTCGTTGAGCTAAAAGCACAATAGTTGAGTCAAGCTCTTTTTCAACATGAACCTTGTCCTTCTGGAAACATTTCTCAGTTTGATTCTTCACCGGAATTTCTTTATCAAAGATCTTTAACTTTCCTACAAGAGAGCTTCGAGAAATTGTAGAAAGATCGTTTCCTTATATTATTGAATGTTTCTTAGACTCGTATCTAGATGTTAACTATCTGAGAATTTTTCATATTATTTCTTTTTCAGGTATAACCTTTCCAAGGAAAAATGATGCATTAACAATCTCATAAAGTTTAGAGTTAAACTCCTCTGTAGTTGCAGGAAAACCTACACTACACCCGTGATAAGAATTTACAGTAATTAACACATATTTGAAGATTAAAAATAACACTTTCTTATTTGATTCTTAGAAATGTCTACAAGAAATGGAAGAAATCAAGAATACATCCGCTCTCCTTAATTTTCTCTCTCTTCAAGACCTTCTTAACATTCAAAAATACATCATCCCCTCTCTGAATCTACTGGGTTTCTTTATATAGGGTAGTTACATAGTGGATGATAGCTAAGCTGTCCTTTAATTTAGGATATGACCTGCGATATTCTCGCAATAGTTATAATGTTAATTCTCGCAAGTGTTTTAACCATCGCAGGATAATCATGATCTTCTCGTGTTTCTTCATTCGTCAGCTATTATATCACTCTTTAAATTATCTTGTGATACTCGCAAAGTGTTGTTGAAGATCTCGTGGTGGCGTTCTCAGAAGTGTTATTAATCTTGCAAGAGTAATATCATGGCGATATTCTAGTCCTAAATCTTGCCTCTTCTCATGTCTTTTCTGTGAAGGAGGAAAGATCATAAGAAATGAAATGTCGCAGCTATTCATCGTTTCATCTTCTTCCTTCGACAAGGCTCCGTGAATTAAGTATAACCACCTATACGTGTCAAATATTCCTCTTTTTATCGGTTAACCTTTTGTTACCCGGTTACCATCCTTTTGTCTATAAAAGAGAGAACCTATTAAGGAAATATTTTTTCTTGTTTTACTTCTTCGTCTTCTTCACCTCTTCATTCTCTGCAAAAATTTCCTACCTGCAACTTTCTTTTTCTGTAGATTCCCATACTGCTGCTTCAATGGAATCATCAAGGTATATGTTCTTCTGACATTATTAAACTCGATTTTGCTTGTTTGAATCATGTTTATCTACCCTATTTGATCTTTTTTGCTTGATTCTATATAACTCCCATACTATGTTTTCTTTTCAGTGGAACTGCATCCAACACCAAGTTTGTCGACCAAAACCCTAATCTTCTCGAAGATTCACAACAAATACTTACTGAAAATAAAAGGAAGTCTGCGAGTCATAAGGTAGTAAGAAACATTTCTTTTCTTAATAACAATATTGTTGCCTCTGTTTCTTATCTATATTATTACTCGCAGGGTGATGAAAATGTTGTTAAACCTTGCAAGAAATATCGCAAAGCCAAGACTCTTGAGACTGATATTGCTATTCCCAAGTTTCCATCTTCAAAATCCATTTCTACTACTTCGCAGATGGAACCTCCATCCTCTATTTGCGAGAATGTCATCATCAATACTCCCAATGCCATTAATCCTTTAATGGATGAAACTCCCCAAATTGTTATGAACAAAACTTATTCCTCTCCTATTTTACTTCCAACCGTTACTTTTCTAGACACTCCACCTTCTGGTGATGCAACCATCGCAAATGACTCAAATCTCCAACTCGCCATCATTACTTCTTCACCCTCTGCACCTCTTCCCTTATCTAAAGAAGCATCAGTATAGGTCGATGATTCTTTTAAAGTTTTGTCTGACATTTTAGATGATGCCAGGAAATCTTCTACTGAACCTTTCAAATATGATGTTTGCGAGACTTTAATCAAATATTTTGGTTCTGATCGAACTGCTTCGTCTTTAGAAAATGAAGTTGAAGCTCAAAAGAGAAATCTCCAAGCCAAAACTTCATAAAGTGATATTCTTGATCACAAGCTTCGCAACTCTTTACTTGATTGCGAAAATATTCACAATAAAAACAAGGAGTTAAAAGGTATAGTTCTTCTGTCTCTGCCTCTAAATTTTCTGTTTTAGTAGATTTTCATCTTTTCTATACTCAATTCCCTTTTAAATATTTGGTTTGCCTATTTAGCTTTAAATCAGAAACGATTAATGAAGATATTTCAATTTGAGTCTGTTGCTGAAGAATCCCGTGATGAGAGAGATTCTTGGATAGATCAATATAATAGATTAGATAATCTTTACATATATTCGATCGATCAAATAGATAATCTTACCAATGAGAATGATCAATTAGCGCAAAGGCAAAATCTATTAAGTAGCAAAGTTACTCGCCTCTCATATTTGTTAACTCAAGCTAACTTGGCGATGAAATCTTTATCGGATGAAAATAAAACTTTGTCTCAGGAGAAACGTAGCTTTTTAAACAAGATGGCGATCTCCTCACAGCAAATAAACATTCTTCAGAAAGTGTGTAACGATCAACAACAATTTCTTCATTCATTAAAAGACGAAATTAAGGAAATAACTGAATCTTCTAATGCTGAGAAAGATAAACTTATCAAAGGCAGGTTAACTCTAAGTTTAAAGGCCAGTAAACTCCAAGATCAATATTCTCCGTTAGAAGAATCTTACTCCTTATTAGCAAAAGAAAATACTTATTTTCACTCCAAATAAGAAATTATAAAGTCTCGCCTGAAGGGTATAATTGGAGATAACTTTGATGATGCCATGAACCAACGGGAGAATTGTTTCTTAACATTAATTCAAAACTTAACTTCTCAAAAAGAAGGTAATCATTTTGACTTCCTTAATTTTTAATTTTTGTATTTGATTTCTCTGTTATATTTGTTGCGAGACTCTCATCTGAATATTTTCTTCTTAATTTATGTTTCTCGCAGAATCTAAAAAATGCCTTCACTCTACCATTTCTGATCTGACTGAAAAATTGGCTAAAGTTCGCAAAGAAAATGGAGTGCTCACCGCCAATCTTGTTCAATCTCGTGATCGAGCAGAGAGGATATATGACTACCTTGAATACTTCAAAAATATAGAGATCAGAAATCGTGATAGAGGTTTCCTTCGCAAGGTTCATCTTAATGCTGAAGTTCTTGTGAATGATATTCTGATATCCAATTCTCTCCCTCCTGTATCCGTTAATCCTTTAGAAGTAGATGATGATGAAATTCCTCTTCCCATTGATAATGATCTAAACTATGCAAGTGGTGAAGAAGAAGATTCAACAGAAGAAGAAAAAAGCCCTCCTAGAAAAGTTGCTGCTGGTGGTGAAGCAATTGCTGGCGAAGAGCTTGAAGAAGAGGAAGCTCGGACTAATTGTAATGAGAAGAATACTGATGAAGTTGATAACACTGGAAAGAATAATGAAGCTGGCGAGTCCAATTCTGAGGCTTGAATTTTGTTCTTGTTTTCTTTTTCTTCTTCTTTCTTGCGAGAAATGTATCTTTATGCGACTTTAGAATTTAATTTTGTTTCTGTCATTTTGAATATTCTCAAGGAAGATAATGATATTTTATTTATCAATTCCCATACTTTCCCCTCATTATCTTTCTTGTAATGAACAAGTCTTTTCTTGCGAACTTTGTTGCGAATAGTACTTGCGAAATTATGAATAGTATTGCGATATTACGAATACTTTGCGAAATTATAAATAATCCTGCTATGTGATTTTGAATAATATTTCTGAAAAAATTCTGAAGGATATTATTTATCTCATCATATCTTCTGTGATAAACAAATCTTTTATGCATTCTTAAAATAAAATAGTTAATGTTTGGGATTATTCTGTTGGTCTTATTTTGCCTTCCTAGTTAAAGGTCTTATTTTGCCAAATATTTGTTTCTGTGACAAAATCGCTGGACGTCCTTACATTTGCATGTATTGACCCATTGATCTTGCCTTATCCTTATTTTTTCAATTTCTCTGCGACAATATGACAAGCCTAAACTCCCTTGCGAGAAAAAAGCCCTATGACATTGACGTCTTGCGATGAAATCGCAGGACGTCTTTACACTTTCATGTAAAAACCCATTGATCTCATCTTAGCTTTTTCTTATGGCTTGTTGCCTCTGTATAGTATTTGTCACGCGACAATATGACAGGTCTAAATGTTCCGGCGATCATAAAGCCCCATGACATTGCCGTCTTTAGACACTTATCAACTCCCTAATGGAGAGTTCCACCATTATCTTCCCCCTGGTTGCCCCTTCAAGTAGGGCACATCGGACATACAAGACTAGATCCTCCCATCCGGTATTACCAACAACCAGCTGTTTTCGCAGCCTCTTATCCTTTATGCCTATATGGCTTATATTTACAAGACTGCACCCAAGTGGGGTTTTCTTCGGGCCGAGTGCATCATAGCCAAGACTTGCCAAGAATGGCCAGGGTAGTTTCGTACGCCCCGGGCACCCTTGGCTCAACCGTGTACCTCGGCACCTTAGTCATACTATGTACTCCTTAGAAGAGATCCTCGGTCGTCCAACCAGGGTATAGCCCTATAGAGTTGGAAATCCAAGGTACCTCCCCCGGATATGTTTTCTTTAACCCCAACATCTCCATAACTCAGGTTCCAACAGCGGTATAACCTTATCCCTGAGCCATGCAAAGAAATACCCCCTTATATGATGCACTTTAGGTCTTATATTTGCCTCTTGCGAAGTTATATTCGCGAACTAGGGTGTACGCCATAAAGGTTCGTCCCATTCTTATGTCTCTGCGAAATTTTATTCGCGTTTCTTGCGATATTTTCAATTTTCTTATTTGCTCCGTCATTGGAAGAATCACGCAGTTTTGATAGAGAAAGAAAAATTTATTATCCGTCTCATTATTTAATATACCAGCATTTTTAATCTCGCAAAATTTGTTATTGATAATATCTTTTCAGATATAATCTATTACATGGTCTATCAAGCCTTTGACCAACATCTCTACCTTTTGGGTCCATTAATTTGTATGCCCCGGTTCCAGCTATCTCTTTAATGATGTACGGTCTATCCCACTTTCTCGCCATCTTTTCATCATTTTCTCGCTGATACACTGGTGTTTCTCGTAACACTAAATCACCTGGTTGGAACTCACGTATTTTGACATGTTTTTTATACCCGCGAGCTAATCTCCGCTGATAATTTTCCATATGTTGTAGGGCTTTTTCTCTCTTTTCTTATAACTCATAAAGTTTATTTAGAATCATAACAGCACTAAGATTCTTCTCCCAAACTTCTCTTTTTGTTGTAGGAATAACAACTTCTGTTGGTAACACAGCTTCAACCCCATATGTCAGACAAAAAGGTAACATTCCAGTAGCTTCCCGTCTAGTTGTATTGTAAGCCCATACTGCATTATGTACTTGTTCACATCATGCCATGTGATGTCCCTCTAATTTCTTATTCAGTATATCTGCAATTGTCTTATTAGTTGCCTCTGCCTGTCCGTTGGCTTGTGGATATAGTGGTGTTTATTTTCCACATTTAATCTTAAATGCATTAAGTAACAATTCGATATTTTGTCCTTCAAACTGTTTTCCATTATCAGATACCAACTGTGCAGGAATACCAAATCTGCAAATTATATTTTCAAATATGAATGTAAAAATGTCTTTGTCGCGGATGTGTTGCACTGCCTTTACTTCTCCCCATTTTGTGAAATAATCTGTAGCGACAATTAATTTTTTTTCTTCCAGAACCTGGTACAAATGGTCCCACAATATCCAATCCCCATTTTCCAAAAGGTCACACACTGGTTGAGGATAACAATGGTGCCCCTGGTGCATGTATTTTCTTTCCATATCGCTGACAGTCTTCGCATCGTCTTGAAAGTTGCTTTGCGTTCTAATGCATGTATGGCCAATAATAACCTTGCATTTTTTTTTGTATGCCAAAGATATTCCCCCACTGTGATTACCAGTGTCTCCACTATGCAACATCTTTAACACCTTTTGTCATTCTTCCTGTGTCAAGCATCTTAACGATGGTCCATTAAAAGATTTGCGATATAATACTCCATCTCTTAATTCATAATTTGTTGCTCGGATTTTTAACTTATGTGTTTCTAATCAATTTCTTGGTGTCTCCCCTCTTGCAAAATATGCATGAAGTTCTGTTCGCCAGTATGCAATATTGCCTTTTGGTTCTTCTTCACCACCTTCTATCATGATCACATCTGCTTCATCTTCTTCTTCCTTATTGACTGAGGGTGATACAAGTGTTTGAAATTTTATGCATCTCGCAATTGGATTTATCATCATGCAAGATATGAAAGCAAAAGCATCTGCGAGTCTGTTATGTTTTCTTGATATATGTCTCCATTTTATTTTTGGAATTCTCGCAGATAATTCTTCAACAAGGCTCTTGTAGTTTTTCAAAGATGGTTCATTTGTTGTGTATTCTCCTTTTATCTGGCGAATAACCAATTGCGAGTCACTAGTAATTCTAGCATTTTCCAACTTCATTTCTATTGCGAATTTCAACGCAAGCACTACATCTTCATACTCCGTCTCATTATTAGTGGATGGGAACTCCAAACGAAATTAAAAAGCCATTTTTTCTCCTTCTGGTGAAATAAAGACAACTCCAATTCCATTACCTTCCCCATTTGATGATCCATCCACCAATATTTCCCACATGTTGGGTTCCTTTAATAGATCCTTTGGATCTCCATGTTGTTCTTCTATGTCCATCATTTCTTCTATAGCTTCATCATCTTCTAGAGGAAATTCTGCTAAAAAATCCGCTACAGCTTGTGATTTGGCGAGGATAGGATTTCGTATTTGATTTCAAAATGCAGTACTTGTGCATTCCATCTCTCAACCCTTCCTGATCTTTTAGAATTCTTCATTACTGACTCAATAGGTACCTTTGTTAATACTTTTATTTTATGTGCTTGAAAATAGATGCGAAGCTTAAAGGTTGCATAAACCAATGCCAGAATTAACTTCTCAATCTTCGAGTAATTTTTCTCTGCAGTATTAAATGTTTTGCTGATGTAATAAATTTGTTTTTATATTCCTGCGTCTACTCGCAATAATACTGCACTTAACGCGTGCGAAGTTGTCGCAAGGTAAATCAATAATTCTTCTCTGGGCACTGGATTCTGCAAGATAGATATGTTCATTAAATACTCTTTAATTCCTTGAAAAGCCTTCTCACATTCATCTGTCCACTTGAACTTTGTACCCTTCCTGAGTATGTTGAAGAAATACTTGCATTTATCTGAAGATCGCGAGATAAATCTTCCTAGCGAGGCTAAGAGTCCATTCAACTTCTGCACATCTTTTCCTGTTGCTGGTGTTGGCATGTCGCATTTGATCGAAAATCTCCTTTAAGCCTTGCACATGGTTTTTAGCTTCTTTACTTTTGACTAGCATGTCATCTACATATACTTCTAGTGTTTTATGGATCCGTTTTGCAAACACTTTTTCCACCATTCTTTGATATGTTGCATCAGCATTTCGTAAACCAAAGGGAATCTTTGTATAATAGTACAATCCTCTTGGAGCAAATAATGCGGTGTGCTCTTGATCTTCTTCAGCGAGAGGGATCTGATTATATCCTTTATACCCATCTAATGAAGATATTCAATCATTTCCTGCTACTGATTCAACCATTTGAGGAATATCTGGTAATGGAAAACTATCTTTTGGACAAGCTTTGTTTAAGTCAGTAAAATCTATACAAATTATTATCCCTTTATTCTTCTTTAGAACCACCACCATATTTGCAATCCATTCCGGGTACTTTGCCTGCCTTATAATTCCCGCATCGAGCATCTTCTGTAATTCTTCCTCTATTTGGGAATGGTATGTTGTTGCGATTTTTCTTATCCTTTGTTTAAATGTCCTTACCTCCTTGTTAATTTCTAGCTATGACATGCAACTGATGGGTCTATTCCAGGCATCTCATCCATATTCTACGCGAAGATGTCTTTATATTCTCGCAAGAGATTTACGGTTCGCACTTCTTCATCTGCATCCATCTTCGTTCCAATTTTCAGCATCTTAGGTTCTTCTTTACTTCCAACATTTACTTCTTTTGTTGGCTCTGCTGCGGTGTAGCTGGCTTCAAGCTCTCCCATTGGTGTTGAGGTTTTTACAACTCTTATGAGTTCATCTCCTTCTTGCGAGATTTCGCTGGGTATTCCGTTTCCTTCTTTTGCTCTTATCATGTAAACTTTAAATTCTTCTCCTTTCTTTGTTTCTTTCTCCATCTTTCTGCGAGCTTTTCGCAGCTTTGGACGCTCTTCATAATTTCTTACTTCAATTTGATAACACAGCTTCGTGATATCAACATCTCCTCTAATTTCTCCAATTCCATCGGGCATAGGAAATTTGATGCATTGATGTAATGTTGATGCTACAGCCTTGATTGCATGTATCCATGGTCTTCCCAATATCATGTTTTACGGTGATTCCACGTCTACCACACTATTTCGCCTTTAGGTTTTGTTAAAGATTTTCCAAAGCCATGAATATGATATGTTGAACAAGACATTTCTTCATCTTTGTATCCCATTTTCTTGAATGCATGATAAAATATTATATCTACAGAACTTCCTGCGTCCACTAAAGTTCTATTTACAGCCCATTCTTATGAAAAACTTGTTGATTTTCCCTTTTTCATTTGTATAATGGATATCGTAATTACCAAAGGAGATGTATGATTCAAATTTTCTGTTGGTATTTCTGCTGTTGTAAATGTGATTTTCTGCTTTTCCCACTCCTTCAATGGTGATATTTTCTCCACCGTCATAATTTTCTTTCCTTCAAAATCTCATTTATGTATCTTCCCTTTAATGTTTTCATGGAATTGGTTGACCATTGTTATTGTTATCATATCGCACTCCAATTTCCTATAATTCTATTTAGCTCTAACCATTTTCCCTTCAACTATTTCACCGATTTATTCAATTATCTTCTTAATCTTGAATAATTCTCATCTTCTACCTCGCTTTTTCAATGATTTTCGTTAATTCAATCCCTGTTTCGGGCGCTAAAATATAGTTGCAGGAAAACCTACACTACACCCTTGATAATAATTTACAGTAATTAACACATATTTGAAGATTAAAAATAACACTTTCTTATTTGATTCTCAGAAATGTCTACAATAAATGGAAGAAATCAAGAATACAACCGCTCTCCTGAATTTTCGCTCACTTCAAGACTTTCTTAACATTCAAAAATACATCATCCCCTCTCTGAATCTACTGGGTTTCTTTATATAGGGTAGTTACATAGTGGATGACAGCTAAGCTGTCCTTTAATTTCGGATCTGACCTGCGATATTCTCACAGTAGTTATAATGTTAATTCTCGCAAGCGTTTTAACCATCGCAGGACAATCATGATCTTCTCGTGTTTCTTCATTCGTCAGCTATTATATCATTCTTTAAATTATCTTGTGATACTCGCAAAGTGTTGTTGAAGAGCTCGCGGTGGCGTTCGCAGAAGTGTTGTTAATCTCGCAAAAGTAATATCATGGCGATATTCTGGTCCTACATCCTCAAAGGTGTCATTATCATCTATATTGAGATGTTCTCATTCAGTTGAAAGGGAAAGAAGTCTAGCTTCCTTTTCAGAATCATCTCATTCGAATACAGTCTCAAGATTATCTCATGCTTCTTTAGAAGTCCTGCAAGCCAGCCTATGATGTAAAAGTTCATGGCTAACTGCATGTATGATGGCGTTCACACCAACAGAATTATGCATTGCATGAATTCTTTCTTAATGAGTGTAATCCGCTAAGCGTTTAAACTCTATTTCTGAATAGTCCATCGGTTGTTGATATCTGTCTTCGATTAATAACCAAACATTAAAATCTCGGGATTGAAGAAAGGATTTCATAGCAGATTTCCATAATGGATAGTTAGTGTTAGATCATTGCTCGGTTGAACCCACCAAGCATTGGTATGTCAAGTTTGGTTGTCATATTTTAGTGAGCCAAAACTCATTTAAGAGTCGCTTGATTTAAATGTACTAGAGTCAACTTCGTATAGGTTAGCTTGAAAGTATTAGGTGAGACATTACAAGTATTCTTAAGACTTGAAGAAGTGCGAAGCTACAACGACAACATCATCCTTCTACTTTAGGTTAGTGATATTTGACTTGAACTGTTTCACTCCCTAACGTATCTTTCAATTCGTGCATATTGAAAACATAAAACTGCGAAGCATGAACACTCTAGATAGACATAATATTAAGGAATAAAATATGAAGTTTCTTCATTAACCATTAAACTTTGTATGGGTATGAAGTGAGGATTTCATCATAGGGAACAATGTTTACATGTGTTCTAAGGAATTAAGTTCATGATATATGTTGTGAACCGAAAAGGAAATCGCCAGGCGTTATTGGGGTTGTTCTTCATTGCTTATCTTATGAACGACCAATATGTGTGATTAATATAACCTATCATGACTTGTTTGTGTTCTTGGTAAAACTATTCACATGACGCCTGACTTATGTATTGATATGACTTTTATTAGTGAAACCGATCTTAAGTAATCACCTGGGGTATGATCGGGTTGTGAGTGTCTGAAATTATTACTGGGATAAGAGGAACCGATCCTAGCAAGAGGTGTAGTGCATCACAAGGGGAACCGATCCTTGTATGAGGTGCAACAAGGTTTATGGAAGAAAGGGGAACCGATCCTATGAACATGTGCAACACGTTTTTGGGAAGGGGGAACCGATCCTATGGACATTTGCAGTGCATACAAGTTAGACACCAAATATATGTGGGAACCGATCCTAGTACCTAGTCAGCCGTATCTTTGGTAAGCTAGTGTAACTATGCACAATACTCACATGGAGGTAGAACCGAAACTTGTTTTGGTAGAACCGTAAACCCATGAGTTGTGATTGAGTGGTACTTGATCAATCACATAGTTCTTGAAAGTCAGATGAACCAATTCTAAACTTGTTTGGAAGTGTGGTAAATCAGTTTCAAGTGAGCAAGCATGGAAAAGACTTACAAGGGTAAGATGTCAACACACTTTGAACACGGCGCATTAATGCTTATTCTATATTGTTCAAAGATATTCCTTAATGTCTAAGAAGAAAGTAAATCCCAAGATCGAATTTAAATAAGTTAAGAATCTCTTTAATTAATGGTTTTTAATTATATATGGAAAATAAGAATTAGTAATGTGCATTTGCTAATTAAAGATTTTCCAAGGAGATTTCGATCATATTTTTGGACAGTGCATTCACAGGAATTATGAAAACCAAATTTGGGTAAATATGGAAAATATCTTGAGAATATTTTTGGTTTTGGAAATTCCTTGGTGTCCAAAGTTCCTTGTCTATAAATACTTTGAGTTTGCATTTCTAGCAAACTAATCATGCGTGACATAAACTTACTCTTTTATCTTTGTTACTAGTGAAGCCGCTTATCGGAGAGGAGAGTAATCTAATTAGGTGAAGTCTTTTACGGCCGCTTAAATTAAAGTATTCTTTGGGATTGAGAAGATCTAGAGCGACCCGTTGGTGGGAAACTAGATATTGCAGTTTATCTTTAGTTTTCGTATTGATTTGATTGACTAACGGTGGTTGAACTTTGATTGCACCTAGTTTGTTTATGCTTGAGAATCTTCTCCTCTGATATAAGATTCACTCAAACTAGTTCAAGGTTTCGACATAGATATTTAGACTATTGTTAGATCTAAAGATGATCTTGTGATAATCCATTGTTAGCAGACTCCGTTATGTGTGTGATTGATCACAAGAGATTCAAGTAGTTATGTGCAGGTGTTTATTGAAGATCTAAGAAGATTTTAAGACAAAGAAGATATTGAAGATTTCTGACTTGGTTTTTATAATCTTTGGTGTGCACAATACTTGTTTGGGAAAAAGCGGATCCGACTATAATTAATTTATCCTTTTGGGTATTTTGAAAGAATAGTTGAGGAACATAGGCATCAATACGTTTCCTTGTGATTAAAGGTATTGTTGGCTTAATCTTAACGATTACCTTTGGGGTGATTGAATATAAGATAGATCTTGGAACATGGCAAAGGATTTTATGTTAATATAAACAAGAGAACCTTTGCACAACTCATATCACTTGGTTGAAGAGAGTTGATACCAAACAGATTTGTTGTTCCTTTACTGTTTGGAATACGAACCAAAGGAATTGGTCCAAGTACGTGACTTGTTTACAGGTTGGAGGCGTGGGAATACTGACAGAACTAGGTGAACTATAGCTTTAGTTGCTTGGTCTCAACTATACGAATTTGGTTTATTTTGCATAGTGGCTTAATCCTAAGAGTAATCAATTCTGGACTAGGTCCCAGGGTTTTTCTGCATTTGCGGTTTCCTCGTTAACAAAATCTTGCTGTGTCATTTACTTTATATTTCCGCATTATAATTGTTTTATTATAATTAAAGTAAATTGCACAAAAATTAATTCATATTTACTTGATACATGAATCCTATTGAGTTTGGTTAAGTCTGAACCTTTGTATAAAGTAAACACACTTTGTAGTTGTATTGTCTCGATCTCATATCCATAGACGATCACACAAAGTGTGAACCGATTTGTTGTATTGTCTCGATTCAGTCTATAGACAATCACTTTCGGGGAAAGGACTTATAGGAAGGAAAAGTAATAGATAGAGGTATATTTGGGGTACCCTCGCCTTTTCAGTTGACAACGATGAGACTAGTGGACGAATATGTGACCACGTGATGATCACAACTTCTTACACGGCCCGACTACTCAACTACTTAACCTCCTCCACTTCTTACGAGATCAGGGTTGCGCTCAAATAACTTGTATAAATAGGTTTCAACCTATTTCGACAAAGGGGGGCAACACGTGTTGTTAACCCAGTATCCAGAAAACACTCAGAACTGATAGCTTACATTACGCAAGCTAGTTCCATATTCTGATACAAGTCATAAATAACCAAACCTTCATAATTCAATATTGTGATCTCAATCACCTTCTTCGTTTCCCTCCCTAAGATCAACCCCATTTCCTTCACTTGGTAACCGAATTGAGTCAGGAACGACCATTTCTTGGTTTAGGCCAGAGTCTTACATATTGATCTCTCGAATCTGAAATTACTCCTGTGCAGTGCGTTGTTTAGGGTTATAATTTGTTTCTCATCAACACACCCAAATTTACCAAAAACAGCTGAACCAGTTTTTACCCTCAAACACATACGAAGTCTGAGATTTAATGTTACCTTTTTGTAGATCCTCTTGCATTGGAGTTCGACGAATCTGAAAGTATATTTGTACTAAATATGCTCAACATAAGAAAACTTATGGAGACTTAATACATCGATTAGATTACTCACGAGTAAACCCATAATTAATCTAACTGGATTACTCAATTAAACTAATCACAAAAGTAATCAATTCAATCGTTTAAACTCATATAAGAAATTTTACGGAGCGATAATTAAGTTAATCATGTAATGACCAACCCAAACAAACATGCTCAACATATGAAAGCTTATGGAGTGCTAACTAAATAACCATACTAGATGATTGATTTAGTTCATTTGGGCTCAACATAAGAGATTATGGAACCCCGACTAAGATTATCATAGGATATGACAGCCTTAACCGTAAATGTACTCAACATAAGTAAACTTATGGAATACAAACTAAATAACCACACAAGTTGATTAATTTAGTTCTTAATGCTCAACATATAGCATCTCATGGAATAACCAACCATGCCAATAAGGAATCGACTTACTCGTATCGTGCTCAACATGAGATACACAACGGAGCCTTCACGGTAATACATAAAAAATGGATCAATAAGGATATATACCGTGGATAATACAAGGATTCATTCTATGTTTCCATCACCATTTGCACTATAACACACAATAGACATAATCCTTGAATCACAAAAGATTTTAACCTATCTTACATCAACAATTGACAATATAGGCTTAACTTTTGTGTTTGTCAAAAGTCTATTCATCCTTTTATCAATATATGCATATCAATTCACGAACGACTTT
Source organism: Papaver bracteatum (assembly GCA_023529315.1). Taxonomy (NCBI): domain Eukaryota; kingdom Viridiplantae; phylum Streptophyta; class Magnoliopsida; order Ranunculales; family Papaveraceae; genus Papaver; species Papaver bracteatum. The sequence goes on along the minus strand of JAJJWX010002606.1, from coordinate 1,634,963 downwards.
ACTTTTGACAAAATATGGGACAATCAAGTTCACGGAAGTAAACACACATATCCCATCAAAATATTGCAATATATAAAATCAAAAGATTAATACTGCAACCATCATCTTCCAAACAAACTTAGAATTTTTAAAACAAAAAATCTAAAGACAAGACGAAGATGAAAACATTGGATAGCTATGTGTAATCACAATAATGGCTATTCCAAAACACTAGTTATTCTTCTATACAAAATAAAAACCATAGAAGATTTACTAGAGAACTAAATACGATTTGCAACTATAGTTTGAACAAGAGTAAGTTCATTAGAAGCTTTCTTTAGTTCGTTCTTTAAAAACTCAATATTCCTTGTTGTTATTTCGATCTATTCACGAACAACCTCAAAGTCACTAAGAAGATTTCCTACCAATTGTGAGGATATTTGAACTGGTAGGTTGTTTTCATGGTAAATATCCTGATGACAGGTTATGAAAACAGGGTCTTCATGAAACTCAATAGTCGTCTCCTCCATGATCACTTCTTTGTTGTTTCTCTCCATTATGCCAAGAATCTAGTAGAATAGTTTTATATCCTTATAGAATAAAGTGTCAATTGATGACATATATAAGAGGGTTCACATAAAACCCTAGGCACAAGAACGTCCGTGCGGTTAAAAAATGAATTTGTGACCGCGCACAAGTAGTCATAGATGACCAACACGTGGAGAACCAATCAAGAAGAGGAGGAAAAATTCAACAAGGAATTATTTGTCAAACACAGTAGAACATACTTCGAAGGAGGCTCAAAATAAAACTTTTAAGATACGGAACAACACATACACCTTTGACAGCTTTCTCAAGACACTTTCTTGAGAGCAAAGATCATCCTTCTTATATCAAAAGAAGGATGCTTCAAAAAGAAGTCTTGGTATGTTAGGATAAGCACTTTGCTCATCATGGTTGCCTTTTACTTTAGTGCAACATAGAGACAAGTTATTCAACAAAAGTGAAGAACTTATACTAGAAGAGGGACTAGGAGTACCTGATTTAGCCACTTTCCATGTTTTGGAGATGCCCCATTTGAGTCTGTTTATACTTTTCTTAAGTTCTGAGACTCGATTATTTATGTGAAGAAAACTTGGGACAGAATTATTGAATTCACGACCTTCTACAGAAGGGGACATGGAACTTGATCTCTTTTTCTTTCTCCCGTGCCTTTTTCTCCTTTCAAAGTTGTTGATTACCCATTTGTCGTTCTTCCTTCTACCTTGATTCATACTTTGTGTTCCAAAATCATGGATAAGAAATGACTTTTCAAGGTAGTTTCCTTGATTGTTGAATGTGCCTTTTACTCCAACAATATGAGAAACAGGTTTAATCACTTCCTTAGACACCCATATAAGAGTGTCGTGAAGTTTTTTATTCCTCAAACGAAAACGACATTTTCGCTCAAGATGTCCTTTATTTCCACAATAATGGCAGTTAAAGGAGTTATTCTTAACTATTCTCTTGTGAGTAAATTTTGAAGAAGTACCTTTGTCCTTAGGCACATTCCAGGCTGCAAAGGTTTTCTCACATGAAGGATTATCAACAACTTTGACAAAATTGATCTTACTTGTTTTTGGAGTGTTTATTCCCTTATAGCCCAGACCATGTGTATCACGATGTCCTTTACATGCTCCAATCATAGAAGTCAATTTTTTAGAGCTAGTATTGAATTTTTTCAGACTCTCTTCTAGTTATTTTACTTTATAAAGAGCAGCTGCAAGGTCAGTCTCCAATGACTTTTGTTTAGTAAGAAGTCTGAGTTCTTTGTCATTGAAACATTTCTTTTGAGAGTCATACTTTGCTTCAGCATCTGCAAGTTTTTCTTTCAACACATAGAGATTCCGGAGAAGATTGTCACATTCAGACCTTTTTGTGCGAACATCTTCTTCACTATCCTTAACGATAGATTTTAGGAGATTATACCCACCATTATATCCTTTAAAGTGTTTTCTCAATTTTTTGTTTTCTTGACAAAGAGGAGCTATATACTTACTCAGGCAAGTTGTTGACCTTTTTCCTTTTAAAGCATAATCAAACAGCTTGATATATTGAGAGACTTCCTCATCAATACTTGGTCCTTCTTCTGAATCACCGTCATCTGAAAGGTCATCCAATTTCTCATCAAGAGATTTTTCCCAGTCAAATGTAGATTTAGTTAAGGGACCGGTGATAGAGTTCTTCTCAGAAGCTTCAAAACTTTGAGCCTCACCTGAGTGACTTTGAACTGGTGTTGCGTTACCAGAGATATTACTCTTGTCCATAGAGTCAGATCGCTATAAACACAGACTTGTAAGGTCTTAAACATGTTTGCCTGCTCTGATACCAATTGAAAAAGTGGGGGTCTAACAACCTCACCCAATATTTCGATTAGCAATCTGTATGGACAACTCCGATTTGTTTTATAGAGAATCAACTAGACTCAATCAATATAAAATATCTCAAGGATTTATTATCTCAATCTCTCGATTTGATTTCCTCAAGAAAATATGATTCGCGAGTCTAATCAAAGAGAGACAGCTTGGATGGTACCAAAGACCAATATCCAAGTGTCAATCGATTTAAATCAATAACCAATAGGTCGGATATTCTAATCGATTGAACAACGCACAACCAGTATTATTTAAATTATATAAAAATATAATGCGGAAAAGAAATAACACAGACACCAGAATTTTGTTAACGAGGAAACCGAAAATGCAGAAAAACCCCGGGACCTAGTCCAGATTAAACATACACTATATTAAGCTGCTACATACACTAGCATAATCCATATTAACTTCGGTCTGGACTGTAGTTGAACCCAAATCAATCTCACACTGATCCAAGGTACAGTTATGCTCCTACGCCTCTAATCCCAGTCGGATACTGTGCACTTGATTCACTTAGCTTATCTCACCCTCAACCAAGAGTTGCTACGACCCAAAGTCGAAAACCTTAGCAAACAAATCTGTCTCACACAGAAAAGTCTATAAGATAGATAAATTCGTCTCCCATGAATAAACCTATGAGTTTTGTTCCATCTTTTGATAAATCAAGGTGAACATGAACTAATCAATAAAACCAGACTTATATTCCCTAAGAACATCTCGGTTTTATCAATCACCTCACAATAATCTTAATCGACGCAGCGAAAAAAGATATTGTGGAATCACAAACGATGAGACGAATATGTTTATGATTACTTTTATATCTTGCCTATCGGAGATAGAAATTTCAAGACAATTATTATAATTTTACTCGTACGATAGAAACAGCAAGATCAGATCACACAACTACAATAAAAGTAGTATCAGTCTGGCTTTACAATCCCAATGAAGTCTTTAAGTCGTTAACCTAGTTTTAGAAGAAGAAAACCAAATGTTAAAGGATAATCGACTCTAGATTAGCAAACTAGTATCACAGAGAATGTGTTGGGATTAGGTTTCCCAGTTGCTAGTGTTCTCCCTTATATAGTCTTTCAAATCTGGGTTTGGAATCAATGTTAGCTTAGTAACAAAGCATTCAATATTCACCGTTAGATGAAAATCTGATTAGATACAAGCTAATATCTCTCAACCGTTAGATCAAAAACTTAGCTTTCCATACACTCATATACTTGACGATTTTGGGTTTGTGTAACCGTACCCAAATGTGTACAATAGTTGGTTCAATATTATTCAACCAAATGGTTAACCAAATGATAACTTTCATATCAACCATATTCTTCTTCACCATAACTAGTCCAAATGACTCAAATGAACTAGTTAGAGAGTTGTCCAATTGTTATGAGATCTTATGTACTGCACAAGATACAATTGATGAAAAAATGATGTGATTCACTCGAATCGACTCATGAACTATAAAGCCACGGTTTGAAATATAATTCCTTAGATAATTTAAATAAGTTCACGAACATCGTTTTTAGACATAACCACTCAAGTTCGCGGACTCACATAACCGGTTGGAGTTCAAAAACTCCAACAAAAATTCTCGGGTTCGAGAACTTCCATCAGTTCGTGGACTAAAACTGAGCTACAACTCCATCAAAAATTCTCGGGTTCGAGAACTACGCACGTTCGTGGACTGTGTTCGCGGACTGGGTTGACTGCTCAAGTTCCGGTTTTCACTTGATCAACAAAGTTCGCAAACTTCGGTTCAAGTGCTAAGGACTTATAAATATATGTGTTACCACAACAATGTTTATATCCCCCAATGGTTATATTGTCTAAACTTTCATTTTAATCATTGAAACATTCTCATAGGATGTCATATAGTTGTCATTCACAAACTAGTTTTCGTCAGAGCAATTTCCAAAGTGATTGAAACATAACATGACTTTCGTCACTAGGCAAAGATGAACTTAGCTAAAGCGAAAGCTTTACCAACACATATTTCGAAAAATAGATAAGCGAGATATACTCAGATCGAAATGTCACATGTGCATATCTTTAGTCTATATAGTAAAACGACTTTTGTCTCAAGATAGGAGATAGAGTAGATAGACTTTTGAGTGATAGATAAGTTCAAGTCTCCACATACCTTTTAGTCGATGAAGATCCACAGGTTCCTTGAGTAGTCCTTCGTCTTGTATGATGATTACTATGGAGTTCTTGAGCTCAACTACACTTTCTATCCTAGTCTGAGACCTTATCTATAGTAGACTAGAAATCAAGATTTTAGAGTTTTGATCACTAACATTGACAAACATGCTTGAGATAGCAACGCATGCGAGTTCGACCGAGCAGTGCTCTAATAACTGCACCTCTTAATAGGATCGGTTCCCCTTCTCCTAGTAATAAGTTTATACACTCACAACCCGATCACACCCCAAGTGCTTACTTAAGATCGGTTTCACTAATAAAAGTCATACCAATACATAAGTCATACCTCATGTGAATAGTTTTATCAAGAACACAAACAAGTCATGAGCGGTTATGTTATACTAATCACACATATTGGTCATTCATAAGATATGCAATGAAAAACATCCCCAATAACGCCTGGCGATTTCCTTTTCGGTTCACAACACATATCATGAACTTACTTCCTTAGAACACATGTAAACATTGTTCCCTAAGATGAAATCCTCACCTCATACCCATACATAATCACAATAGCATTCATACGATTATGTCGATGTCTTATATACAAAGTTTAATGGTTAAGGAAGAAACTTCATATTGTATTCCTTAATACTATGTCTTTATAGAGTGTTCATGCTTCGTAGTTTTGTGTTTTCAATATGCACGACTTGAAAGATATGTTAGGGAATGAAATAGTTAAAGTCAAATATCACTATCCTCAAGTGGAAGGATGTTGTTGTCGTTGTAGATCCGCACTTCTTCAAGTCTTCACAATACTTGTAATGTCTCACCCTAATACTTTCAAGCTAACCTATACGAAGTTAACTCTAGTACATTTAAATCAAGAAACTCTTAAATGAGTTTTGGCCCACTAAAATATGACAACCAAACTTGTCATACCAACGCTTGGTGGGTTCAACCGAGCAATGCTCTAACATCAACCGTCCGTAATTTCCTAACACGTTCTCATAATGGGCATGTTGCACGCCCCACACTGTAAACTGCCTGACCAGTACCCAGTAAGTATCCCCCAGTTTGTGACATGTTTGATATCTCGAGTTAGTGGGTCATGTCATAATACTTGCCGCAAAGAATAGTATATAATGATATTAGGTTAAATAACTAAGTTATTTATAGAGTCGATATTCATAAAATATTGTATGTGTTCGATGCATGTAAAGCATTGCTTTTGAGCGAGCAGCTCAAAATTATCGATGTGCATGTTGCATTTTTGTTTTAGAGCTCGATTGAATAAGTCGCGGATTGGGCGTCTTAAAAGAGGTAGCATGGCCGGCCATCTTCGGGTGATAATTTGAAGGTCGCATGGACGAGCCATCACTTGGTCGATCGCTCCTGTGAAAGGGAGGTGGCCGGTAATCACCATGATATTCTATTGGTTTGCTGGAAATAAATCTACATCATCCAACAAGGATTGGATGGACGATATGATTTGCGGCAATTACATATTGTTGTTGATGCAATTTAGGGTTTAAAGGTCGTGCGTCCAACCCATCTTTGGGCGAGTGTTTTGAGGCATCGAGACCTAGTTTGAACAGGCTGTTCGGCCATGCGTATAGGTGGCTCGACGGTGATCACACTGATATCTTCGGGACCGACCGAAATTAGATCTATACCGCCCATTTTGGCCAGAGAAGATGGATGGTTGTGATCAATTTGCGACTGTAGTGTGTTGCAGTAAACCCCAATTAGGGTTTTGAGACAGCCACATCCACCTTAGTTCGATCAAGTGATTTGGTGTACTATTGACTTCCCTTGGGAAAGTCGATCAAGTGGGGATAAAATTGAGATGGTGGTGGACCCATTTGCACCCCATTGATCATCTGAAACGCGATCTAAGCCGTCTAATTAAGCTAGCTAAGTTGGACGGACATGATCGAAATGCGACAGTTGTAAACTGCCGCGACTCAAATTAGGGTTTTTAACACAGCATGTTTGCTCAAGATTGGGAAAACAGTTGAGCACTTTGTAGGATTGCCGCAAGCAAGTTGATTGACCAAGGGGAAAGCGGGGCCGCCAATGAGCATGCCGGCATTACCTGAATTATTTGTAAGAAGATCTAAGTCGTCCAACTAGGATGGCGAAGTTGGACGGTCGTGATATTTATTAGACCATTTTGGATGGCCTAGCTCATTTGAGATCTTCTTCAATAGCACGATCACCCATGTTTTGGGTTGGTGTTTGATGGCGCTGGAGTGTATTAAACGGAGTTGGACCGGTTAAGGCATTGGTGGGCCTACCGGCGGTTAATATGATAATAGCCTAGTCTTGCTTGGAGTGGTCTAAGATTGCTGAAACATGCGGACAAATTGTGTGGCAGTGATCGTTTCTGAGACTGATATTAACAGTCTAGTTTTTCCTTTAAAGAATTTAAGCGTGATCGAGCTAACTTAAATGCGCGTCGATACGAGATTCTCTTTGTCATAGAGTGATGCAGCTTATGTGAGTACTTCCATGCAGGTCTCAATACTGACACTTCGGAAGACTCATGCTACTCTGCTGAGAGTGAATATTTAATCGCCATGTCATGTCAATAATGAGAGTTCGCTGGGAACATAGCATATATAAATACTAGGCAAGTCATGCATTAATTAATAATGCTGACAGAAAATAGAATTCTCAGAATATTTGGGATTGCCACGCACTCATCACAGGTTGTGCATAGTTCAATCAATTAGATAACCTAACCTTTGGTTGTTGATATCAATTGATTGACACTTGAACATTGGTATTTGGAACTGTTAGAGCATAGCTCGGTAGAACCCACCAAGCATTGGTATGTCAAGTTTGGTTGTCATATTTTAGTGAACCAAAACTCATTTAAGAGTCGCTTAATTTAAATGTACTAGAGTCAACTTCGTATAGGTTAGCTTGAAAGTATTAGGATGAGACATTACAAGCATTATGAAGACTTGAAAAAGTGAAGAAGTACAGAGCTACAACCACAACATCATCCTTCCACTTGAGGTTAGTGATATTTGACTTGAACTGTTTTATTCCCTAACATATCTTTAAAGTCGTGCATATTGAAAACATAAAACTGCGAAGCATGAACACTCTAGATAGACATAGTATTAAGGAATACAATATGAAGTTTCTTTCTTAACTATTAAACTTTGTGTATAAGACATCGACATAATCGTATGAATGCTATTGTGATTATGTATGGATATGATGTGAGGATTTCATCCTAGGGAACAATGTTTACATGTGTTATAAGGAAGTAAGTTCATGATATGTGTTGTGAACCGAAAAGGAAATCGCCAGGCGTTATTGGGGTTGTTCTTCATTGCAAATATTATGGACGACCAATATGTGTGATTAATATAACAACTCATGACTTGTTTGTGTTCTTGGTAAAATTATTCACATGAGGCCTGACTTATGTATTGGTATGACTTTTATTAGTGAAACCAATCTTAAGTAATCACCTGGGGTATGATCGGGTTTGTGAGTGTAGGACCAAATTTGGGAAAGGGGAACCCATCCTATGAAGAGGTGCAGTACATCACAAAGGGGAACCGATCCTTGTATGAGGTTCAACAAGGTTTATAAAAGAAAGGGGAACCGATCCTATGAACATGTGCAACATGTTTTTAGGAAAGGGGGAACCGATCCTATGGACATGTGCAGTGCATACAAGTTAGATACCAAATATATGTGGGGAACCGGTCCTAGTACCTAATCTGCCAAATTATGGTAAGCTAGTGTAACTATGCACAGTACTCACATGGAGGTAGAACTGAAACTTGTTTTGGTAGAACCGTTACACCCATGGTTTGTGATTGAGTGTTACTTTATCAATCACATAGTTCTTGAAAGTCATATGAACCAATTCTAAACTTGTTTGGAAGTGTGGTAAATCGGTTTCAAGTGAGTAAGTATGAAAAAGGACTTGCAAGAGAAAGATGTCGACACACTTTGAACACGCGCATTAATGTGTATTCTTTTATTGTTCAAAGATATTCCTTAACAGCTAAGAAGGAAGTAAATCCCAAGATCGAATTTAAATAAGTTAAGAATATTTTAATTAAGGTTTTTAATTATATATGGAAAATAAGAATTAGTAATGTGCATTTGCTAGTTAAAGATTTTCCAAGGAGATTTCGATCATTATATTTGGAAAATGCATTCACATGAATTATGAAAACCAAATTTGGGTTAATATGGAATAATATCTTGAGAATATTTTCGGTTTTGGAAATTCCTTGTGTACAAACTTCCTTCTCTATAAATACTTTGAGTTTGCATTTCTAGCAAACTAATCCTCCGTGACAGTAAACTTCCTCTATTGTACTGTCACTAGTGAAGCCGCCAATCGGATAGGATAGTAATCTAATTAGATGAAATCTCTTACGGCCGCTCAGTTTAAAGTATTATTTGGGATTGAGAAGCTCTAGTGTGTACCGTTGGTGGGAAACTAGATAATTACGGTTTATCTTTAGTTTCAAATTGATTTGATTGACTAACGATGGTTGAAATTTGATTGCACCTAGTTTGTTTATGCTTTAGAATCTTCTCTTCTGATATAAAATTCACTCAAACTAGTTCAAGGTTTCGACAGGGTTCTTTAGACTATTGTTATATCTAAAGAAGATCTTGTGATAATCCATTGTTAACATACTCCGTTATGTGTGTGATTGAGCATAAGAGATTCAAGTAGTTGTGTGCAGGTGTTTATTGAAGACCTAAGAAGATTTGAAGACAAATAAGAGATAAAATATTTCAGACTTGGTTTTATAATCTTTGGTGTGCACAATACTTGTTTTGGTAAAAGAGGATCCAATTAATAATCGGTTTATCCTTATAGTAGATTGGATTGATTAATTGAGAAGATCGTCATCAACACAGTTCTTTGGATTAAGAGTGTTAATTGGCTTAATCTTAACGATTACCTTTTGGTGATTGAACATAAACTAGATCTTGGAACCTGGAAAAGGAGTTTATGTTAAGATAAACAGAAGAGCCTTTGTCCAACTCATATCACTTGGTTGAAGAGAGTTGATACCAAACATATTTGTTGTTCCTTTACTGTTTGGAATACGAACCAAAAAAATTGTTCCAAGTACGTGACTTGTTTACAGGTTGGAAGCGTGGGAATACAGACGGAACTAGGTGAACTATTGGTTTAGTTGCTTGGTCTCAACTATATGAGGTTGGTTTATTTTGTATAGCGGCTTAATCCTGAGAGTATTCAATTCTTGACAAGGTCCCATGGTTTTTATGCATTTGCGGTTACCTCGTTAACAAAATCTTGTTGTGTCATTTACTTTATATTTCCGCATTATAATTGTTTTATTATAACTAAAGTAAATTGCACAAACGTTAATTCCTATTTACTTGATACATGAATCCTATTGAGTTTGGTTAAGTCTGAAACTTTGTATCAAGTAAACATACTTCGTTATTGTATTGTCTCGATCTCGTATCCATAGACGATCACATGAAGTGTGAACCTATTAGTTGTATTGTCTCGACTCAGTCCATAGAAAATCACTTTCAGAGAAAGGACTTATAGGAAGGAAAAGTTTTAGCTTCAGGTATATTTTGGTACCCTTGCCTTTTCAATTGGTATAAGAGCAGCCAAATATGAAAAGATCTAACAATCTGTGTTTAGTGCGATCCATCCTATAAGAATTGAATCTAATGAATGATTCAGATAACGTAAAGCAATGCATCAAGAGTTTTGAATTAACACTTGATGATGGGATTTACGATTCAATATCTGAAGAAATCATCACTAGAAATTCTACGAGACAAGCTAATCTTGTTAATAATTTAGAAACCGATAACGACTGGAAAATAGTTCTAAAAAAGGGTTAGATGAAATTTCCGATGATGATGACTCAGATTTTGAACAAGTCGTAGAAGAGGATATCTCAGAATACTCTAAACTGCTGGAACCTTTGAAAAATGAAAAACTCAGAACTTCACATTTTATTGGTTTTATGACTCCTCTTTGTCGTGAGAACAAGAAACTGAAGAAGGTTTTCCAAGGATATTACATGGGTTGCCGCATCGGTGATTCTCTTCTTAAAGATCGTACAAACGAGTTAAATTCTAAGAAATTAGAATGTGAAATTCTTCAAAGAGATCTCTTTTTTTTGAAAATCAAGATGTTGGAAGAAGAAAATTTGGACCTTAAAAAGTTCAATGTTAGCTCAAATAATTTAACCTTAATGTTAGAAGCAAGTAGAAATCATCGTGATACACAGGGATTGGGCTATAAGGGAATAGATGCTTCAAATATTAACAAAGAGGTAAAATTTGTTAAAGCTACTAATTCTTCTCAACCAGAGGCTTCCACTGTTGTCAAAAATGATATTATTTCTTGTAAAGAAGTAAAGCTAGTCAAGGCTAAAAATTGTGTTCAACCAGCAGCAATCAGCGAGAGCACTTCTGCTAATGTCAACAACGTTGAACAAGGATAAGAAGAATAAGAAAACTCGTCAAGCTCCAATGCAAGAGGATCCACAAAAAGGTAACACTAAAACTCATACTTCGTATATTTATACTAAGCATTGTTATTATTATGGCATTAAAAGACACTTTCAATGGGGATGCAAAGTTCGTAAAATGCAAGATGCACTTTCTTTTGTATCAAACGATTTGGCTAAGATTGCTCCCCAAAGGAACTCAGATCGGTATTGTCCTAAGTTTAGGCAAAAAAATTATTATAATGATAGTTCAAATTTTTCATATCACTCGTCAAGGTCATTTCATAAAAGACCCAATTATACAAAGAGATATGACTTTTTAAATGCAAAAACAAGATCTGATGTTCCAAATTGGAGAAAGGGTGTTTCGCAAAATATTCAAAAGGACAATGATTCTAATGGTATTATGAAGGAGAAAGCTGCTCCTGCGAAACCCAACTCTAAATGGGTCCCTAAGTCCTCTATAGCCAAGAAGGGACCAAAAGTTAGTCACAAGAATGACTCTCAGCTGTTAATTGTTGGTGACAATAATTACAAGAGTCTTATTGAATGGATAAAGAAAGACATTATGTCTGAAATCTCTGGTACTAGTAAAGGTTGTGATAATGACACTCTTCATCACAAGTCAAAGAAGAAAAACAAGAGATGGAACAAGAGAAAACAAACCAAGCAAGAGGTCAAGAATGATTCTGTCTTAGTCACTCGTGACGAACAAGACAAGACTGAACTTAACACAACTTAGTTGTGTTAGAATGTGCATGCTCACCTTGGTGCTCAATTTTGAAAGGTGATGAAGCACATGAAACTGAGCACATGATCTCTTGATTATTATATGACTAATTAACATCTTTAGGAGATTTATTTTCTTTTATACTTATAATTTCTCTATCTATTTTTGGGTTTTGAAAGAAACGGTAATTGTGAGTTTATGAAGTTGATATCTACTAATCATATATGTGTATCTCTTGTTTTAACGGTTAAAACGAGCCAAAAATCAATGAATTCGGACATCATATGCAAAAGTTATGTCGAAAATAGTTTAGTGTTGTGATCTGTCACAAGATACTCTTGGGAACCGATCTTAGTACCATGTCATGGTGAGGGAACCGATCCTAGTGAGAGGTACCCTTACGAAGAAGTGTAAAATTGTTTTGCCCATAACTTCTTCGTCTGAACTCGGAATGACCTCATTCTTTTTGCGTTGTTTTGTTAATTCAATATCCTACAAGATTGAGGATTAATTTCTAGCCCATGTTGGTAGGCTTTATCAAAGGATCATGAGGGGTTCCTGTAGAAACAATATGTGAAAAAGTCACACACAATATGTTGAATCGGTTTTGGTTTAGCATAAAAGCATATGTGTTTCGACGGTTTTCAACTTTTGCTTGCAATTGTTAAAACCGATTTTCAACCTTTCTCTGGTAAAGGTTGGTTGTTGTTATTATTTTTTTTTGGCATAAGGATGACAACATAAGGGTATTTCGATATCAATTCTCTCTGGAAGAAGAAGATGCGATCATATTGGAGAAGTTGGATGCGAAATTGAGGTAACAATCTTGTTAGTTAATTGTTTTCCTGTTTTAAGAAAAGCCTATTTTTATTTGATATATATATATATTGCTTTTGCGTAAACGAAATTTTTGGTACAATTGATGTGTTTATTCCATTATGTATGTATGATTAAATTGGTTCCGGTTAAGTAAAACTATTGTTATCTTTCTTTGTTGTGTGATATCAATCGTTTAGGCTTACAAAAGTTTGGTGCAATTGCGGTGCTTTAGTGTTTATGTTATTTCAATTGCTTCCAGCTAAGTAAAACAATTGTTATTTTGCTTTATTGTATGGTATCAATTGTTTAGGCTTACAAAATTTCGGTGCAATAGTGAAATTTTAATGATATATGTTGTTTCAATTGCTTTTGGTTGAGGTGAATAATTATACAAGTTGATTTATTGGTTTGTATGAATTATTTAAGGCTTAAGGAATGAATATATTGACGGGATAAGTTGTTTAGTCCAATTCGATTCCGGATAAGATAAACTAAGTTGATTCTGATCTTAGTTAGACTTATCAAAGTGGAGGTTTCGGTTATTCAAGTCTAGCCGAATGCCTAAGCAAGGAAATGCTAGTTAACTAACCTAGTATTTGACTTGTTTAAAATCTAAAATGTCTAAGTTATATGGATAATTAGAACCTGATGAGAAAAATGGAGTTTATCTTTGTTTTGGTCTTATCGAATGAAGCGGTTGTATAACCAAGTTGCTTAGTTGATTTTTGGTTTGCTAAACTAGTTGGGAAAATTGCTTCGGGAAATTATTTCCATGATAACATATCAAAACATAATTACTTTGTAGTTTCGGTTTTGATATTGGTTATCAAAAATGGTATGTGGAACCCTCGTGCTTGACTCAACAGGTTGCAAGTCTATTTTGAGATTTGTAAGATCCTTTTCGTGTTGTCCTTTATTTTTTCTTTTCTTTGTCATTTTTGTGACAAAAAGGGGGAGAAATATATGGAGTAAACATGTGATGCTGGTATCAATTTTATATTGGTTGGTGTCACTAAGGAAGAGGACAATGGTGCTTGAACGTTTATCTAACGAAAGAGGAAAAACACAGACTAAGGGGGAGTAACATATCATATGATTGGTATAACAAAGACACGCGGATTGAAAATCTACCCATCTCACCTTTAGTGGGAGTATGAGCTTTGTTATTATAACGTCAACAATGGCATTTTAAGGATTGAATTAATGCAGGTTGTTAAATTCGAGAATCAAGCGTATGTGTAATGAATTATTATAATTTGTTTATCCATATGATTGTAAGAGTTTTGTCACTAAAATTTACAAAGGGGGGGATTGTTAGATCATAGCTCGGTTGAACCCACCAAGCGTTGGTATGTCAAGTTTGGTTGTTATATTTTGGTGAACCAAAACTTATTTAAGAGTCGCTTGATTTAAATGTACTAGAGTCAATTTCGTATAGGTTATCTTAAAAGTATTAGGATGAGACATTACAAGTATTACGAAGACTTGAAGAAGTGAAGAAGTACAGAGCTACAACCACAACATCATCCATCCACTTGAGGTTAGTGATATTTGACTTGAACTGTTTCATTCCCTAACGTATCTTTCAAGTCGTGCATATTGAAAACATAAAACTGCGAAGCATGAACACTCTAGATACACATAGTATTATGGAATACAATATGAAGTTTCTTGCTTAACCATTAAACTTTGTATATAAGACATCGACATAATCGTATGAATGCTATTGTGATTATGTATGGGTATGATGTGAGGATTTCATCCTAGGAAATAATGTTTACATGTGTTCTAAGGAAGTAAGTTCATGATATGTGTTGTGAACCGAAAAGGATATCGCCAGGCGTTATTGGGGATGTTCTTCATTGCAAATCTTATGGAGAACCAATATGTGTGATTAGTATATCCGATCATGACTTGTTTGTGTTCTTGGTAAAACTATTCACATGAGACCTGACTTATGTATTGGTATGACTTTTATTAGTGAAACCAATCTTAAGTAATCACTTGGGGTATAATCGGGTCTGTGAGTGTCTGACCAAATTTGAGAAAGGGGAACCGATCCTATGAAGAGGTGCAATACATAACAAGGGGGAACCGATCCTTGTATGAGGTGTAGCAAGATTTATGGAAGAACGGGGAACCGATCCTATGAACATGTGCATCACGTTTTTGGGAAGGAGGAACCAATCCTATGGACATGTGCATTGCATACAAGTTAGATACCAAATATATATGGGGAACCGATCCTAGTACCTAGTCATCCGAATTATGGTAAGCTAGTGTAAATATGCACGGTACTCATATGGAGGTAGAACCGAAACTTGTTTTGGTAAAACCGTTACACCCATGGTTTGTGATTGAGTGTTACTTGATCAATCACATAGTTCTTGAAAGTCAGATAAACCAATTCTAAACTTGTTTGGAAGTGTGGTAAATCGGTTTCAACTGAGTAAGTATGAAAAAGTACTTGCAAGAGAATGATGTCGACACACTTTGAACACGCGCATTAATGTGTTTTCTTTTATTGTTCAAAGATATTCCTTAACAGCTAAGAAGGAAGGAAATCCCAAGATCGAATTTAAATAAGTTAAGAATCTTTTAATTAAGGTTTTTAATTATATATGGAAAATAAGAATTAGTAATATGCATTTGCTAGTTAAAGATTTTCCAAGGAGATTTCGATCATTATATTTGGACAGTGCATTCACATGAATTATGAAAACCAAATTTGGGTTAATATGGAAAAATATTTTTAGAATATTTTCGGTTTTGGAAATTCCTTGGTTTCCAAATTCCTTGTCTATAAATACTTTGAGTTTGCATTTCTAGCAAACTAATCCTTCGTGACAGTAAACTTCCTCTGTTGTACTGTCACTGGTGAATCCGCCTATCGGAGAAAAGAGTAATCTAATTAGGTGAAATCTCTTACGGCCGCTCAGTTTAAAGTCTTCTTTGGGATTGAGAAGATCTAGTGTGTACCGTTGGTGGGAAACTATATAATTGCGGTTTATCTTTAGTTTTCATATTGATTTGATTGACTAACGGTGGTTGAACTTTGATTGCACCTAGTTTGTTTATGCTTGAGAATCTTCTCTTATGATATAAAATTCACTCAAACTAGTTCAAGGTTTCGACAGGGATCTTTAGACTGTTGTTAGATCTAAAGACGATCTTATGATAATCCATTATTAACAGACTCCGTTCTGTGTGTGATTGATCACAAGAGATTCAAGTATTTATATGCAGGTTTTTATTGAAGATCTAAGAAGATTTGAAGACAAATAAAGAGATAGAAGATTTCATATTTGGTTTTATAATCTTTGGTGTGCACAATACTTTTTTTGGTAAAAGAGGATCCAATTAATAATCAGTTTATCCTTGTGGTAGATTGAGAAGATCGGCATCAACACACTTCTTTGGATTAATAGTGTTGATTGGCTTAATCTTAACGATTACCTTTTGGTGATTGAACATAAGATAGATCTTGGAACCTGGCAAAGGAGTTTATGTTAAGATAAACCGAAGAGCCTTTGTGCAAGTCATATCACTTGGTTGAATAGAGTTTATACCAAACCGATTTGTTGTTCCTTTACTATTTGGAATACGAACTAAAGGAATTGGTCCAAGTACGTGACTTGTTTACGGGGTTGGAGGCATGGGAATACAGACGGAACTAGGTGAACTTTAGGTTTAGTTGCTTGGTCTCAACTATACGAAGTTGATTTATTTTGTATAACGGCTTAATCCTGTGAGTATTCAATTCTGGACAAGGTCTCAGGGTTTTTATGCATTTGCGGTTTCCTCGTTAACAAAATCTTGCTATGTCATTTACTTTATTTTTCCGCATTATAATTTTTTTATTATAATTAAATTAAATTGCACAAACGTTAATTCCTATTTACTTGATAAGTGAATCTTATTGAGTTTGGTTAAGTCCGAACCTATGTATCAAGTAAACATACTTCGTTGTTGTATTGTCTCGATCTCGTATCCATAGACGATCACACGAAGTGTGAACCGATTAGTTTTATCGTCTCGACTCAATCCGTAGACAATCACTTTCGGAGAAAGGACTTATAGGAAGGAAAAGTTTTAGCTTGAGGTATATTTGGGTACCCTCGCCTTTTCAGTAACCATTCAAGTTGTTTCACATAATAATCAGGCTCACGGATTTATATCTATTTGATTTGCTGAGTACATTTTGAAACAGAGATACAACTCTTGGATATATTTCCATTGATTGAGTCTGAAAAGGCGAGCGTACCCAATTATACCTCAAGTTATAACTTTTCCTTCCTATAAGACCTTTCTCCGAAAGTGATTGTCTATGGACTGAGTCGAGACAATACAACAAATCGGTTCACACTTCGTGTGATCGTCTATGGATACGAGATCGAGACAATACAACAACGAAGTGTGTTTACTTGATACAAAGGTTCATACTTAACCAAACTCAATAGGATTACGTATCAAGTAAATACGAATTAACGTTTGTGCAATTTACTTTAATTGTAATAAAACAATTATAATGTGGAAATATAAAGTAAATGACACAACAAGATTTTGTTAACGAGGAAACCGCAAATGCAGAAAAACCCCGGGACCTAGTCCAGAATTGAATACTCTCAGGATTAAGCCGCTATACAAAATAAACCAACCTCGTATAGTTGATACCAAGCAACTAAACCTATAGTTCACCTAGTTCCGTATTTATTCCCACTCCTCCAACCTGTAAACAAGTCACGTACTTGGACCAATTCCTTTGGTTCGTATTCCAAACAGTAAAGGAACAACAAATCTGTTTGGTATCAAATCTCTTCAACCAAGTGATATGAGTTGGACAAAGGCTCTTCTGGTTATCTTAACATAAACTCCTTTGCCAGGTTCCAATATCTATCTTATGGTCAATCACCAAAAGGTAATCGTTAATATTTTGAAATCAATACATTTAATCCCAAGGAAATGTATTGATGCCGATCTTCACAACTATTCTATAAAAATACCACAAAAAATAAATCGATTATAGTTGGATCCTCTATTACCGAAACAAATATAGTGCACACCAAAGATTTATATAACCAAGTCAGAAATCTTCTATCTCTTCTTTGTCTTCAAATCTTCTTAGATCTTCAATAAAAACCTGCATACATTTACTTGAATCTCTTGTGATCAATCACACACAGAACGGAGTCTGTTAACAATGGATTATCACAAGATCGTCTTTAGATCTAACAACAGTCTAAAGATCCCTGTCGAAACCTTGAACTAATTTGAGTGAATTTTATATCATAAGAGAAGATTCTCAAGCATAAACAAACTAGGTGCAATCAAAGTTCAACCACCGTTAGTCAATCAAATCAATATGAAAACTAAAGATAAACCGCAATTATTTAGTTTCCCACCAACGGTACACACTAGAGCTTCTCAATCCCAAAGAATACTTTAAACTGAGCGGCCGTAAGATATTTCACCTAATTAGATTACTCTCCTCTCCGATAGGCGGCTTCACCAGTGACTGTACAACAGAGGAAGTTTACTATCTCGAAGGATTAGTTTGCTAGAAATGCAAACTCAAAGTATTTATAGACAAGGAAGTTTGGACACCAAGGAATTTCCAAAACCGGAAATATTCTCAAGATATTTTTCCATATTAACCCAAATTTGGTTTTCATAATTCCTGTGAATGCACTGTCCAAATATAATGATCGAAATCTCCTTGGAAAATCTTTAACTAGCAAATGCACATTACTAATTCTTATTTTCCATATATAATTAAAAGATTCTTAACTTATTTAAATTCGATCTTGGGATTTTCTTCCTTCTTAGATGTTAAGGAATATCTTTGAATAATAAAAGATACGCATTAATGCTCGTGTTCAAAGTGTGTCGACATCTTTCCTCTTGTAAGTACTTTTTCATACTTACTCAGTTGAAACCGATTTACCACACTTCCAAACAATTTTAGAATTGGTTTATCTGACTTTCAAGAACTATGTGATTGATCAAGTAACACTCAATCACAAGTCATGGGTGTAACGGCTCTACCAAAATAAGTTTCGGTTCTACCTCCATGTGAGTAATGTGCATAGTCACACTAGCTTACCAAACTTTTGTTGACTAGGTACTAGGATCGGTTCCCCACATATATTTGGTATCTAACTTATATGTGTTGCACATGTCCTTAGGATCGGTTCCCCTTTTTACTAAAAACGTATTGCACATGTTTATAGTATCGGTTCCCCTTTTTACTATAAACCTTGATGCACCTCATACAATGATCGGTTCCCCTTATGATGTACTGCACCTCTTACTAGGATCGGTTCCCCTCTCCCAAATTTGGTCAGACACACTAACCCGATCATACCCCAGGTGATTACTTAAGATCGGTTTCACTAATAAAAGTCATACTAATACATAAAACAGTCCTCATGTGAATAGTTTTACCAAGAACACAAACAAGTCATGAGCGGTTATACTAATCACACATATTGGTCGTTCATAAGATATGCAATGAAGAACAGCCCCAATAACGCCTGGCGATTTCCTTTTCGGTTCACAACACATATCATGAACTTACTTCCTTAAAGCACATGTAAAAACATTATTTCCTAGGATGAAATCCTCACCTCATACCCATACATAATCACAATAGCATTCATACAATTATGTTGATGTCTTATATACAAAGTTTAATGGTTAAGCAATAAACCTCATATTGTATTCCTTAATACTATATCTATCTAGAGTGTTCAAGCTTCGCAGTTTTATGGTTCAATATGCGTGACGTGAAAGATACGTTTGGGAATGAAACAGTTACATTCAAATATCACTAACCTCAAGTGGAAGGATGATATTGTGGTTTTAAATCCGTACTTCTTCACTTATTCAAGTCTTCTTAATACTTGTAATGTCTCATCCTAATACTTTCAAGCTAACCTATACGAAGTTGACTCTAGTACATTTAAATCAAGCGACTCTTAAATGAGTTTTTGTTCACTAAAGTATGACAACCAAACTTGACATACCAACGCTTGGTGGGTTCAACCGAGCTATGCTCTAACAGAGTCTGACTGTCTAGTTGATTCTCTTAGAATTATATTGGAATTTGTCTATACATATTGCTAAGCGAAATATTGGGTGTGGTTGTTAGATCCCCGCTTTTTCACTTGAGATGTTGTGAATGCCATTGGCAATTACTTCCTCTAACTATTTTATTTTTAAATTGGCCATAAATGATGATAATTTCTCAGATTTACACGTTTACATGGAGTTGGAGGAGTCTCCAGTAAACATTGAAGTTCCAAGGAGTATTTTTTCAAGTTGATCCTCAAGTGAAATAGTTTGAATATTTACTATAGCCTTTTCCTCGAGAAGAATCCTAATTTATGAATCTTTTCATTAACCTTTCCAATAATATTATTGACTTTGTTTTTCATCTCATTAACCTAGGAAGACTGAATTCCCAGACGACTAAGAATCCCAGCACTTTCCTTGGTTGTTTCCCTCTCTACTTCTGAATCGGATTCATCAGTAAGATAATAGGGATAACATAAGGCGCAAGCATCTCTTACAATTCCTCATCCACACTCTCCATTGAGATATTACCATCAAGCACAAGTTCAAAAGAACTCTCCCCTATTAAATGTCATTCCCGAAAGAACAACATGAGCGACCTTACTCTAGTCACAAGAGAATGATTTTCTTGGACTTTAAATTTATTTTCCAGTTACGAACAAAATAAGTTTATATCCAATATTTTTTCTCTTCTCGCTAGTTACAAACAAAGAAGCTAAAAATAGCGGTCTTAATGTTATAGGCACTAAGATAAAAGATTTTCGTGGGAAAAGTCATCAATACAAACTATTATATACGAACGTAGAGATTAAAGTTCACTACTTATCCCCTGGCAGTGTAGCGTCCCCTAAGCTAGCAGCTGACTAAACTAAGAGATTAACTAAATAAAGAGGCACAAAGAAATTAAATCATTTACTTAAACATCTAATTAAGAAATCTGCTACAAAACTTAACTCAAAAACTAGCCCCGCTCTGAAATATATAAATACAAGAACTCCTCCCGAATGATACATATACAATAGTCATTTGGTTTACAAATAAAATATACAGCATAATAAACATATCCGAAGTCAACCAACTAATGGACTAAACTCCTCCAAGCTTCCACTGTGCAACTCTGATCTGTTTCTGAAACTGAAAGTGGAAATGGGTGAACACATCATCCCTAAAAGGGGTGCCCAGAAGGAATAACATTTAACTTTCAAGTAATCATTGAAAATGATTTGAAAACAATTCATGTTTTCCCTAAACACTAAAACGCAACCAATTTCACACAGGTAAACAATCATGTATACAGATCTAACTCCTTCCAAACAATTTACTATTATGGTGACTCATCCCGCACCTAGATAGCTATATGGTGACTCATCCCGCACCTAGTTATTGTAATAAAAGTAAGTAGATATAAATTAAGGAGCCGTATCCTATATACCATAGATGGAAAATCTCATTCTCAAAGCAATCAATGGAAATTATTATTTCCCAAACAATTCATAAAGACGAACAAAGCATTACGATTCCTTTCCAAGAAATGGAAAGATCAAAACAAATCAACAATACTTTCGAAATTTTAAATAAAACAATGCACGGAATACACAATCATATAATGCATGAATTTTCTAAGAACAAACTTTTGTAAAGAAAACAATAATCACAAAAGAGTTAAATATAGATTCCCACCTCTTTTGATGACAGGCCACGCCTACCTCGAAAACCGCAATCCACTGGTTCATCCTTTGATCGATCGTTGTTAATATAGACTAACTGTTAATCACACAAGGAGTCTAAGAAAATTAGCCACAAAGGCTCACACAAGAATCATACAATTCTATTTAATGGCTCTAAGCCCAAGTCCACTAAACCCGACCCATTAATCTAAGGTACAGTCCATATGGTCAACTGACAGTCTCTAACGGTCAATCTAACAGTCAACAGGTCTTTAACGGTCAACTTCTAAGGTCAGGTCAATAGTCAAAGGTTAAAGTCCAACTCAGTCAAAGTCCACCGAGTCAAATAGGAAAACAATGAGTCAACTCAGTCAACAAGACTGATTCAGGTCAAAGGGTTAACTCAGTCAGGAAACTGAGTTAGAAAACAACAAACCAGTGAGACATCTGACTGGGATGATTATGCCTAATTCTCTTGCAGCTTCATTTCGGATATAATTCTTACACATTGACATCTCCTTACTAAAGTTTCAGCATCATACATTCAAACTAAACAACTTCATAACTACAATTACAACTTAAAATTCCGTTTACCTGCCAAAGCAGTAGTAGCAAGCTTTCGCAACATATATAATCTACAACTCTATAATAACCAATATTTAGTCATACAATTCTATAACTCATCAAACAATCACCAACCCAAACTATGTTCATTTTATCGACACTTCCCATTCAAAAGCTCTGTCTAGTTCCATAAACCATCTTTAGATACACTTCCTTAGACAATTCCTCCATCACATTCCTTACAGAAACACCTACTGCACAACCCTTTTATCTCCATACTCTCACAGACTACACCAACACATGCATCTCAGAATACCTCAACAGCTCAGACTAACAACACCAGTAACAACTCTTCCCAATGAACACCAACAGTTCATTCATACTCTTCATCCGCAATATCTACAAAAACTCATCCATTCTAATTATACTCAATTAGCATACACATAATTCAATTCTTATAACCTGCAATTTAATTCATTGTACAGAACCATCACCTGCATCTCCACCTCAACACCAATGACCATATATAATCAAACTGAATCTCAACATGTACTCCATTCATCACAGTAAACTACCATAAGAACGTCATACATTTCCTGAATTCCATTTTTACCAATCTCAGACACATATAACAACCATTATTAAAATAACCCCAGCCACCTTGTTTATCACAGCAGCATCCAACAAATCATCTCACTAAAACCATTCACAGTTCAACCATCTTACCAACAACACCAACATCCTAGTATTCAACTACCAGTTACAAAATCCTAAACATTCATCTAAACCAATTCATAGCATCTGAAATCCATATACAGTTCATCACCAAATCAATTCCAACACAAAAACATCACCAGAATCTGTAAGTGATACTTTATCAAGATCACCTTCTCTGTAACATCAACAACATCACTACCATAACTAAAATCATCTCAAAAATCATACATCTTAGTTCATGGTATCTTATAACTTTGATAAGTGCATAATTCATATGATTTTAGTGTTCATTCCATACTTGTTTTAGCTATTATCCTTGCATATTTTCGTATTATTACTCTTGTTTTCTTTAATTTGCCTCTATTAGGTGAATCATCCAAAAATAAGCTACAAAGTTCTGAAAATAGCTATTAAGAGAAGTATTCCAAGAATTCAAGTGCCAAAGTCCAAGGGAAGTGGAAGAAAAGCGACGAAAAGGAGCAAAATGCTCAAAATCAAGAGAAGGGACAAATACCGATCTTAGCTCATTCAAATTAAGGATTTCTCATTATCATCTTGAATATAATTGAAATATAAAAATAATGCAAAAAGAATGAGGTTATTCTGAGTTCGTATGAAGAAGTTGTGGCCAAAACAGTTTCCATTGAAAACCGAAGATAGTGCAATCCGCGAACTGGGTTTGCGATCGGGGTTCGCAGACGTATTTCCGAAAATATCTTCTGGAATTTGAAGTTTGCGGACTGGTTTCGCGAACTTAGCAAATGGGAAACGTGTATAAACTCCTTGGAAGGCTTAAGGGCACGTTTGGGAACGTTATTTCGTTATTTTAGGTTGGGTTTTTAAACCTAACTAAATACGTGAAGACCAAGTAATGTAAACCTATAAAAAGGTATTAGGTTATGTAAAACAGATCATATCATCAGGTCATGAAATTTTAAGCTATGGAGAGAAGAAACATCACACGGAGCGATCATCAATCATAACGTTTTCTCTTACTTTTCTCATATGTATATCATGGATGTTTCTACATCCATGAGTAGCTGAACACCTATTGATTGAGGATAAATTCTAAGTTGTAAACTTGATTTGATTTAATATATAAATCTATTTTGATTTCTTCATATGATTATCGTTTGTGTTTACTATTAAAATACTTATGATTAGTTGATAGATTGTTTAGGTGGCCAACTAAATATATTTGTTAACCTAATCTATTGCTAGTAAGGGTTAGGATATCCGTAATTATTGAATAATTCCTTACACAAGTAGAGAACGCGAGACCTTGCAGAGGGATTCTGTAAAGAAATCGTGTGTAAAAACAACCCTAGCAAGTAGACCAAGCGTACTGAGTCTAACTACTAGGATCAAACCTAAATTCACATACCCTAAAGCATTCGATGAATTACATCTTGTAAGCGTACCTCAAGGTGGTTCATACGAATAGAATCTGGTAACTAAGCGTACCTATTATCCAGTGACATAAGGAATTTGGGGAATAGCTAAGCGTACTTGTTATTCTAAGGTCAGTGATAATCTATGATTAATGACGAATAGATGAATATATTAACTCATTGACGATTTATATACGAAGAAAGATTCCTCGATCATATCTCTCTATATTGATTACAATATAATTTTATTTGCTTTGATTATTTATTTTATTCACAATCTAAAAACAAAATCCCCCTTTGTGACACTTTGACAATTAAAACTCACTGCTCTTCGTGGGAACGATCCTTACTTCCATTATATTACCAATTAATTGTGTGGAAATAAGATTATTACTTTGATTGCACTCACGACACACATCAAATTTTGGCGCCGTTGCCGGGGAGCAGTCGGTAGCTTTAGTTTTATTTCTTTTAGTTTTATTATTGTCTTTAGAATTTCTTTTTAGTTTTTAATTTCGTTTTCTAGATTTTTTTTTATTACATGTGCTTAGTATCTGGCATCGAAAGATTAGGATTATTTGAGGTGCGTTATTCAAACTCGCAAAGGAACAGTACTATAAGTACGTCAGCATTTGCAGCAAGTACCCTCTACATAAGAGATGGTAGACAGACCACCACCTCCTCCTCCTCCCAGGAGGACGCTCAAAGATCTAACATCTCCATCGTTTGATCAAAAAAAAATTGCATCAACTTGGATGAATCTATTTAACTTAAATCTCAGTTGATACATTGGTTACCGAAGTTTAAAGGGCTACCTGGAGATGATCCAAATAAACACTTGCTATTATTTCAACATAGGTTGACAAGTTTGAAGCCAACTGAAACTGACAAAGACAGAGTTTTAATTACAGGTTTTCCATTTTCTTTGACATATTCAGCGGAAGAATGGTTTTACAGCCTTCCACAGGGAAGCATTACAACATGGAATGATATGCAGAAAGTGTTCTTAGAAAAGTACTTTCCCTCTTCCAAAGCAACAACTATTCGTAAAACAATAAGTGGAATTGAGCAAATTGTTGGTGAAACTCTTTACGATTACTGGGAACGGTACAAGAAGTTGTTGTCTAACTGTCCACACCACCAAATCAGTGAGAAACTCATAGTGCTGTATTTTTATAATGGGATGCTTCAATCGGAGAGAAATCTCATAGATGCGGCTAGTGGTGGTGCGCTAACCAATAAAACCATTGATGAAGCCACAGAACTGATCGAGAACATGGCTGCAAACATGCAGCAATTTAATGCTAGAGGCGTATCAATGGCTAGGAGAGTCAATGAAGTTAGTTCTTCTTCACACTTAGAAGATAGAATGGGTAATATGGAGAAGATGATGCAACAGATGGCAGCCATTTTCATTCCTTCTTATGAAGAAGAGGCCGAACAGGTGAATGATGTATTTCCAAATCAGAGGCAAGTGTATGATCCATACTCTATTACTTATAATCCAGGTTGGAAAGATCATCCTAGCTTTAGTTATGCAAACAAGAAAGCTGCAGCTCCTAATCCATATGCGAGACAAGGTGGTTTTCATCAACAATTACAAACACAACAGCAAGCTCCAAATGAGGACACCTCTGAGAAGATGATTACCATGATAAAAGGTTTTTCATCTATGTTTCAACAAAGTCAGCAGAAAACTGATAAGTTCATGCAGAAAACTGAGCAATTCATGCAAAAAACTGATCAATTCATGCAGAAAACTGATCAAAATCAGCTGAAAATGGATAATGCTATCAGAGATTTACATACTCAGATTGGAAAATTGGACACGGATGTGAATCATCTGAAGGCAAAAGCATCAACAACACTTTCATATCAACCGTTTGTAAACCCAAGAAAGCACGTCAATGCAGTAACTCTAAGAAGTGGGAGACAAACTGAAGAGCCACATCAAGAAAAAGAGGTTAATAACGACATTGAAAAGGAAGTAGAGGAGGAAACCATCCCAAAGGAAAATCCAACCTCAAATGGCCAACCTAAGGACACGGTTCCCACTTTTACCATACCACCTCATTTCCCTAGTCGTTTTGCTAAATCCAAGAAAGAATCTCAAGACAAGGAGATCATGTATATTTTCAGCAAGATACATATCAACATTCCATTTATTGAGGCCATCAAAACCGTACCCAGGTATGCTAAGGTTTTGAAGGATTTGTGTATAAGGAAGGATAGGTTGACTGCTAATGAGATCACTCAAGTGGGAGAAAGTGCTACAACTATATTATTAAAGAAGATGCCTACAAAGTGTGAAGATCCTGGCGGCTTCACAGTTCCCGTTACCATTGGTAACCGACGATTTGAGCGTGCTTTGCTTGATTTGGGAGATTCCATAAGTGTTATGTCAGCCGATGTTTATGATTCTTTGAATCTCGGACCTTTAAAAGAGGCAAAGATTATTATTCAATTGGCTAACAAGTCCAATATATATCCTAAGGGAGTCGTGGAGGACGTGTTAGTTCAAGTGAAACAGTTAATCTTTTCGGTTGATTTTTACATTGTGGATATGCACAATGGAGATAGTTGCTCATCTAATTCGTTACTTCTTGGGAGCCTTTTATGAAGACTGCAAAGACGAATATTGATGTTGATAGTGGCGCACTAACTATGGAATTTAATAAGGAGATCATGCGGTTCAATATTTTTGAAACCATGCGCTATCCTAGTGATGTTCACTCAGCTTTCTCCATTGATGTTATTAGTTTGTTAGCACAAAAAATGTTTGATTTGAATAGTGAAGATGAACTTGGAGTTGTGCTATAAAATAACATTGATTTGGACGTTCATGGACAACCTAACCTGGATGTTGACTTAGCCAAAGAGCTAGTGGAAATGTGTGGTACTTTAACAGCACTACCAGAAGCAAAAACGGGTAATATTTCTTATATTTCGTTACCCATAACTAATGAGGTTCCTTTACCTTCTATTGTGCAGGCACCAAAACTTGAATTGAAGCCGCTTCCAGACCACCTAAAGTACGCATACTTGGGTGATAAATTAGAACTTCCGGTGATTATTGCAAAGAACCTCACCCCAATACAAGAAGAACGTCTCATTAGGGTTCTGAAAGAGAACAAAACTGCTATTGGTTGGACAATTGCTGACATTAAAGGCATTAGTCCATCCATGTGCATGCATAGAATCATAATGGAGGATGATTTCAAGCCAGTACGTGATGCTCATCATAGGCTTAACCCCCCAATGATAGAGGTCGTGAAGAAAGATATCCTCAAATTACTAAGTGTGGGGGTGATTTACCCAATTTCTGATAGAAAATGGGTTAGCCCGGTACAGGTGGTACCTAAGAAAGCAGGTGTCACTGTTGTTAGAAATCAAGATGATGAAATTGTTCCTACAAGATTTCAAACAGGATGGAGAGTATGCATAGACTACAGAAAGCTTAATGCCGCAACCCGAAAAGATCACTTTCCATTGCCTTTCATTGATCAGATGTTAGAGAGGCTAGCGAGACATTCATATTATTGCTTTTTGGACGGTTATTCGAGCTATAATCAGATTGTTATTGCACCAAAGGATCAGGAGAAGACTACTTTTACTTGTCCTTTTGGTACGTTTGCCTACAAATGGATGTCGTTTGGTCTTTGCAATGCGCCTGCCACTTTTCAAAGGTGTATGGTCAGTATATTTTCTGATTATGTGGAACGCATCATTGAGGTATTTATGGATGATTTTAGTGTTTATGGTGATTCATTTAATATTTGTTTGCAAAATCTTGAAATTGTGCTTAAAAGATGCATAGACACTAACCTTGTTCTTAATTGGGAGAAATGCCATTTTATGGTAAATCATGGAATAGTACTCGGTCACATTGTGTCCTCTCGAGGGCTTGAAGTTGACAAAGCAAAGATAGATTTGATAAGAAACTTACAATATCCCACTTCGGTGAGGGAAATTCGTTCTTTTCTTGGTCATGCAGGTTTTTAAAGGCAGTTTATCAAGGATTTCTCCAAAATATCAATGCTGATGTGCAAATTATTGCAAAAAGAGGTTATTTTTGACTTCAACAAGGAGTGCAAGGATGCCTTTGATAAATTAAAAGAATTGTTGACAACTGCACCAATTATCAAGTCACTGGATTGGAGTTTTCCATTTGAATTGATGTCTGATGCAAGTGACTATGCAGTTGGAGCCGTTTTGGGTCAAAGAGTAAACAAGCTGTCTCATGTGATTTATTATGCATCTAGGACTCTAAACGATGCTCAAATCAACTATTCTACTACCGAGAAAGAATTTCTGACTATAGTGTTTGCACTAGAAAAATTTAGATCATATTTGGTGGGTTCAAAAGTGGTTGTGTATTCTGATCACGCAGCACTTAGGTACCTGTTAAAGAAGAAAGAAGCTAAGCCAAGACTTATACGGTGGATTCTACTATTGCAAGAATTTGATTATGAAATAAAGGATAAAAAAGGTGTTGAAAATATTGTTGCTGATCATCTTAGTAGACTTGTTGTTTCCGAAGAAGAACTTTGTTTACAAGATCGTTTTCCAGACCAACAAATTTTCTCAATTGAAGATTCAACACCTTGGTACGCGGATATAGTGAACTACTTGGTTACAAGACAAGTACCTAGTACAATGTTTAATTTTTAAAAGCTTAAGCTTAAGAAAATAGCCAAGCAGTATGTGTAGGATGAACCCTACTTGTGGAAATACGGTTATGATCAAATCATCCGCAGGTGCGTACCTAATTCTGAATTTCAATCTATTCTTACTTTTTGTCATACATATGCATGTGGTGGTCACTTTGGTTCTAAACGTACCGCTTTCAAAGTACTTGAAAGTGGATTTTATTGGCCTACCCTATTCGAGGATGCATATATTGTTTTCAAATCTTGTGATAGATATCAAAGAACGGGCAATCTAGGTGCTCGAAATCAAATGCCTCTCACACCAATTCTTGCTGTTGAAGTATTTGATGTGTGGGAATTGATTTTATGGGTCCTTTTGTCAATTCTAATGGAAAATTTTATATGCTTCTTGTTGTGGATTATGTTTCGAAATGGGTGGAAGCTAAAGCCACCCCTACAAATGATTCTCAAGTTTTTTGTGAGTTTGTGAAGGAATGTATTTTCTCTAGACATGGTACACCAAGAGTGGTTATCAGTGATGGAGGCTCACATTTTCAAAAATCCTTCCATGCTTTACTCAAGAAGTACAACATAACAAACAAGGTTGGTGCGCCATACCTCCCACAAACTAGTGGGCAAGCCGAAATCTCAAATCGTGAGATTAAATCCATTCTTGAGAAAACCGTGAACACTACACAGAAAGATTGGATTTATAGGCTTAATGATGCACTTTGGGCATATAGAACGGTGTACAAAACACCGATTAGTATGTCTCTATATCGTTTGGTTTATGGAAAGGCTTGTAATCTTCCAGTTGAGCTTGAACACAAGGCGTATTGGGCAATAAAGATGTGCAACATGGATTATGACAATGCGGGGAAACAAAGGAAGTTACAACTAAATGATCTGGAGGAGATACGTAATGATGCTTACGAGAGTTCTTATATATACAAGGAGAATACAAAACTTTTCCATGACAAAAAGATTTCTCGAAAGAATTTTGTTGTGGGACAAAAAGTTCTTTTATTTAATACTCGTCTTCGATTATTTCCTGGGAAGCTAAGGTCCAGATGGATATGACCGTATATTGTTACTAATGTTTTTCCTTGTGGTGCAGTTGAGATTACTAGTACGAAAACTGGAACAACTTTCAAAGTCAACGGCCATATATTGTAGCCTTATTATGAAAACTTCTCTAAGGATAACAGAAGTAATGAGACTTGAAGATTTGCTCCCTCTGGAGGAGTAGCATCATTGGAATGCCAAGTCGGGCTGAGGACATTAAACTAAGCGCTAAATGGGAGGCAACCCATCGGTTTTGTATCTCTATCCCTTTTGTTTTTAATTTTTTTAGTTTTGCATATCATATCTTGCATTCCCATCTTAGATTTTACAAGTCCTATATTTATAATGAAAGTTTTGACGAATTCTCATCAGAAAATTCTGTCTGCGCACTTGTCACGAAAATAGCTCTCGAGACTTCATACGGAGTCCGATTTGAGTGGTTGACCCAAACCTTTAAATAGGACAGGCATACCTTTGTTTTCCAAAAAATAAAATCTGAATTTGGAGTCTGTTAAGTTGGAGCGATAGGCCTGGACATTTGAGTTTCGGTATTTTCCAGAACTTTTTTCAGATTGCATGACAGTTAGTCCGGAGGCCACCAAAGTCAGACATTTTATCGAAACACTGTGAAATTTTGACACGTTATAGAAAAACGTAGGCGAAAAACTTTCAGTTAGGATGTTTTCCCTAGTTCCCTACCCTTCTGTACAGTTTTCGAGTTTTTCAGGGCTATTATTTCAGAAATCAAAATTTTCGGTTTTGAACATTGAGGACAATGTTGAGTTTAAGTGTGGGGGAGTAGTTAATCATGTTTGGATTGCATATATAAATAAAATTGTAGGATCATAATATCGCCACAACACTACTCCTGCAATATTTACATCGACAGATTTGCGAGTTAATTAACAACACATTTCGAGCGTTGCAGATGACAGAAAGAATGACGCAATGGGTGACGATAGTCAAAACACGAGAAAAGCATGATGATACTGCAAGTTTTACAAATATCAGCGAGGATTGGTATTATAACTACTGCGATAATATCGCAAGGCAAATCCGAAATTAAAGGACAACTTAGCTGTCATCCACTATGTAACTACCCTATATAAAGAAACCCAGTAGATTCAGAGAGGGAGAGGTATTTTTTGAGTGTTGAGAAAGTCTTGAAGAGAGAGAAAATTCAAGAGAGCGGTTGTATTCTTGATTTCTTTCATTCCTTGTAAACATTTATGAGAATCAAATAAGAAAGTGTTATTTTTAATCTTCAAATATGTGTTAATTACTGTAAATTCTTATCAAGGGTGTAGTGTAGGTTTTCCTGCAACTACATTTTGGCGCCCGAAACAGGGATGAATTGATGATTGTTTGAAGAAAAATGTGAAAATTGACATTGTGATTAGAAGGAATTTGGAACGATTAGTGAAGGATTTTACGCAAGTTTCAACAGTTCATTAAAATCAATGGCTAGGAGAAGAACAAATACTTCAGAACCACCAACAACCGTAAGGAGGAGGAAAAGACTTGCAGGTGGAGAAACAGATGAAATGGGAGAATCTTCAAGGGTAAGAACAAGAAGAAATAGAACAAGGAATGATGGACGAAATCATATTCAACAGTCAAATCAGCAAACACCAATACAAGATAGAGCTGTGGATTATGATAGAGTAAGCGTGTATACTTGGCGATCAAATTCAATAGAAGAACCAGGAGATCGACAATTAAGAGATGAAAGACGAGAGGGAAGAAACCAATAAGTAAATGGAGGATTAATACATGGAAATGATGAAAATGAAACAGTAGAGGTTTTAAGACAAATAATACAAGAGGCAAGGAGATTGGAGACGGAAGAACGTACAAACTTAGTAAGGCAAAACTATGAATTGAGAATGGAAAACATAAGGTTACAAAATAGAAGATCAAGAAGCACAACGAGATCAAGTTCAAGAACAATTAGAAGTGAGATAAGAAGAAGACCACCTATAACAAATATTGAGGAAGAAAATCATGATCCAAATGGAGGACATCGCGAAAGGAGATAAATAAGGGATGATCATTACATACCACAAGATGAAATTCAACCAAACAACAGAAGGCAAGAAAATGAGCAGCATCAGGAACGATATAACCAAGATGGTGAAGAATATCAAGAGGAAGGAAGTAGGATATTTCACGGAAGAGAAACTCTAAGAAATCAGCAGATAATTAAAAGAGAAATTGAGAGACATTATGCTGAACAAGCACCCTTAGCTTGCGAGAGGGAAAGATTGAGAGCAGAAGTAAAAGAGCAAGAATTTCAAGAGACAATTCGCCAGAATAATCATGACAATCGAGAAAGAAGATGTGAACAGAACCGCAATAATGATAATATTAATGAAGAATGTGATAGGATGCAAAGGATAGCAGAAGAAAATCGCATAGGAGAAAATGAGAGATATAACAGTGTGTGTATTCGCGAAAGAAATGTAAGAGAAGATAGTGGAGAAAGACAAGTAGAAAATAATTGAGATGGAAATCAAAATCTCGCAACACAAGATAGGCAAGAGCGTAGGAGAAGAGAATCAGCACTGAAAAGACTAATGGAGCAAAATTCAGTTGGGAATGAACAAGTTTTAAGAGAATTAGCAGAAATGAGGGGAATGTTAAATGATAGAATAGAAGGAGGCAGAAGACAGCTTGATGAGGCGATTGAAGAAGCATCAAAAACTCCATTCACTCAAGCACAACTAGGAGGAATACCCCCAAAATGAAACTTGTCAGCATTAACTAGTATTTTCGATGGATCTACATGTGCCATTTAACACATCAAAGCCTGTGTTATGCAAATACTTTGCATCAAGCTTAACTGGCGAGGCGCTAAAATGGTTTGAGGGTTTACCCAAGAATACTATAACTTCTTTCACTCATCTACAAACCACATTTTTGGGGGCATACATAAGTAACAATTCTGCGCGTCCAGGAATTAAAGATGTGTTCGGGTTAAAACAGAGGGTTGGCGAGAGTCTGAAGAACTTAACATTAAGGTGGAAAACAATATGCAGCGAACTGGCTTGTAGAGTAGATGAGAGATATCTCATTTTATCTTTCATTAACGCTATGTTCACAACCAATCTGTTATATGTTCAAGTTTTCAGAGTCAAAAATACCATCACAATGACTGAATTGCGAGAACTACAAGAAGAATACATTGCTTTAGAGGAGAAACAAAATGAGATGGAATCATATCCAGTCACAAACACCATCTAAATAGCGGCAAATGGAAGTTTACTTCCTAAAATAATTAATAATGTGGCGAGCACCTCGCAATCACAACAATAGAAAGTGATGATTGAAAACCAGCAGAAGTTAGTATCCATGGGAAGTTGAGATCAAGAGGAGTATGAAAGAGAAAGGAATTATTACAATCGCGGTGGAAATAATAAAATTCAAAGACTTGATCAGCCGCAAGAGACTTATGGTGGTCAGAGGCAAAATAATTTCAGAGGGCATGGGAGTCAGAGAATAATATGGGAAGAAATTAAGATGCCACCTTTGAATGCTAGCATAGAAAAAATTTGGGAGGCTATCATTTTGATGGAAAATATACCATCACCCTGGAATATGGGAAAAGAGCCACATCAAAACAATCGAAATCAAGAATTTTGTCCATACCATCATTTTCATGGTCACTCAATAAACGATTGCAGGAATGTAAAAAGAATAATTTTGAGGATGATTGATCAGGGAAAGTTAAATCATTTTCTAATAGGACATCCGCAATCTCAGTAGTTACCACCAGCACCAGATATTCGCAGAGTGAATACTGTAAAAGGATCAGAAACATTTATGATAGAGGTTGGAGCCAAGGCGAAGAATTTGTTCTGTAATTCTATCATACACTCATACAAGACTATTGAGGATTTCCACGACAATATTCTGAGCAGAGTCTTCGCGAGAGACGCAGATGGAAGAGAAATAATGAATATTGCGAGAGTCTCGTCATTAGAGGAGTGGCAAAAGCAAACTATTTATTTCACTGCACAAGAAGTACCAGAGCCTGGCGAGATGCATGACAACCCACTGGTGGTAAGATTGGAAATAAATCCAAAACAAGTAGAAGAAGAAGATGAAGAAAATGATGATGGTGAAACTGAGGATTCCTGGGCCATTAACAAAGTTCTAATAGATACTAGAAGTTCAGTTGATAACTTATTTTATCATACTTACAGAACCATGGGTGGAAAAGACGAGGATCTGATACCATCAACCTATAAGATCTATGGTTTCAACGATATTTCCAACAAGCCCAAAGGGGAAATTACAATCCGAATTCCGTTAAAGGGGTTATCTTCTAAGATTCTATTCTGCGTTGTGGATATTGAATCACCTTATAATGCCCTGATTAGCCGACCTTGGCTACATGGGATATTTTAGGTGTGGCGTCAACTGTCCACCAATGTATTAAATTTCCTCATCCTAATGGTGTTGGAGTAATAAAGGGAGACTGGGTTGATGGGAATAAATGCTATGAAATTGATATGGAATCTTGCGAAGAAAGGACAGCAAAGAGCAGAAACTGGAAACGAACCATCAAGTAAAAACAAAGAGGTGATAAGTTGATGGTTGATACAATAGAGCGGCGAGAGGAAGGAACATTGCAAAATCAACATGAGCTACAAACAACATATGGCGAGCGTCTCGCAGATGGAGAGAAAATAACAAAACGTAACAAAAAAGCAGAAGCAGAAAGTAGTAAGTAAAAAGGTAAAATGATAAAATTTAAGAAAAGGTCTCAAAAGAATATTTCGTTTGAATGAAAAAGATGAAGTTGAAAAATTATACAAGAGTTGAAATGCAAATAAAAAGAAGATCAAAGAAAAAAAAAATCATCAGAGTTGCAATACTCGCAAGAGAAATAAAAGAACGGGACGAACCTTTATGGCGTACACCCTAGTTCGCGAATAAAATTTCGTAAGAGGCAAATGTAAGACCTAAAGTGCGTCATATAAGGGGGTATCTCTTTGCATGACTCAGGGATAAGGTTATACCGCTGCTGGAACCTGAGTCATGGAGATGTTGGGGTTAAAGAAAACCTATCCGGGGGAGGTACCTTGGATTTCCAATTATATAAGGTTATACCCTGGTTGGACGACCAAGGATCTCTTCTAAGGAGTGCAGAGTATGACTAAGGCGCCGAGGTACACGGTTGAGCCAAGGGTGACCGGGGCATACGAAACTACCCTGGACATTCTTGGAAAGTCTTGGCTATGATGCACTCGTCACGAAGAAAACCCCACTTAGGGTGGAGTCTTGTAACTATAAGCCATATAGGAATAAAGGATAAGAGGCTGCGAAAACAGCTGGTTGTTGTTAAGACCATATGGGAGGAGTTAGTCTTGTATGGCCAATGTGCCCTCCTTGAAGGGGCAACCAGGGGGAAGATAAGGGCGGCACCCTCCATTAGGAGCTGATAAGTGTCTAAAGACGGAAATGTCATGGGGCTTTATGATCGCAAGAACATTTAGGCCTGTCATATTGTCGCGTGATGAAAATTATACAGAGGCAACAAGCCATGAGAAAAAGTTAAGATAAAATCATTGGGTTTTTACATGAAAGTGTAAAGACGTCCTGCGATTTCATCGTAAGACGACAATGTCATGAGGCTTTGTTCTCGCAAGGGAACTTAGGCTTGTCATATTGTCACAGAGAAAGTGACAAAACGCAGATAAGGCAAGATCAATGGGTTTTTACATGCAAATGTAAGGATGTCCTGCGATTTTGTCGCCAATACAAAATGTGGCAAGATAAGACCTTTAACTGGGAAGGCATAATAAGACCACAAGAATTCAAGATTGAATGACTGCGATATTGACGCAGAGATAATGAGACTTGCGATATTAATACAGAGATCATGAGATTTGCAATATTTACGCAGAAATCATAAAAATATGCAACTGTTATTAACGATGTTATCGCAAATATTGAGGCAAAAATAATTAAATAGAATTTATTCACAACTAATGTCTAAACTCTACTCAATTTATTTCATATTGCATATGAATAACAGAGGCAAGTATGGGAATAAATAGAATGATAGAATTTTTATTCATCATTATATGATAAATTTATGTAGATATTATCATATGATACACTTATACAGATAGTTAAAGATTAATAATCATGTTGATTAATTATATTGTAGAAAAGAATTATTTTCTGATTTATACAGATAGAAGCAAAAGAAATTTATACACTAAGGAATGTTAGAAGCTGGAGAAACTCGTAAATATGTATATTACAAGGAGAAAGAGATAGATGAACAAATATTACAGAGGGATTAAAAGGGAAAGACATGACTAATTAGACCCATCATCATCCTCGCCAGATTTTTCTCCTTCTTTACCATCATCTTCACTATGTCCTTCATCTTCGCCAGATTCTTCCGCCTCACTGTCAGAGATAAAAAGGTTTGGAGTATTCGTTGGAACTTCCTCAGTGAGGCA
Source organism: Papaver bracteatum (assembly GCA_023529315.1). Taxonomy (NCBI): domain Eukaryota; kingdom Viridiplantae; phylum Streptophyta; class Magnoliopsida; order Ranunculales; family Papaveraceae; genus Papaver; species Papaver bracteatum. Next base: position 1,598,767 of record JAJJWX010002606.1, on the reverse strand, counting down.
AGGATACAAATAGTGAGAGATGTTATGATCACCACAAACCCTCTTAACAGAGTCATTGCGAACACCAATAAGGATATTACTAAAATTTTAAGTAGAGATCTTTAATGGTCCTTCAATCTTGAATATTTTTCATTGCGAGTAGCAAGAGTCTTTGCGAGTTGATTCTTATAAGCTTCAAGTTCTCCAATTCTTTCAGTATATCTCTTCTCAGCTCCTGCGAGTATATAACAACAAATTAAAAAATTTGCAAAGAGAAGAAAATTAATAACTAACAAGAAATTAATGAGGAAGAACAATTAGAAACCTTCTGTTTTAGAAATCATGTCTTTAATTAAGGCCGCTTGTTCAACATGAAGACTAACATCTACACCTAAGTTAGTTCTGGCATTGTCAAGAATCTTTGCAGCCCAAGCAAATTCGTCATCATTATTAATGAGAAGACGGGAACGAATTTGGTTTTCTCTTTCAACAAGATTCTCTTTCTCGCGGATAAGTTTATCTCTTTCAATTTGGAATTCAAGAAGGGTTTTATGAAAATCCTCTAAAGTTTGAGCTCCTTGCCTATAAATACGATCTTTTTCATCTATAAGATCACTTTTTTGTGCTCTTAGAATCTTGATTTCTTTTTTAGAGTTCAAATATTCACGTTTGGATGCGTTAGGTGCTTTCAAATTAGATCTGTGATCAATTGCTAAAAGATAAAATTTGGATTTAAGATCATCTACAGAAAGGGATTTAATCTGTTCATCTGAATAGTTGTTTAAAGATTCATTAAGGCGATTGAAGAGAGTATCATCATCTATTGGACTTGGAAAAGAACGCAAGAATACAGCTTCGTCAGAGAGGTCGTAAATATCTGCGAAGAAGGAAAATAAGAAGAAAAAAAATACAAAAGAATACAAGGTTAAAGAAAAAGAGAGAGACTCCTTACCATAAAGTTGATTGTTCGCAGCTTGGAGACTTGTGATCTTATCTCGCAAGGAAGAAAGTTCAATTTCCAACCGCTTGATCTTTTCTTGAAGGTCAGCATACCCAGATTCCAACTTCCCGCGAAGACTAGCGGACTCAGATTATAGCTCCACATTCTTATTGTGAAGAACAATATTTTTCTTGCGAAAAGATGCACACCTTTTCTCCAAGTCTGAGGCAACAACAAACGAGGACCTTCCAGTCTGCGAGGGAGCAATGTAAATTAAAACTTGGCGAGAAAATAAATACATATATATGGTGAAGAAGTGGAAACATACCAGAATACCAAGTGAATTCAAGAGACTGGGAGTCACTGATCTTGAAATTCCTTGGAGAGAATCATTATCAACCAGTATGGGAGCATTGCAGACTTTAGAGAGAGGCTGGGATACCCCATTAAGAGCTTCTTATCCATAATCATTTGCGATACCATATGTAATATCACCAAAAATCTTGGATAGTTAAGTCATAGAAGATTCGGGAGGGGAAGAATCCTTCGTGAAAGAGATATCGTAATTATCTTTGTCTTCATCATCGTCATCATCAAAGTCACCACCCGAATTTTCTTCATTAGATTGGGGAGTTTAAGAAGAAGGGAGTTGGATCTTTCTTTTCTTTGAAAGAGGAGCACCGGATTTCTCTTTGCGAGGGGCAACAGACTTCTCTTTAAGAGGGGCAGCAGATTTTCCCTTGCGACCAACTGTGGATTTCTCTTTAGTTCTCGCAGGATTCACAGGCTCTCTTTCTTCAATCTCCTGCGAACACATATAAAGATAAGAAATAGAGGCAACAATATATTGTAAAAAGTTATAAAGAAATATTTCTTACTTCATCTGTGAGAGACTTGAGAGCTAAGTAAGTAGCAGGTTTCCCTAATCTCTGGTAACTGACTTTCAACCTTTCAATCTGATAAAAGAGAAATAGTCAGCGAGAATCTAAAGACATGAAGAAAATAATAATGGTAATTTATTATGCAAAAAATTAAGAAAACATACTTCTTTATTTCTTTCAGGCCAGTTGAATACCCACGACTGGTATTCTGTGAGATTCACAGGTAAAGCATGGGTACCAGAGATATATGAACACTCTAAAATTAAAGGGAAGATATACCATTTGTCATTGATAGAATGACGCGGACCTTGATTAGTACAAGTATGCCAATCGATGTCCAACATAATAATTTTGTCTTTCGCAATATCATCTTTCTTTTGAAAGCGGACACCCCAACAGGTGCTATCCCTCTTCATGGGGATTATGTCGTAGTTTATGAAGAAATTATCTACTGTATACATTGCGGGAATAATTGGAACATCTTTGAATTTAGGATTCTTTGCGATATAAAGGTAGCAAGATTCTTTCCCAGCGCCGCGAGTAGCATACTCCACCAGCAGACGAATGCAATCCCCACCCAGTTGATATATGGCTCGCGAGAATTTTGGATGAGAAAGTATCCCATAGAACAAAGGAAGTTCAGGATCGTAAATAGGAATAGAAAGGCCAGCTTCAAGTTGACCTAGCGAGACTATAATCTTCTCGCGGGAACTTGGATGATCAAAAAATAGTTTAACGGAAAGTTCAGCTTTAGGGTTTTGATCAGGGAAGGTGGACAAAGAAAAACCTTGATCCTTAAGCTTCTTCTGCATTTCCTCAAATCCAATCATATATTTGCGACTGGCTGCAACCATTTTTAGTATGGGAATAAAGTTTGAAGGAGTAAAACATCGAAAGAACAGTTGCAGATCCGGAATTTACGGAAGAACAGTAAATTTGCAGAGAGATTACAGAGAGAATGAAGAAGAAAGTAAAAGGAAGAAAAGTGAAAAGTGAAGAGTGAAGAAGGTATGTATATAAAGTAAAAGTTATCGAGAAGATAAGTGCAATTAATGCAAACAAAAGACACGAAAGGTTAGATCGCAGTGGTTGAAAAGGACGTGTCAAAATTGAATGGAAGAAAAAATACGTGAAAATAGCTGGCGAAGAATACAGAAACGTGTCAGAGCAGAAGAATGCAAAAAGATAAACAGCTGTGGCATTACAGAAGATTCAATTCTCATGATCTTTCTTCGCAGAAAAAACATGAGAAGAGGCAAGATGTAGGATCAGAATATCGCCACAACACTACTCCTGCGATATTTACAGCGAAAAATTTGCGAGTTAATCAACAATACATTGCGAGCGTTGCATATGATAGAAAGAATGACGCAGTGGGTGGCGATAGTCAAAACACAGGAAAAGCATGATGATACTGCGAGTTTTACATATATCAACGAGGATTGGTATTATAACTACTGCGATAGTATCGCAAGGAAAATCCAAAACTAAAGGACAACTTAGCTGTCATCCACTATGTAACTACCCTATATAAAGAAACCCAATAGATTCATAGAGGGAGAGGTGTTTTTTGAGTGTTGAGAAAATCTTGAAGAGAGAGAAAATTCAAGAGAGCGGTTGTATTCTTGATTTCTTCCATTCCTTGTAAACATTTCTGAGAATCAAATAAGAAAGTGTTGTTTTTAATCTTCAAATATGTGTTAATTACTGTAAATTATTATCAAGGGTGTAGTATAGGTTTTCCTGCAACTACAAAAAAAAAAAAAAAAAAAATCATACTCTTTGATTTCTTGCATTCTTGAGACTTCATCTTTTGGAGTTAATTATGAGCTATTTAGGATGACACTCTAAACCTTTTTAGGTTGAAACAATTCTTACGTCTATAGATTGAGTTCCATTTTGTCATTCTACAATCCTTAATTATATACGTTCATAATTGAATGCGAAACTAAGCTATGGTGGTCATTTGAAAGATTAATCCTCGCAATTAATCATTACTGAATCACTTTATTTTTATTTTTACAGTTATATGTTTCTTTAAAGTGATTTGGTGGGATCCTGATACCCCCGTGGATATTGTAGCAAGGTAATCATTGGTTGAGTATATAAAAGCCCCATAAGACAATTGTCTTACACTCGTAAAGAGTGAGCCGAAAAAAAAAAGAAAAAAGAAAATATATATATATATATATATAAGGCTCATCTTCATTTGTCGACACTTGGATAGCAATACGTGTGAAATGTTGTCCCTGTCTCCGTCGCCTAAACAAGCGTGGAATGCAGGATCCAAGGCAACTATCACGTATTTGCTGAAAAGGAACATGCTCTTAGAATATATAATCATGTAGTCGATGAAACAAAAACCATAACATCATTATATAGCAAGTCAAAAAGACTATTGATGAGGTTCTTGACACTTGGGTGGCAGTATGCGTGAAACGTTGTCCCTGTCTCCGTCGCCTAAACAAGCGTGGAACGCAGGATCCAAGGAAACTATCGCATACTTGTTGAAAAGGAAACATGCGCTTAGAGTATCTAATCATGTGGTCAAGTTAAATGGGTGCTTCTCTCAACTATGCACTATAAATACATATCCTTTGATGACATTCACACAAGTATTGTGGGTAACATATTTCACTTAAGTCAACATTTGCACACTTCACTTTTCTATTTCCATTTTATTATCTATCCATGTGATTTCAGTATGCGAGTGTTGTGACAAACATTGAAACAAGTACGATGACTATCTTAGTAGCGTTTAGCAATAAAGTTGAATGTCATACGTAAGTAATTATTTGTGTGTGCGGATTGGAATGTATGTGGGATGTTTGCAGCTAAAGAACTTATGCAAGCTAATTATTTAGCTACTATTTTGTGTCTATCCTTAGTGGTTCTTTCAAGGCAAGAGATTGGAGTAGGTTTGGGGGGTATACCTCTTGTAAGCCCTCACGAGACTATAACTCGTCCACTAGGGACACCTTGGGGTTTAAAGGCCTGTTATTTATGCTAAGAGTAACCGTTTTCTCAACGATATGGAGTTGTTGTATTTAGGATTAGTTTTATTTAGTTTGCTCTAGGACTATCAAAGGCTAAGTGTGGGGGAATTTGATAAGTGCATAATTCATATGATTTTAGTGTCCATTCCATACTTGTTTTAGCTATTATCATTGCATATTTTCGTATTATTACTCTTATTTTCTTTTATTTGCCTATATTAGGTGAATCATCCAAAAAGGAGCTACAAAGTTCTGAAAAGAGATATGAAGAGAAGTATTCCAAGAATCCAAGTGACAAAGTCCAAGGGAAGTGGAAGAAAAGCGACGAAAAGGAGCAAAACGCTCAAAATCAATAGAAGGGCTAAATACCAATCTTAACTCATTCAAATTAAGGATTTCTCATCATCATATATAATAGAATTGAAAGATAAAAACAATGCAAAAAGAATGAGGTCATTCTGAGTTCGTATGAAGACGTTGTGGCCAAAACAGTTTCCATTGAAAACCGAAGATAGTGCAGTCCGCGAACTGGGTTTGCGGACGGGATTCACAGACGTATTTCCGAAAATATCTGTTGGAATTTGAAGTTTGCGGACTGGGTTCGCGAACTTAGCAAATGGGAAACATGTATAAACTCATTGGAAGGCTTAAGAGCACGTTTGGGAACGTTATTTCGTTATTCTAGGTTTGGTTTTTAAACCTAACTAAATATGTGAAGACCAAGTAATGTAAACCTATAAAAATGTATTAGGTTATGTAAAACAGATCATATCATCAGGTCACGAAATTGTAATCTTTGGAGAGAAAAAACATCACATGGAGCGATCATCAATCGTAACGTTATCTCTTACTTTTCTCATATGTATATCATGGATGTTTCTACATCCATGAGTATCTAAACACCTATTGATTGAGGATGAATTCTAAGTTGTAAACTTGATTTGATTTAATATATGAATCTATTTTGATTTCTTCATATGATTATCGTTTGTGTTTACTATTAGATTGTTTAGGTGGCCAACTAAATATATTTGTTAACCTAATTTATTGCTAGTAAGGGTTAGGATATCCGTAATTGTTGAATAATTCCTTACACAAGTAGAGAACGCGAGACCTTGCAGAGGGATTCTGTAAAGCAATCGTGTGTAAACACAACCCTAGCAAGTAGACCGAGCGTACTTAGTCTAACTACTAGGATCAAACCTAAATTCACAAACCCTAAAGCATTCGATGAATTACATCTTGTAAGCGTACCTCAAGGTGGTTCATACGAATAAAATCTGGTAACTAAGCATACCTGTTATCCAGTGATATAAGGAATTTTGGGAATAGCTAAGCGTAACTGTTATTCTACGGTTGGTGATAATCTATGATTAATGACGAATAGATGAATATATTAACTCATTGACGGTTTATATACGAAGAAGGATTCCTCGATCATATCTCTCTCTATTGATTACAATATAATTTTATTTGCTTTGATTATTTATTTTGTTCACAGTCTAAAAACAAAACCCCCCTTTGTGACACTTTGACAACTAAAACTCACTGCTATTCGTGGGAACGATCCTTACTTCCATTATATTACCAGTTAATTGTGTGGAAATAAGATTATTACTTTGATTGCACTCACGACACACATCAAACTTCAACAACTAGAAATTGTAATACTTAACTAAGTTTACAGAGAAGAATCATTACCTCAACCATTTAGTCTTCGCTAACAAATTCAGATGCATTCAAGGTAACACACATGTCTTGCAACAATCAGCACAAATCCTAAACTGATCTTCCAATCTTCTCTGTTTCTCATAAATTCTCATTATTGAAATCCTAATTCATTAATCCATCACCCCATCCATTATAGTTTAATTCCAACTGTACATTCACTTAATCAATCCATACCCATCTCTAATCCTTCTTTTAGAACCTTAATTTTATCTTCTAAGATTCAGTTAACTCAAGAACCCTAAATTCTTCAATTTCTTAATCAATCTTCAAAATAACCCTACAACTTCCATCAAACACAACTTAAGAACAAACCCATCTTCTAATCCTTCTCCTTATTCATATTTAATCGAATTATCGATCAATTACAGAAACCCTAACTTTTTAATTCTTCTTAGAGAACTGAAATCGGTTGTTAATCTTCTTCCTTGATCTCAACTCAAAATACCCATCACCAACTGCGTAACTTCATCCTCAATTAAAATCATTACTCAGAAACCTTAGTTTCTTCGATTCACCCACATATTAACTTCACTTCATCAATTCGATAAGAATCCCTCAATTATTACTTAATTCCATCCTCATCTTCTCCTAAATCTTCAACCAATTCCAAATCGCAGAAACCCTAAATTCTGATTCTCATCAATCCATCGTTTCTTCTTCATTCAAAGCTAAACCAACTTCAACATCATCAACAACTATCAGTGCGACACATATGCTCTTTATACAACCTCATATTCACCGATTTGTTTCTCAAATAGAAAAGAGCAGAGACGAGAAGAAAAAATAAGAAGAAAGAGAAAGAAGGAAAGGAAAATGAGTTTTTCTTCCGATTTGGTGAAGATAAGGCCGACTCAAGATGCTAAAGGCACTCGTCCAAATGATAAGGGCATCCAGGCGGTTTAAGGCAAAGTGACTAATTTATCATTCGTACAAAACTGATAAATCTTCTTCATCTGATATTCGATTAACACGTTTGAGTATTCCATTCCACATAACTTTTCTAGATATATCCAACGGTACTAGTTTCGTATCTAAATCGTTGTTAGGTTAATGACTATTAATTAACATTCGTGTTAGACTAATCGAGTTATTATCGGCTAACTCGTCACTTGACCGGTATAATAGCGTTGACGAGCTTGAGGGTCTTTACATTCTCCCCACCTTATACATTTTCATCCTCGAAAATCAAACCATCCTTCTGGTCTTTAGAAACTCCCCACCTTAGAGAATAATCTTATCTCTTGTCTAAGCGCAACAACAACAAAACAAAGCACAACCTATATGGATTTCTACAACTAAAATTTGTGGCTCTAGGTTCAAAAGACTAGTTTATATTTCAATGAGTCACTGGTTTTAATTACGAGAGAAGATACTCTATAATAAAGTTCTTAAGTAAAATTTAGGATCTATTAGTTCACTAATAGAAGCAAGTCTCCCTTTTATGCCTAGTGATACAAGAATGCAGTTTCCCTGTCTAGGTTCGCGACGCCTGACAGTGCCTACCTACGTAACAAGTATCAAAAGGACACACAAGAATTACCAACCTCACTATTCCCCAGTGCCGGATTTAATAGGTATTAATTTATTAAGATTAATTAGTCTTTAACTTCTATATTAACTGGTGTAACTTTGATAAAGAAGTTAGTCAAATCGCAAGAGGCTGGTCAAGGGTTCAAGTCTCATCTCTCGCTCTGATAAAGAATTTAACTTCTATATTAACTGGCTGAAGATTTGGAACTGGTGTAACTTTGATAATTAGTCTTTAACTTCTATATTAACTTGTTTGTTGCGAGAAAATGCAAGAGGCTGGTCAAGGTTTCAAGTCTCATCTCTCACTCTTCGTTCACGCTTGGTCCAAATCCTGTAAAGGGTGAGAGGGTGCTTGGCATGATTTCGTTCAAGGGCCTGGGGAAGGAGCTGATTTTCTGATCCACGGTTTGGTCAAGCTTGACGAGTTGTAGGTCGTTGCTTCGGTTGATTCTGTAGCTGATAGTGAAACTTCTCCAAGGACTGGATATAGTGATGGCGTAGAGGTTCTCTCTACCAAACTATTGAATACAGTCTTTCAGTGAAATTTCCCGACAGTTAGATGCATCCCACATAAATGTCGGCTTGATTTTTCAAGAACCCTCAAAGCATGTCTCGACCGTGTCCTTGCTCGTCCCTCCTCATTAACAGGTTGGCTTCGTCTCCTACTTCTCCCAATTTGTACCCTATCGTTGTACCATCCTAAGAGTTCAGTTGAGCGGAAGTCTAGCATCCGTAAGAAACTACAGGTTGCAGCAATTCTCCAAGCTCTTGAGGTTTGGAAAGAACCCAATGGATGTTCCACATTGGTGAAGAAAATTCTTCAAATACCGCTTCGCTAGGGGTCTAAGAAGGATGACGAGAAGAGGTCAGAGGAGAAGAAGCAAGCGGCAACTATCACTGCTTGCCAGAAGAAGATCAACTTCGGAAATTTTGCTGCTGCGATTGGAGTTTTATCTTCTTCTGGTGTTTCCCCTTTTGAAGAACAGACATATGTTGACATGTTGGATAAACACCCTTCACCCTCGCCTCCTGAGATGCTCATAGACGATATCGCGGCCGACCCCATTTGTGTGGGTTCTAAGGCTGTTTTGGGAGCTATAAAAAGTTTCCCTAAAGGTACGTCATGTGTACGTGATGGGTTGCGAGCGCAAAACTTAGTCGATTCCTTTAGTGGAGTAGCGGCTGCATTGGCGGATGATTTTCTTTTGTATATCTCGGGGGTATTCAACCTTTGGTTGGCTGGAAAATTCCCTAGTGAACTAGGCGAATATATTGCTAGTGCTCCATTGACACCATTGCTAAAGCCGGGGGGGGGTAGGTCTTAGGCCCATTACGGTGGGAATGGTTTGGCTTAGATTGGTTTCCAAGGTGGATGCTTTTGCTATTGGAAAGGATATGACTTCTTATTTAGGTGATTACCAATTCGGTGTTGGTGCTCCAGTTGGAGCAGAAGGTATTTTACATGTTGTAAACCGCCTAGTGGAGATGAAGGTTCAGTTGGATACAATGTAAATGTTTCTAATTTACTTTTCTAATGCTTTCAATATGATGAGAAGGTCTCAGCTCATCAAGGAAGTGCACATTCATTTCCCAGGTATTTCTCGATGGGTAGAATTTTGTTACTTACATCTGGCTAAGCTTTATTATGCCCAATATATCTTGTCCTCTGCTCTTGGTGTGCAACAAGGGGATCCTCTCGGTCCCTTGTTATTTGCTTTGAAACTTCACCCCTTAGTGAAGACCATTTCCTCTAGTTGCAAACTCGATTTGCACGCCTGGTACCTTGACGATGGCTCAATCGTTGGTGATACTTTAGAGGTAGCTAAAGCTTTTCGTATAATTGAGGCTGAAGGACTAGTTAGGAGGTTACATCTTAATATTAAGAAGATGGAAGTTTTTTGGCATTCCACTGATCCTAGAAGTGCAGCTAAGGGTGTTTCCCCCCCCGGATATTGGTAGACTTTCTTAAGGTGTTAAACTTTTGGGCGGTCCTGTGAGTTTGGATATGGGCTTTATCAGTGACATGTTGTTGAGAAGGGTGCATAAAATTGTTCAACTAATGAATGCAATCAAGAAACTCAGGGATCCACAAAGTGAGATTCTTTTACTTCGCAGTTGCACGGGCATATCCAGACTTTACTTTGCAATGCGAACTACCAATCCTGCTGCTCTTCAACCTACAACCGATCTCTTTGATGATCAGTTATTTCAATATCTGAGACTCTTAATTACTGGAGATGGTGCGGGTTTTGGTCCTCTGTAGAAGAGACTAGCTACCTTACCTATCTGGGATGGTGGAATTTGCATCTATACCATGGCTGACACTCGTGCTTATTTTTATCTCGCTTCTCAGAGCCAGACTACTTCAATGCAGAAAGTGATCCTTGGTAATTTATTTTCAACGGACAAAGGTTCAGCTTATCAGTTGGATTTTCATACCTTCACCCAGGTATGTGGATTACTGTCTACTTACTATTTCGATGATTCTACCCCCCCCCCCCTTCTATGCATTCCATGGCAGTAGTTTATTTTGATGTAGTTAAGAAGCTAATCCCAGACTAATTTCTTATGTCTAAAAGAGATTCCATTTCATGGCAATGCAAACGTGTCAAGCATGCTCAAGATTATATTTTGGCAGTTCCTATTAGTGGGCTTAACCAATGCCTTGGGCCTAGACAATTTATAGTTGTGCTTTGTTATCGCCTTGGTATTCCTATGTTCGTTGAGAATAGTTCTTGTCCAAGTTGTAACACAACTATGGATATATATGGTGACCATGCGCTCCATTGTGCTAAGGATATTGGGTACAAGTTTCGCCATGATGTGGTTCGTGATATTGTCTTTGACATTTGTTACAAAGCGAATGTACCTGCGCGTAAAGAGGTTTCCCTTGGTCTTCGATATGATGATGGTAGAGATCTCAAGCCCGCTGATATTCTTGTTCTTAACTGGGAAAACGGGTAAGATGTTTATATGGATGTCACAGGTGTCTCTCCGTTCACTGGTGATGGGGTTCGCTCTTTTGCTCATGGGAAGGCTATTTTTGGAGATGTATCTCGTAAACGCGCCAAATATTTGGACAAGTGTGCTGCACATGGATATGGGTTAGGGGTTCTTGCTTTCTCTACTTTAGGGGAACTTGGAGAGGATACGCTTGTTTGTTTTTTTCAAGCGCCTACAGAACTGCCTGATGAGCAATGATGCTAGCGGCGGCTTAGGCAGTTTTATTTTTTATAGATTAGGCGTTGCAATTCAAAGGGGTGTTGGAGCCCATCTTGTAGATCGGTTACCAACCACAAGCTCTGTATGATTTTCAGAATAAGAATAATATTATTTTTTATATTTTAATGAAAATATATTATTAAGACATTATAAGAAAAGAAAAAAAAATACAAATAATTCACAGCATTTTAAATAATTTAATCATCAAAATTTATTTTATCATTATTATTATTTATTCATTTTAATGAAATCGAATTTTAATTTCAAATGAAACTATATTACCATAACTAAATAATTTTTAAATTCATGTACTATTTAAGAATAACTTAATGTTATAACCATTATCCAAATAAAGTTATACCTATTTTTTTATTTCATTATGTGACTTGATATAAGTGAATAACCACTAACAATTTTTCATTGTTGTCTAGTATTAATATTTTTTTATTATTATTATTATTATTATTACATTTATTTCTTATTTCTTAGACCGATAAAAGTTAATCGTAATTAATCATAATGCCAAGTTTTAATTCTATTATTAATACTAGATTTGATTTGATCTAACTTTATTTCCTTAAATTTATATTATTGCTAAGTAATCTTTAAGTTGTACTATTAATAAAAATTACATTTTGCTATTACTATCCTATAATTATTATCCACATGATGTTTACAATAATTCTAAATTTTATAGTAATTAGTAATATGTAATATTATTATTTGCTTATTTTATCAAAAACTACTTTCATAATTATATTACATTTTCATTATTCTCATGTTAATAGTTCAGTTGGTACCCTAATTCTTTACCTGCTAAATATAATTCTACATTCACGTAAAGATTGATATAATAGATTTTATTTATTCATGTTGAGTATGTATCATATATCTTGTTAATATAATTTATATCTGAATCAGTATAAATTTTAACATGTCTTAGTGTTGATGGTGGTTTTTAACTTAGGGGTAAAGTCGTAAAACCCTAGTTAGACAGTGATGTCACATGATTTAAAAGCATTTATTGAACCCTTTAATATGTCTGCGAGAAAATTACAAGGGTACCTTTTTTTAATTAATTACTAATTAGGGTTTCAATAGGCCAAAACCATAATTCCCACGCCATGTGCCAATGGCAAACCATGCCAGCCACACACACCGCGCCGAGGCATGCCAACCATGCTAGACGTACCCCTGTTCCAATGGCAAACCATGCCAGCCACACCCACCACGCCAAGGCATGCCAACCATGCTAGTCGCACCCCTGTTCCAATGGAAAACCATGCCAGCCACACCCACCGCGCCAAGGTGTTAGAGCACTGCTCGGTCAAACTCGCATGCGTTGCTATCTCAAGCATGTTTGTCAATATTAGTGTTCAAAAATATATAGTCTTGATTTCTAGTCTACTATAGCTAAGGTCTCGGACTAGGATAGAAAGTGTAGTTGAGCTCAAGAACTCCATGGAGATCATCATACAAGACGAAGGACTACTCAAGGAACCAGTGGATCTTCATCGACTAAAAGGTATGTAGAGACTTGAACTTATCTATCACTCAAAAGTCTATCTACTATATCTCCTATCTTGAGACAAAAGTCGTTTTATACTATATAGACTAAAGATATGCACATGTGACATTTCGAGCTGAGTATATCTCGCTTATCTATTTCTCGAAATGTGTGTTGGTTAAGCTTTCGCTTTAGCCAAGTTCATCTTTGCCTAGTGACGAAAGTCATGTTATGTTTCAATCACTTTGGAAATATCTCTGACGAAAACTAGTTCGTGAAAACAGTTATATGACGTACTCTGAGAATATTTCAATGATTGAAATGAGAGTTTAGACTATATAACCATTGGGGGATATAAACATTATTGTGGTAACACATATATGTATAAGTCCTTAACACTTGAATCGAAGTTTGTGAACTTTGTTAATCAAGTGGAACCGGAACCTGAGAAGCAACTCAGTCCGCGAACTCAGTCCGCGAACTGGCGTAAGTTCTCGAACCCGAGAATATCTGCTGAAGTTGAAGTTCATGTGCAGTACGCGAACCCAGTCCGTGAACTGACGGAAGTTCTCATCCCGAGAAATTCTGCTGGAGTTTATTAACTTCGACCGGTTAGCTTGAGTCCGCGAACTCAAGAGGTTATGTCTGAAAACGTTGTTCGTGAACTTATTCTTAAATTACTAAGGTATGCTTTTGCAAACCGTGGCTTTATAGTTCATGATTAATGATTCGAGTGAATCATATCGTTTTTGATTCAATTGTGTCTCTTGTAGTACTTGAGATCTCATAGAAATTAAAAAACTCTCTAACTAGTTCATTTGAGTCATTTCGACTAGTTATGGTGAAGAAGAATATGGTTGATATGAAAGTTATCATTTTGCCAACCATTTGGTTGACTAATATTGAACCAACCATTGTACACGTTTGGGTACAGTTATACAAACCCAAAAACGTCAAGTACATGTGTGTATGGCAAGCTAAGTTTTTGATCTAACGCTTGAGAGATATTAGCTTGTATCTAATCAGGTTTTCATATAACGATGAATATTGAATGCTTTGTTAGCAAGATGCCATTGATTGCAAACCCTGATTTGAAAGACTATATAAGGGGAACTCTAGCTATTGGAAAAACTAATCCCCACACACCTTTCTTGTGTGATACTAGTTTTCTCTAAGCTAGAGTCGATCTCCATTAACCCTTGAGTTTTCTCTCTAAATTTGGGTTAACGACTTAAAGACTTTATTGGGATTGTGAAGCCAGACCGATACTACTTATCTTGTAGTTGTGTGATCTGATCTTGCTATTTATATCATACGAGTACAATTGTAATAATTGGCTTGAGATTTCTATCTCCGATAGGAAAGATAAAAGTAGTCACAAACATCTTCGTCTCATTGTTTGTGATTCCTCAATAATATTATTCATTGCGTAGATTAAGTTTATTGTGAGGTGATTGATGAAACTGAGTTGTTCTTCGGGAATATAAGTCTGGTTTTATCGATTGGTTCCTGTTCACCTTGATTTATCAAAAGACGGAACAAAACTCATAGGTTTATTCGTGGGAGACGAATTTATCTATTACATGTAGACTTTTCTGTGTGAGACAGATTAGTTTGCTAAAGTCTTCGACTTTGGGTCGTAGCAACTCTTGGTTGTGGATGAGATCATCTAAGGGAATCATGTGCGTAGTGTCCTGCTGGGATCAGAGGCGTAGGAGCATAACTGTACTTTGGATCAGTGTGAGATTGGTTGGGGTTCAACTATAGTCCAGACCGAAGTTAATTTGGAGTAGGCTAGTGTCTGTAGTGGCTTAATACAGTGTATGTTTAATCTAGACTAGGTCCCGGGGTTTTTCTGCATTTGAGGTTTCCTCGTTAACAAAATTCTGGTGTCAGTGTTATTTCTTTTCCGCATTATATTTTTATATAATTGAAATAATACAGGTTGTGCGTTGTTCAATTGATTAGAATATCCGACCTTATTGGTTGTTGATTTAAATCAATTGACACTTGGATATTGGTCCTTGGTACCATCCAAGGTATCTCTCTTTGATTAGGCTCGCGAATCATATTTTCTTGACTAAATCAAATCGAGAGATTGAGATAATAACTCCTTGAGTATTTTCTATTGATTGAGTCTTGTTGATTCTCTAGAAAAACAACTCGGAGTTGTCCATACAGATTGCTTATCTAAATATTGTGAGAGGTTGTTAGACCCCCGCATTTTCAATTGGTATCAGAGCGGGAAAACACGTTAAAGACCTTACAAGTCTGTGTTTGTGGAAATCTGAGTCTGTGGACGGAATCTCTGTTGCGCATACCAAAATGTCTCCTGAAGCTTTTGACCATGTCAAGTGTCTTGAAAACACCTCAAAGGATTATTCCTTAGTTGATTCTTCTGAATCCCAAGGTAAAAAGAATGTTCAATGTGATAATGACATTTCTCCCTCTCATGAGGCATGTGACACTGTGGCAGAAGCTGAAAAGGAACTTCCCAGAATTTCAAAACATACAGCTGAAGATATTAATTTAATAATTATGATCAGCTCATTGATGAATTTGAAAAGTCTCTTAATCGAGAACGTGATCTCTATCATATCATAAAGTCCTTCTATAAGAACATTGAGAAACTTCTACAAGAAACTAATCTACAACAAGAAAAGATTAGTACTCTTGAGGAAGTTGTTAAAGAGGACTCCATTAGAGAAAAATATTTGATCGATACTCATTCATCAGATCTCAACAGACTTCATGCTGAAAAAGATAAACTATGTGCATCCCTTACTCTAGCCCATGAACAGTGTAAATCCTTGGAAAAGGAAAACTCTGTCCTAAGGAGAAATTCTTCTGTGACTAATTCTCAGGAATTACCATTTATGAAGAAATGTTCTCCAGAAGAAGATTGTGTCAAGAAAAGTTTGCATAACTTTCAATATTCTCGTATGGATATGAAGTTTAAACAGGTGCCAATTATTGCTTCTCCTCTACGAAACTGTACTTTTTGTGGGAACCAGAATCACTATGCTATCCATTGTTTTGCAAGAAGAAAACAAATTTCTAAGCTTCGTAATTTTCTTTTCTTCACTGTCAATGGAACAGATAGTCAGTCGACTAAAGTAGTGAATCGTAGGCCCACAAGAAATTAGAAACTTATGAGAATGATCTATATTCTATATATCATCACAGGGATAAAGTTCTTTCTAGCAATTCTTTTTGCAGTATTAATAAGAAAATTTCCTATACTTATAAGGATGTTTCTGATAAATCTAAATCTAGAAAATGGATTCCCATCTATTTGGATACTCTTGAACCTATTGCTAAAGGTCCTAGATTTAGTTCTCAGAGAACATCATCTGACGAATTCGTGAAAAGCGCCATGCCCTATTCTTCAGGGACACAAGTTAACCGAAGAAAGGAAAAAAGCACAAAAATCAAACAGTCTGATGATATGTACAACACCTTTCTCAACAATCGCAGTGGAACTTGTTTCCACCCAATCACCTGATTCCAGGTATTTGGTTCCTTGTTTCTAACTTGAGAGGTACAAGGAAAGTGGTTGAGAAATACTCAAGTATGTTGTATATTGTTTCAGCTTGATTAAATTTCTGTGTCTAGCAGTCCGCGAACTCCCGTAACCTCCTTCCGTGAACTCTTAGGGTTTGCAAAATTGGGTTTCCCCACCCCGGTTTGCGAACATATATATACCTGTTATATATATTATACCTTGTTCTCTGAACTGATATGGAGAACACTACAATAACTCAAGAAATTGTGTGTCTTAATATGGATGAAAGCAATCGGGAACATGAATCAATTCAAGAGCTGGTTCTAAATAAGATGCTTGAAAGAAAGGATCATAACTCCTGGATTGATGACTCTCTCAAGGATTTAACTCGTTTTCAGAACGATTCAAAGGTCGAGTTTGCAAATCTTCAATTGCAGGTAAACCAACTTCTAGATGGTCAGGCCAGAATTCTTGCTAATCAGAACTTTCTGATACGGAATAAAAAAAGCTTATCATGGTCTGTGCCAAAGCTAGACAGCTTTCTCGGGTGGTTGATCGCAAATTTAGTGTTCTAACTCACGAACATGGTGTGTCTACGGTCAAGAGAATAAAGGAAATCAGCGATACCTTCTTTGATGGCTTCATTGAAAGATACGAGGTTCTTAATGAACTTTGATTTCTTTTAAAATCTAGTAAATCTTCTATGTTTTCTGTTTTATTTAAAAGAATAACTAGTGTTTCGGAATAGCAATGATTGTGATTACACATAGCTATATCCAATGATTTCATCTTCTTGTTTTTATATTTATTGGTTTAAATTCTAAAGTTTTTTTGGAAGATGATGGTTGCAATATTAATCTTTTTTATTTTATATATTGCAAAATTTTGATGGTATATGAGTGTTTACGTCTGTGAACTTGTTTGTCCCATTTTTTTGTTAAAAGTAAAGTCGTTCACGAATTGGTATGCAAATATTGATAAAGGAATGAATGGACTTTTGGCAAAACACAAAAGTTAAGCCTATATTGTCAATTGTTGATGTAAGATAGGTTAAAATCTTTCGTGATTCAAGGATAAAGTCTATTATGTCACTTTGTGATGGAAAAATAAAATAGGTCCTTGTGTTTGTTATCCACGGTATAGAGCTTAATTGTTCCATATTATTATGTATTACCGTAAAGGTTCCATTGTGTATCTCATGTTGAGCACGATACGACTAAGTTGATTTTTTTTTATTGGCATGGTTGGTTGTTTCATGAGATGCTATATGTTGAGCATTAAGAACTAAATTAATCAACTTGTGTGGTTATTTAGTTTGTATTCCATGATTTATCTCATGTTGAGTACATGTACGGTTAAGGTTGTCATTTTCTATGATAATCTTAGTCGGAGTTCCATAATTTCTTATGTTGAGCCCAAATGAACTAAATCAATCAACTTGTGTGATTATTTAGTTAGCACCCCATAGATTCTTTTTCTCATGTCAAGTGTGGACAATTGAATTGATTAATTTGTGATTAGTTTAATTGTGTAATCCGGTTAGAATATTTATGGGTTTACTTGTGAATAATCTAATTGATGAATTGAGTCTCCATAAGTTTACTTGTGTTGAGAATATTTAGTCAAATTAATCATGGTTCGCTTTGGTTAATATGATTGAATATTTTGGATTCCAAATTCATACTTGTATGCAATTTGTTGAGTCTAAAGAAATACTTCTTTTCTCTTGAAATTAAGGTCGCTCTTGTTGTTCCTTTTGGAATGACATCTTATGGGGGAGAGTTCTTTTGAACTTGCGCTTAATTTCCAAATCTTTGTGGGGAGTGCGGATGTGGAATTTTTAGGGGTTATCTTGTATCTTTATAAACTACTTGATGAATGCATTTAGACTTGGATTTATGATTGCATCTAAACAAGATGATAGAACATTTACCTTTGGTCATGAAATGTCTCTTACGGAAATTTCATTAGGATCCCGTTCTTGTACCTTTGCCAATTTTATTGACAAAAATGGAGAGAATTAATCGTAGTTCACACTACAAATACATATGGTTTTCGGATCATTATGTAAGAGGGAGTGGTTTCCATGTGAGATGGAGTATTGACTAAGGGGGAGTGAAGTATCACCATAGTATTGTTGTTTAAGTTGTGATGCAATTGGACTTTGATATTGTGTAATAATACTATGACACTGTATAACAATGATTGAGAACCAATGCTTTTCTCATTATTATAGCTACGGATTTTCAACAACGATGATACTAAACTTACAACCTATGGGATCATTGGACTACTTGGAAGTGACGAAGATTTCGAGTATTGTTGAAGATTAGGCATGTGGAATAGGAGCTACAAAGTTTATTCATATAATTTTTGTATTCCATATGTATTAATAGTTTTGCCACTAAAATTGACAAAGGGGGAGATTGTTAGAGAATTTCTCGGTCAAAGTCGCATGCGTTTCTATCTCAAGCATGTTTGTCAATCTTAGTGATCAAAACTATATAGTCTTGATTTCTAGTCTACTACAGCTAATGTCTCGGAATAGGATAGAAAGTGTAGTTGAGCTCAAGAACTCCATGGCGATCATCATACAAGACGAAGGACTACTCAAGGAACCAGTGGATCTTCATCGACTAAAAGGTATGTGGAGACTTGAACTTATCTATCACTCAAAAGTCTATCTACTCTATCTCCTATCTTGAGACAAAAGTCATTTTACTATATAGACTAAAGATATGCACATGTGACATTTCGAGCTGAGTATATCTCGCTTATCTATTTTTGAAAATGTGTATTGGTAAAGCTTTCTCTTTAGCCAAGTTCATCTTTTCTTAGTGACGAAAGTCATATTATGTTTCAATCACTTTGGAAATCGCTCTGATGAAAACTAGTTCGTGAAAACATCTACATGACGTCCTCTGAGAATGTTTCAATGATTGAAATGAGAGTTTAGACTATATAACCATTGGGGATATAAACATTGTTGTGGCAACACATATATGTATAAGTCCTTAACACTTGAACCGAAGTTTGAGAACTTTGTTGATCAAGTGGAACCAAAATGTGAGCAGCAACCCAGTCCGCGAACTCAGTCCGCGAACCCAGTCCACGAACTGGCGTAAGTTTTCGAACCCGAGAATATCTGCTGAAGTTGAAGCTCGGGTGTAGTCCGTGAACTGACAGAAGTTCTCATCCTGAGAAATTCTGCTGGAGTTTATTAACTTCAACCGGTTAGCTTGAGTCCGCGATCTCAAGAGGTTATGTCTGCAAACGTTGTTCGTGAACTTATTCTTAAATTACTAAGGGATACTTTTGCAAACCGTGGCTTTATAGTTCATGATTAATGATTCGAGTAAATCACATCGTTTTTTATTCAATTATGTCTCTTGTATTACTTGAGATCTCATAGCAATTGAACAACTCTCTAACTAGTTCATCTGAGTCATTTGGACTAGTTATGGTGAAGACGAATACGGTTGATATGAAAGTTATCATTTGGATAACCATTTGGTTGACTAATACTGAACCAACCATTGTACACGTTTGGGTACGGTTACACAAACCTAAAAACGTCAAGTACATGTGTGTATGGAAAGCTAAGTTTTCGATCTAATGGTTGAGAGATATTAACTTGTATATAATCAGTGTTTCATCTAACGGTGAATATTGAATGCTTTGTTAGCAATCTAACATTGATTGCAAACCCTGATTTGAAAGACTATATAAGGGGAACTCTAGCTATTGGAAAAAACTAATCCCCACACACCTTTATTGTGTGATACTAGTTTTCTCTAAGCTAGAGTCGATCTCCATTAACCCTTGAGTTTTCTCTCTAAATTCGGTTTAACGACTTAAAGACTTCATTGGGATTGTGAAGCCAGACCGATACTTCCTAACCTGTAGTTGTATGATCTGATCTTTCTATTTCTATCATACGAGTACAATTGTAATAATTGGCTCTAGATTTCTATCTCCGATAGGCAAGATAAAAGTAGTCACAAACATCTTCGTCTCATTATTTGTGGTTCCTCAATAATCTTCTTCGCTGCGTCGATTAAGTTTATTGTGAGGTGATTGATGAAACTGAGATGTTCTTTGGGAATATAAGTCTAGTTTTATTGATTGGTTCCTGTTCACCTTGATTTATCAAAAGACGGAACAAAACTCATAGGTTTATTCGTGGGAGACGGATTTATCTGTTACATGTAGACTTTTTTGTGTGAGACAGATTTGTTTGCTAAAGTCTTCGACTTTGGGTCGTAGCAACTCTTGGTTGTGGGTGAGATCAGCTAAGGGAATCAAATGCGCAGTATCCTGCTGGAATCATAGGCGTAGGAGCATAACTGTACCTTGGATCAGTGTGAGATTGATTGGGGGTTAAACTACAGTCCAGACCGAAGTTAATTTGGATTAGGGTAGTGTCTGTAGCGGCTTAGTACAGTGTATGTTTAATCTGGACTAGGTCCCTGGGTTTTTCTGCATTTGCGGTTTCCTCGTTAACAAAATTCTTGTGTCTGTGTTATTTATTTTCCGCATTATATTTTTATATAATTGAAATAATACAGGTTGTGCGTTGTTCAATTGATTAGAATATCCGACCTTATTGATTGTTGATTTAAATCAATTGACACTTGGATATTGGTCTTTGGTACCATCCAAGTTATCTCTCTTTGATTAGGCTCGCGAATCATATTTGATTGAGTAAATCAAATCGAGAGATTGAGATAATAACTCCTTGAGTATTTTCTATTAATCGGGTCTTGTTGATTCTCTAGAAAACAACTCAAAGTTGGATCCATACAAATTGCTAACCGAATATTGGGTGAGGTTGTTAGACCCCCACATTTTCACAAGGCATGCCAACCATGCTAGCCGAACCACATGCCAACGGCATGCCAAACCCTTGGCCCCACCATGCCAAGCCAAACCTTACCTTTCCTTGGTCCTAGCCATTCTAGCCGCACCATGCACCAACGACATGCCAAACCCTTGGCCCCACCATGCCAAGCCAAACCGCACCTTTCCTTTCCCTAGCCATGCTAGCCTCACCATGCACCAACGGCATGTCAAACCCTTGGCCCCACCATTCCAAGCCAAATCGCACCTTTCCTTGCCTTGGCCCTAGCCATGCTAACCGCACCATGTGCCAACGACATGCCAAGCCAAAACCGCACCTTACCTTGGCCCTAGCCATGCTAGCTGCACCATGTGCCAAATGGCATGCCAAGCTAATTAATTAAAATGATTCCTAAACCTAATTAATTTGATATGAAACTAAGAATTAAGGTACTAAAATTATAAAGAGACACAAAGATTTTTACGTGGTTCGATCAATGTGATCTACATCCACGGTACTTCACTAGTGATTGTATGTGATTACATGATTTTACAATTAAGACTCCATTAATGAATATTTGGAGCTCTAGAATTTTGTGGAAGAAGATGATAAAGAAAATAAATCTCTCCTAACATTTTTCTCTCTCCTCCTAAAATTATCCTCCTCTCTCAAATTGTGTCTCCCCTCCTCTCATGCCTAAATGGCTATTTATATGATTTTACAATAGATGACAGTTGTGTTGTCCCGCCATTTCGGATTTGAAGATTATCTTGCGAAGCTTCGTAACTTCACTTCACGAACTTCTTTTGCTTTCCTCGTGATTTCTTTATCTTCGCAAAATATTTTATACTCGCAAAATGTATTTTCTCTCCATAATTTCGTAAGTTATCATTTGTTGTGATATTCCGCTCCTACATCTTGCCTATTTTTTCTTGAATATTGCTTGAAGAGCGATTTTTAAGAAAAAATCCGTTGTTGTAGTAATCTTTGATCTTTGTTGATGAAGGAACGAGCGAAAGAATACTAGTCTTGAAAAGTATATACTTGCCTCTATTCTTTTGCGAAGTCCCGGAATGTTGCGAAGTAAATAAGAAGTATCAACCATTGAAGTATAAGAAGTATGAAGTATCCTTGAAGAAGTATAAGAAGTACTCAATCCTCGAAATATATAAGAAGTATGAAGTATCCTTAAGAAGTATAAGAAGTATTTAATCCTCGAATTATATATGAAGTATAAAATATTCTTGATGAGAGTGATAAATATTGCCTCTGTTCATGTGAAATTATTATTCCAATTTTGGTGAGGATTCTTGCTGAGAAGATAAAGAACATCAAATATTTTCTTGGGTATCCATAGTTGCCTCTGTTCTTTATCTATGAAGGAGAATCCTTGAGAAAATGTTGAATAATTAAATTGCATCTCTATTCTTGTCTTGCCTTTGCCTCAAGTGGTAACCCTGCTAACCTCTGAATTTTTCTGCAAATTTCTGAATTTTTCTGTGAATTTTTGGGATTTTCTGCGAATTTATGAACTTCTGAATAGTGCTGCGAACTTACTGTTGCGAATATACTGTTGCGAATATACTGTTGCGAATAGTGCTGTGTATAGTGTTGCGAACTTAATGTTGCGAACATAGTGTTGCGAACTATGAATAGTTCTGCGGGTTATGAATTTTTCTGCGAAGTTTCGCGGTATTTTCCTGTAAAATTTTGTAAAATATTTGTGCGAACATAATACTTATGTAATGATTATGTTATGAAATGTTTATGCGATGCTTATGCCATGAAATGTTTATGCAATGCATTTATGATGCAAATATGATGCTTGAATGATGCGAGTATGATGCTTGTATGATGCAAATATGATGCTTGTATGATGAAAGTATGATGCTTGTATGATGTGAATACTTATCCATTATAATGCATATTTCAAGTTTCTATTACTTAGCTCATTTTTCTGTAGTAAAATTGATATATCTTTGAGTTGCCTCTATTCATATAATCATCTTCGTAAGTTTATTTGTGTATTCTCGCGAATGAAATCGCCTCTTCTGGTATGACTTCGTGATATATATTCTTGTAAGAATTCTTCAATGATATTGATGGAATTGTCTTCTTTGATGTATATTGTCTTCAAAATTCTTCAATGATCTTGATGGAATTGTTTTCTTTGATGTATATTCTCTTCAAAATTCTTCAATGATCTTGACGAAGTTGTCTTCTCTTCAAAACTTCATGATGTATATTCTTGTATAATTTCTTCAATGATTGTAATGAATTTCATTAATTGATGTGGTCTTATCATGCCTTCCTAAGTAAAGGTCTTATTTTGCCACCTCTTTTGTAGTAAACTTTTGTATTTGCGATAATATGACAAGTCTGAACATTCTTGCGAACATACAACCTCGTGACATTATCGTCTTGTGATGAAATCGCAGGACGTTCTTACACTTTCATGCAAAAACCCATTGATCTCATCTTAACTTTTTTGAATAGTAATTTAGCCTCTTCAGGAATTGTTGCGACAATATGACAGGCCTAAATATTCTTGCGAACATAAAGCCCCATGACATTGCCGTCTTGCGATGAAATCACAGGACGTCTCTACACTTTCATGTAGTGACCCATTGATCTCATCTTAACTTCTTTATTATGTTCTGCGAGTTCTTTATTCTTTTCTTTCTTTCTTCTTTTTTTTTTTTTTTTTTAGAAGGCTCGCAGAACTTCATTTGTTGCACAAATATGACAAGCCTTTATGTTTTCGCAAACAAGAAGCCTCGTGACATTTGCGTCTTATAGCACTTATCAGCTCCCTAATGGAGGGTTCTGCCATTTATCTTCCCCCTGATTGCCCCTTCAAGGAAGCGTACATTGACCATACAAGGTTATCTCTTCCCATCCGGTTCTGCCAACAACCAGCTTTTGATCTCAACCTCTTATCCTTTTTGCCTATAGGGCTTATAGTTACGAGGTTGCACCCTATGGGGTATCTTTGGGCCAAGTGCATCATTTGCCAAGACTTGTCAAAAATGGCAGATGTGGTTCAACCTCACCCGGAACTCTTGACTCAACCGTGTACCTCGGCGCCTTGATCGTTTTCTGCACTTCTTGGGAAAGATAGTATGCCTTAGTCTCCCAACCTAAATCTTCTTACACCGCATTTTATATTGCGTAATGTCGCTAGATTAGGTGAGAATCCAAGGTGTCTAACTCGGATAGGTACCCCATTATTGGGTTGTACCCCAAAATTTTTACCATGTACTAAGGGCCCTTGGTGGTGTTCCGGTTACCCTTAGCCACGTTATAGGTACCCCCTTAAATGACGTACTTTAGGACTTTGCCTCTTACGAAATATATCTTCGCGAACTAGGGTGTACGCCACAAAGGTTTGCCTGTATAAAATTTTCTACGGATCTCTTTCTTTTTTGGAGGCTGATCACAGATTGCGGTCTTTTATTCGCAAGTTAATCGTAAATGGCGGTATTTTTTCGCCTTTTAAAAATTCATCGTAAATTTTTCATGTATATAAAATGTTGAATGTTTTCATGAAATTTTTAGTATAAGAAGTATGAGAAGTATCCATATCATATCTTTAAATCAAAATTATTCTATAGAAATATAGGAATTGAATTTTCTCTGTTTTTTGCAATTTTGAAATCTTTGAAAAATTTTGAGATCTTTTAATTTTTGCGATGAAGTAATTTTAGAATCTTGCGATTGTATCGCTTTTTACCAATCTAAAAAATCTTTAAAATGTTTTGGAATCTTTGAAATTGTAGAAATTTTGCGAGTATATAAATTCAAAAATCTTTTATCTTCCGTAAATAAAGTATTAAAGGAAATGGTACTTACCTTTTGCGGCTTGTTGTTGTCTCTTGCGAAGTATATGAGTTGGTTGAAAATTGAGAAGAAATTAGAAATGAAGTCTTGTGAAGTTAACTCTTAATCTACCTCTTGTGTAATGTTGCTCCATACCAACTGGTCTAACCCTTTCTTACGAGGTTATGTTGCGAAATAATCATGAACCCTTTTCTTCTTCACGCTGGTTTTTGAGAAGTAACATTTGCGAAGTAACCACCATTCTCATGCGCTTGCGAAATAACTACCCTTCTCATGCGAAGTTCTGAACAGCACAACAAATGCGAAGTTCTTCTTCAATATTTACAATATTCGCAAAATATTTTCCATAGTTCGCAAGATTGGTTCAAGGACATAGTCTCGTCTTGCACTACTGCTACACCTACACACTATATGTGCATTATACTGGAACACTGCTCAACTAAAAGTAATCTTAGCAGCCGTTGGAGTTGGAGTTCAGTATTTTTTAAAGAGACCAACAAGAACAACAACACCTTCCATTACAGTAGCTCTCCTATTCTCCTTAAAGTTCCAAAGCTCTTAAACTGGATTTTTACCGCTTGAGTTGTACTTGTTCATCTCCACAAGTGCATTAACAACCGCAAAATATGCTCTCTCACCCCATTCATTCTTCAAGCCTTTCAACAATTTATCTTCCTCATCGATCAATTCCTGATGTTTTCCATCCACCATGGTGATCAAATGGATTCGAATATAATTCCCCCATTCTCTTCACCTCAATCACACTCCGAGCAGTCGCAATTTTTCCGATTCCCTGCAACTCATTTGCAATGCACATACAATCACAAGCAGATTAAGTCTGGTCAAAAACTAGGACCAATGGATAATCAAATATAAATTTACGCGAATTAATACTTTACGAGCTTGTTGTAACTCGTTATTTAGGCCTAGTTCTTTGAGAGTTAAGACTTTGTTCAGATCTTCCAAACTCTTAATAGATTCACTCTTCTCATTCAATGATTTTGTCCACTCATCTACTATTTTTCTTTGTCTCTCGTCCCTGTTACAATAAAAACGAAGATAACAAGCTAACTTGCTTTTCATCACCTTCGCACCATCTTTCAGTCTCTTCACTTCCTAAATTTTATCGTCAACTTGCTTTTCTAATAAATCCACCCTTATTTGAAGCTTCTCTAATTCAGTCTCTTCCAGTTTCTTCACATTTCCCTCTATTCACATTTCCCTTTATTCTTCGCAAGTATGTTTCGCAGATTTGTTTCTTTACTTCGCAAGTTGCTTCTTCTAGAGTCTTTGACAAGATAATTCCCTAAACTTCGCTGGAACTAACTACAATATTATCTTGACATTGTATTCTTCTTCCCATCACTAGTAACGTTCATACGAGGTCAACGGGAGTTAACATTTGAGTGGAAACTTGTTGCCACCACACCATTGGTTTCTTTATGAATTATAGCCTTGATTTTCGCGTTTTTCTTCTCTGCTGAAAGTTTTGAGACATTCTGCTTCGTGAGCCTTCCATTTTTCATTGCCTGACATTAGATTCCCCATTGTCTTCCTGTTTGCGAACAAGAGGTACTAATCACACTAATACAAAAATGTAATAATTTTACTCCCTTATACTTAGATGAGATGATCTCTTCGCTGGAACACAACTATATTTTCTCCTTTGCAATGATATCGCAAGTTCACTACTAGTGTTGAGAAGCTTTTCCGTCGTTTGGTGATTAAATCCAATTGGTTGTCTTTGTTGATTTCTTCTCCTCTTTTTTATGATGAAATATTGGTGTAGGCTCATTTTAATTTCATTATGTCCTTCTTTCTTCATCTCTTGATTCGTTGTAACTGTTGATGATATTATCTATCGTTGATTTGAAGATGAAGATTCTTCATTGAAATTTCTGTCTTTAAAGCTCATAGGCTCGGTAGAATTCATCACCAACAGTAGCCAATTTTTCGAAACTTTTTTGAACCAACCAGATTAGGTCCCTGTTTCTAGCGCCAATTATGTAGTTGCGGATTATCTCACAACTACACCCTCATTAGAATCCATTAAAATGATTCCTAAACCTAATTAATTTGATATGAAACTAAGAATTAAGGTACTAAAATTATAAAGAGACACAAAGATTTTTACGTGGTTCGATCAATGTGATCTACATCCACGGTACTTCACTAGTGATTGTATGTGATTACATGATTTTACAATTGAGACTCCATTAATGAATATTTGGAGCTCTAGAATTTTGTGGAAGAAGATGATAAAGAAAATAAATCTCTCCTAACATTTTTCTCTCTCCTCCTAAAATTATCCTCCTCTCTCAAATTGTGTCTCCCCTCCTCTCATGCCTAAATGGCTATTTATATGATTTTACAATAGATGATAGTTGTGTTGTCCCGCCATTTCGGATTTGAAGATTATCTTGCGAAGCTTCGTAACTTCACTTCACGAACTTCTTTTGCTTTCCTCGTGATTTCTTTATCTTCGAAAAATATTTTATACTCGCAAAATGTATTTTCTCTCCATAATTTCGTAAGTTATCATTTGTTGTGATATTCCGCTCCTACATCTTCTTCTAGAGAAAAATGTTAGGAGAGATTTATTTTCTTTATCATCTTCTTCCACAAAATTCTAGAGCTCCAAATATTCATTAATGGAGTCTCAATTGTAAAATCATGTAATCACATACAATCACTAGTGAAGTACCGTGGATGTAGATCACATTGATCGAACCACGTAAAAATCTTTGTGTCTCTTTATAATTTTAGTACCTTAATTCTTAGTTTCATATCAAATTAATTAGGTTTAGGAATCATTTTAATGGATTCTAATGAGGGTTTAGTTGTGAGATAATCCGCAACTACATCAACAACAACAATTTCAGCCGCGTCAACAATTTCAGCAACCACAACAATCAATGCAAAATCAAGGTTCTGATATCGATACAAAGATTCAAACAATGATGCAAGGCATTTCTTCTATGTTTAAAGATAGTCAACAAGAAACCAAGAGTGCGATCAGGGAATTGCAGACACAAATGGGATCTATGGCTACTGAGTTGAACCAATTGAAGGCACAAAATAGTGGGAAACTCCCTTCTCAACCTATTAACCCAAAAGAGGGTGTGAATGAAATTACATTGAGAAGTGGTACACAACTTGTGCCACCCGAAGTTGCTGATTCGGGCAAGGTGGAAACACCAAAGGAACCTGTTTTGAAGGAGAATAATGAGGATTCTCCCCAAACTTCTGAGGTACCTATTCCTAACTCTAAAACTCCTATTCATACTTATGTCCCTCCTTTACCTTTTCCTCGCAGATTTGCAAATTCTAAGAAGGAGGCGCTAGAAAAGGAGATTTTAGACGTTCTTAAGAAGATTCATGTGAACATACCACTCATTGATGCTATTAAGCAAGTTCCAAAGTATGCCAAAGTGTTGAAGGACTTGTGTACCAATAAGCAAAGGCTCAAAGGTAATGAAGTGCTTAGTGTGGGGGAAAATGCTTCGGCAATCTTACAACACAAACTCCCACTGAAATGCAAAGACCCGGGCAGCTTTGACATCCCCGTCACAATTGGTACCACTACATTTAACAAAGCAATGTTAGACTTAGGTGCATCCATTAATGTTATGCCTGCATCTATGTATAAGTCGCTTGATTTAGGTCCTCTCAAAAAGCCTGAAATTGTGTTGCAATTAGCCGATCGTTCTAATGTCTACCCTATGGGTATTGTTGAGGATGTTCTTGTGCAGGTTAATTAACTAGTATTTCCTGCTGACTTTTGTGTGTTAGAGATGGATGAAGGTTCACCGGACTCGTCTCTTCCATTGCTACTTGGGCGTCCCTTCATGAAAACGGCGAAGACCATTATTAATGTGGATAAGGGAACGCTAACTATGGAGTTTGATGGAGAAGTAATATGTTTCAACATTTTCGAGACGATGAGATATCCTAGTGATGTCCACTCTTGCTTCTCCGTTGATGTTATGGATACTTTGGCACAACAAATGTTTGAATTGAATGGTGAAGATGCTTTGGAAACCGTTCTAACTACATCCATTGATAATGGTGTAGAGTGTGGTATTGAGGTTAAAGAATCCCTTGGTGATCTCAACTCACTACATGGATGCCCGGAAACTCATAATATCTCTTTTATTTCTTTACCATGCAGTGATGAAAAACTTTTACCTTCTATTGTTAAATCTCCAAAGTTAGAATTGAAACCTCTTCCTAGTCACTTAAAGTACTTGTACTTGGGTGACAATGAAGAGTTACATGTGATTGTTTCTAATGAGCTTAGTGAATTACAGGAGCAAAAACTTCTAAGGGTGCTAAGGAAGCACAAGACGGCCATAGGATGGACAATTGCCGATATCAAGGGTATAAGCCCTGCCGTTTGCATGCATAAGATTCGTTTGGAGGATGATGCAAAGCCTACGAGGGAAGCGCAACGTCGTTTGAACCCCCCTATGATGGAAGTTATGAAAAAGGAGATACTCAAGCTTTTGGAAGTGGGTGTTATCTACCCCATATCCGATAGCAAGTGGGTGAGCCCGGTACAAGTTGTACCAAAGAAATCAGGTGTGACCATGGTGGAGAATGATGAGAATGAACTTGTCCCAACTCGTGTGCAAACCGGTTGGAGGGTTTGTATTGATTATAGGAAATTGAATGCCACTACTAGAAAAGATCACTTTCCATTACCTTTTATTGATCAAATGCTTGAACGTTTAGCTGGACACTCTTATTATTGCTTTCTTGATGGCTATTCAGGTTATAATCATATTGTGATAGCGCCAGAGGATCAAGAGAAAACCACTTTCACTTGTCCTTTTGGTACTTTTGCTTATCTAAGGATGCCTTTTGGCTTGTGCAATGCTCCATCTACTTTTCAAAGGTGTATGGTAAGTATATTTTCGGAATATGTTGAAAACATAATCGAAGTGTTCATGGACGACTTTAGTGTCTTTGGTGATTCATTTGACCTTTGTTTGAACAATTTGTCACTAATCCTTGAACGATGTGTTGAAACAAATCTTGTGCTTAATTGGGAGAAGTTCCATTTCATGGTAACTCATGGCATAGTTTTAGGCCATATAGTATCTTATAAAGCCTTGGAAGTTGATAAATCTAAGATAGACCTTATTCGTACTCTAACCCCTCCCACTACGGTGAGGGAGATACGTTCTTTTCTTGTTCATGCAGGTTTTTATCGTAGATTCATCAAGGATTTTTCCAAGATAGAATCACCACTTTGTACCTTATTGCAAAAAGATGTGGTTTTTAACTTTGATGAGAAGTGTATGGCGGCATTCAATCGTTTGAAAGAACTTTTGATTTCAGCCCCTATCATTAAACCACCGAATTGGAGCAAGCCTTTTGAGCTCATGTGTGATGCAAGTGATTATGAGGTTGGTGCGGTGCTTGGGCATCGTGTGGGGAAGATACCTCATGCTATTTATTATGCTTATAGAACGTTAAATGAGGCCCAACAAAACTACACTACCATTGAAAAAGAGTTATTAGATATTGTTTTTGCTTTGGAAAAGTTTCGCTCTTATCTAATTGGTACAAAAGTTGTTGTCTTTTCAGATCATGCAGCACTTAG
This sequence comes from Papaver bracteatum, assembly GCA_023529315.1. NCBI lineage: Eukaryota > Viridiplantae > Streptophyta > Magnoliopsida > Ranunculales > Papaveraceae > Papaver > Papaver bracteatum. Next base: position 1,568,188 of record JAJJWX010002606.1, on the reverse strand, counting down.
GTACTTGCTTACAAAGAAAGAGGCGAAACCGAGGCTCATACGATGGATTTTACTCTTGCAAGAGTTTGATATAGAAATCAAGGACAAGAAAGGAATTGAGAACACCGTTGCGGATCATTTGAGCCGTCTTTCTGTGGACAAGGAAGATATCCCGTTGCGTGAAAGTTTCCCGGATGAGCAACTATTCTCAATTGCATTTGCGGAACCATGGTATGCGGATATTGTGAACTACTTGGTGTCTCAACAAATCCCAAAGAACTTGTCTCGTGCTGAGAGGGAAAAACTTAAGAGGTTAGGGAACCAATATATATGGGATGATCCATACTTATGGAAACATGGCAGCGACCAAGTAATAAGAAGGTGCGTTCCCGAATCTGAATTTAACTCTATCTTGTCTTTTTGTCACTCCTATGCTTTAAGGACATTTTGGGAGTAAAAGAACAGCTCACAAGGTACTTGAAAGCGGTTTTTATTGGCCAACTCTATTTAAGGATGCACATATATTTTGCACAACTTGTGATAGGTGCCAAAGGACAGGCAATCTAGGTTCTCGAAATCAAATGCCACAAACTTTTATTCAATTTATTGAAGTTTTTGATGTATGGGGTATTGATTTTATGGGTCCTTTTGTCAACTCTCATGGGAATTTTTATATCTTACTTGTTGTTGATTATGTCTCGAAATGGGTGGAAGCTAAGGCCACCCCAACTAATGATTCTAAAGTGGTTTCAGGTTTTGTGCAAGCTAATATTTTTGCAAGGTTTGGAATTCCAAGAGCCATAATTAGCGATGGGGGATCTCACTTCAAAAACAATTTATTACAAGGATTTTTGAAGAAGTACAATGTGTCGCACAAGATTGCAACACCTTATCATCCCCAAACCAATGGACAAGCCGAGGTGTCGAACCGAGAGGTGAAATCCATACTAGAGAAGACGGTGAATCCAACAAGGAAAGATTGGAGCATGCGACTTAATGATGCTCTATGGGCTTATAGAACCGCATACAAAACACCTATTGGGATGTCTCCTTTTAGGCTTGTGTATGGTAAACCTTGTCACTTACCCGTGGAGATTGAACATAAGGCGTTTTGGGCTATTAAGCAATGCAATATGGAGCTAGATAGGGCTGGAAAGCAAAGGAAGTTACAACTCCAAGAGCTAGAGGAGTTACGCAATGATGCATTTGAAAGCTCGCGCATTTACAAGGAGAAAACTAAGGCATTTCATGATTATATGATTTCTAGAAAACAATTTTGTGTTGGACAGAAAGTGCTTTTGTTTAATTCTCGCTTGCAATTATTTCCGGGTAAATTGAGGTCACGTTGGATCGGACCTTTTATTGTTACTAATGTGTTTTCTCATGGTGCAGTAGAAATTCGTAGCATAGCTACAGGTAAGGAGTTTAAAGTGAATGGACACCGACTGAAACCATAGTATGAGAACTTTACTTCCGAAGTTGTGGAAGGTGTGAACTTTGTGGATGCACTCCCTCTGGAGGAGTCTTAATGAACAAGGAGTACATCGGGCTGACGACTTTAAACCAAGCGCTAAGTGGGAGGCAACCCACCGGTTTTGTATCTTTACCCTTATCTTTTTATTTTATGCATTTGATTTTATCTTTATTTTTTTGTTATTTTTGCATATCATTTGCGGAATTTCCCACCTTGAATTTTCTTTGGATGATTCAATTTTACATTGAGGACAATGTAAAGTTTAAGTGTGGGGGAGCATTTATATGTTTGTATAGTGTGTTTTATGCCTTGAAAAAAGAAAAAAAAATCAGAAAATAGAAAAACAAAGAAAAAGATTTGTGCTTTTTGAACTCCGAAATCTAGAAACTTGTGCCTTTAGGATGACACCATTAGTGGATGGAACCATTTTGAATGCAGGAGTTGAGGAACCAATTAACTAAACGGGACGAACATAGCTCATAATCATAAATACCATGATAGTTGTTACCATATCTCGGAATATCACCATATCGCATTCTATTTTTATTTTTCCATATTTATCTATTGTTCTCTAAGTGCTTTGGTGGGTCACTAAACATCGACGTGTTATTACTGCTAGGATGAAATAGAGTGATTGAGTTACTAGAAAAAAGAAAAAAATATATATATATATGAAAAAAAAAAAAAACCGACCAATTAGACCAAAACGGAATAAAATGACACTTGGGAATAGCAGTATGTGTGAAATGTAGTCCCTATCTCCGTCGCCTAAACAAGCGTGGAATGCAGGATCCAAGGCAACTATCATGTACTTGCTGACAAGAATCATGCGCTTGGATCCAGTTTGATCCAATCATGTTGTCTAAAAAAGTAAAAAAGAAAGTGAAAAAGAAAAAAAAGAAAGAAAGGAAAGTATTATATTGGTTGAATAAAGTCACTCCTGGTTCCCTTGTATATGCTAGTGAGTTGATGTAGAATTCATACCAAGTAGCTCAATCCAATAGGAATAGGTTCATCTTGGCAGTGACCTTCAGACAGATATGGAAAACATCGATCACTTGTGAATATTCGCCAACATCTATATCTATATCCATCTTCTTAATCTTTTCATTGTGATTTTGGTTTGTTAGTTTCCGAGTATTGTGGCTTGTTCGACTATCTAATTAAAGCTTTACTAATATATGAATTGAATTTGTGCAAGGTACCTCCTCCTGTAGTCAATTTGGATTCGTTCATTGATTTGTCACAAATAGACGGAGTTGGAAATATAGGTTTTGTAGGCAAACCTCTTGTAAACCTTCACGAGACTATAACTCGTCCACTAGGGACACCTAGGGGTTTAAAGGCTTGTTATTTATGCTAAAATTAACCGTAGCCTCGACGTCACGGAGTTGTATGTATTTGTTTTGTTTGATTTGCTCGAGGACTAGCAAAGTCTAAGTGTGGGGGAATCTGATTTTAAAACACCTTATTTTATATTTAGTATTTATGCTTTCTTTGCTATTTTTCGTGGAAATTGTGTATCTTATGTTCTCTTTTGAGTTATTAGGTACTTTGGAGTCATACGATGCAAAAGAAGGAGAAACCAGCCGTTTTGAGCAAGAAGGGTCATTTGGTCAATTCACAGGCGATATTTGGAGCAGGACAGGTCGTGCAAGAGGAGTATGCAGGAATTAGCCTATCAGACTCGCAGAATTGACAGCTAAACAAAGAGCTATACTGTCGGTTCTCTGAAACCGACAAGCCAAATACTTTTGGGTATCCCTTATCAAGGTGACCGGGTGATGAATATCCAGCCCACCCCATAACCCTAAAATTGAGAGGTATGTCTCTCATTCATACACCACTAAATTGAGAAATAAGGAATAAAATGGCTGCTGCTTAACGGAAAACAGATCGAGAAGTTGTTGATGGTCTGAGATTGGAAAGGAATTCAAGAGCATTTGTTGTTCAAATTAAAAGACAGAGACACAGAGTGAGGGGAGATGCTATTGGTTCAAGGTTTGGTGAAATTGAAATCACAGGGAGAAGAAATTAGATTGAAAAAATGGAGAACTACAGCTGCTGGTGACGGATTAGAGAAGGATAAGGGTTTACTGTTGAAATCAATGGAAGATATGGGTCGATCTGTGAAGATGCCGCTCTTGAGACACAAGTTCGAGAAATTAGAGATGAATTAATGGGTTTTCGTTGGATTCCAATTTGAGGTGATTCTGCTGCCATGGTTTGAAGCAAATTGAAGAGAAGAAATTTGGATGAATGGAAGAATGGATTTGAGATTAAGGGTTTGGCTGGGTTCAAATCTTCAACAGTGGTGGTGTTTCTGAGAATCCAGTGTCAGAAAGGAATTGGAGATGTTGTTGTTGAGAAGTGTGGTCTGGTGCAGCTAGTGGCTTGAGAAGTTGAATGTAGTTGCAGGGACAGTGAATGTGAAGGTGGTTTGTGAAATTACAGTGAATGAAGTGAAGTTGAATTATGCACTTGTTGGTGGTATTGGAATTGATTGCAGGTGGTATGGGTTTTGAAGGTTACAGGGAAGCTAAGCTGCTGGTGCAGCTACAATGGGAATGGAAATGGATTTGAGATGATTTGGGGTTTAGTGTTGGTGGTTCAAGGCTTGAATGAATTGGCTGAGAAGGAATCTGTGTATGATATGGCAGATGTGAAGTGATTGCATGGTTGGCACTGATGATTGCAGAGAAGGCTTGCTGGAGGTTGAGTTGTAATTGGTGTTCAAGTTGTATGCAGCTGCAGTGTGGTTTTGGTCATGAATAGGCTGAATTGCTGGTGTTGTACCTGGAGAGCAATTAGTGACAAATGGATTGGAGTTGCAATAGCTGAGATGCAGCGGCTTGAGTTGAGCTACAGAACTAAAAGGAAGAGATGGGAAGTGCAAATGGTCTTGGCTTGGAAGAGTTTTGTTGGTGGAATTTACAGGTGGTGGTAAGCTGAGCTGTGCATCACAGGGAAGTGATAATTACATCTCAGATGGAGGAAGTTTGATGGATGATCAAAGCTCAATATAGTGGATTGGTAGTTTGGAACTGGATGGGATGAACTGAAGCAGTGGTGTGCTGCAAAGCTGAAGGTTTACTTAGTAATGGCAATACAGGGCCATTTTGTCCATGACAGAAGTGCAAGCTGCAGTGGTGCAACATATACATCCCTCATGGCTGGGATTTGCAGTTGCAGGGGAAGTGACAGAAGGTGTAACAACACAGCCATCTAGGCCGTAATAAGAGTTGCAGAAACAGAAAAACATGGCCATCTTGGCCGTATACTGCACATTTCTTACCTGGTCTAACTCATGTCAACTGGATTAGTTGACTCTGATTTGACTCGGTGCTTGACCCGAGTTGACTCAACCTGATACGGTTGACTGAGTTGACCCGGTTGACCATTTGACTTTTCAGGTTGCCGGCGACGACTTTCCGGCGCCGGATTCCGGCCAAGAACCCAGTTTTCCGGAGACCACTTTTGGGACAGATTTTCTACATGGGTTTCTCTTGCTCGTGGGCCGGGTGAATTTTCAACTAACGGATTTTGAAGACTTTGACCTATTTTTGGAAAGCAAAGGGCTATAAAAAGAGAGTTTCTACAACAAGGACACAACGTTTTTATTCTATTCTTGGAGCTTTTGCAGAGAACTACTTCTAGGGTTTGCTCTCTTTTATGTTTCATAGTCCTCCCTTGAATATTTTGATAATGAACTCCATGAATATGATTAGATAAATACATTAATTGGTTATGGGATAAAAGTTGATTTCTTCAAGCATGATTATTTGATTCTATGAATTAGTTTTGTCTCAATTTTATCGTTTGTGATTCATTATTTATATTATCATATGATTTGAATGCTAGTTTGGTTGAGTCCGGAATCAATTGGATTTGTTTTCATCTCTATAGCTATATTAGGGTTTTCAATACGTAAAAGTTGTTTGTCCCTGATTTCTAGTAGTATCTTGTGGTTAATACTTGTAGTGATACATCTTTTTAATCGCATATGAATCATAACCTTTGTTAAAACGAATTAGTGATTTTACACGTTTGTTTGCATGGATTAGTCTTATTTCATAGAACTTATTGCTCTTAGGGAGTTAAATCTAATTGTGCTTTTACACTTTAGGTTGCTTTTTAAGAAGATTTCACATTAGCATCTTTTAATGTTGTTTGTGATAAAATCAGGAAATAAACAAGATACTCTTGCGATCAAGATATCTTAGGACTTTTGATAATTGAGAGATTAAATACCAATTCTAATCATAGATGAAAAATACATGCTTGTGAATGATACTATCCCTTAACCAATATCTTCTCCTTATTGATTATTCCAATTATTTACTTTGCTTTATTTAATTTTATTACTTTGATAAAAACAAAACACACTCTTGGGTTAAATTAGTTACTTAAGAATCTGAAAATTGCATAACAACAATCGCCTCTCTGTGGATACGAACTCTTTCTTATCGAATACTATATTTATATTAGTTGAGTGAGGAAGTGAAATTATTTTTGACGCATACGACACGCATCATCCATCAACATTTGCACAATGACACACAATAGACATAATCCTTGAATCACAAAAGATATTAACCTATCTTACATCAATAATTGATAATATAGGCTTAACTTTTGTGTTTTGTCGAAAGTCTATTCATTCTTTTATCAATATTTGCATATCAATTCACGAACGACTTTACTTTTGACAAAATATGGGACAATTAAGTTTACGGACGTAAACACACATATCCCATCAAAATATTACAATATATAAAATCAAAAGATTAATACTGCAACCATCATCTTCCAAACAAGTTTAGAATTTAACATAATAAATCTAAGAACAAGAAGATGAAAACTTTTGGACATAGCTATGTGTAATCACAATAATGGCTATTCTAAAACACTAGTTATTCTTCTAAACAAAAGAGAAAAAATAGAAGATTTACTAGGCTATAAGACCTTTGAAGAATTCTTTTTCGTCCCCGAACTCCTTGTCGTCAACAAACATTGGAACATAAGGTTCTTTAAGGTAGGAGTTTATATCAATAAACCTTCTAGGTTGCCGTTGTCGAACCAGGGCCTTCTGAATCTCGTGAGTCTTATACACAAAAGCCTTTATTTGTTGAATCTCCTTTCGCAGCTCCTTTAACACTTCAAGAACATCAGAAAACTTATGAGAATTTGAAGGAACAACTCTTGGCTTTCTCATATTCCTTCTTTTTATTTTCAAGTGTAGGATCAGAATATTGTTACAACAATATTCCTGTGAAATAAACAACAGATCTGCGATACATCAATAATAAACAACATTTCTGCGATATATCAATGATATTCTGCGAAACATCTCAGGGTGACGTAAGGAATGACATATCGGATGAAAACGACAGAAACATGAGAAGAGCATGACATTTTTGCAATGAATCGATAAAGCCTACGAAATATTAAGGCGGTGCCACCTGCGATTTATCGCAGGAATCCAAATCCGAAATTAAAGGGAATCTTAGCTGTAAATGAGCTGTAATCCACTATGTAAATGCCTATATAAAGGAAATGAATAGTTCCAGAGGGGGGTTTGAATTTTTGAGAGCTAGGAAGGTTTTTAGGAGAGAGAAAATCTTTATCAAGTGTTCTGTGTTCTTGATCTTTGTAAAATTCCTTAAGATCATATTAATGAAAAAGTGTCTTTAATCTTCAAGTTATGTCATAAATATTGATAAATTCTTGAATAGGGTGTAGTGTGGGAATTCCTGCAACTACATTTTGGTGCCCAGAAACAAGGAGAATCAATTTGAGAAATTTCAAGTTACAGCTTGAAGATTTGAAGAAATTATTAGAATTGAAGAAATGGCTAGAAGGAGAAGAAATACATCAGAACCACCAACAACAGTGAAAAGAAGTAAAAGAATTGCAGGTGAAGGAACAGGTGAATTGGAAGGATCTTTAAGGATCAGATCAGGAAGAAGTAGAATGAGAAATGGAGCAGAAAATTAAATTCAACCACCGAATCAACAAACACAAGCACAAGATAGAAATGTGGATTATGATAGAGCAAGTGTGCATACTTGGAGGTCGGATTCGATAGAAGAGGCAGAAAATCAAGAAGAGGAAAGAAATCGAGAAGTGGATGGAAATTCATGAAGGACGTGAGATAGTAGATGATTTGAGACAAAGGATACAGGAAGAAAGAAGATTAGAGGCAGAAGAACGTGCAAATCTTACAAGGCAAAATCATGAACTAAGAAGGGAAAATTTGAGGTTGCAAAATAGAAGATCGAGAAGCATCATGAGATCAAATTCAAGATCATATAGAGAAGAAACAAGACAAATCTCCCTATACAAAATATTGGCGAAAATTTGATAAATGATCGTTATATTCCACGCGGAGAAACTTTAGACATTAGACATAATCAGGATGAGGGAGAAAATCAAGAAGAGAGAAGGAGAATGTTACGTGATGAAGAAATTCGAAGAAATCGCAGAATAATCGAGGATGATATTGAGAGGCATTATATTGAGCAAGTACATTTAGCGGGAGAAAGAGAGAGATTGCGAGCAGAAGTAGAAGAACAAGAAATTCAAACAGCGTTGCGTCAGAATAATCATGATAATCGAGAAAGACGACGTGCGCAAAATCGTAATAATGATAATCTCAATGAGGAATATGAGAGAATTTGCAGAGACATAGAAAGGCAATGAAGAGAAACAGTAAGGGATGAGGAAATTCGCGGAGAAGAGAATGAAAGACAAATTAACTTGCAAGAAGAAGAAAATCATAGAAGAAGGCAAAACCAATATGTTGGAGAAGAAGCGTGAAACATCGCAAGACAAGAAAGGCATGAACGCAGACGAAGAGAGGCTGCGTTGAAAAGGACAATGGAGCAAAATTCTGATAGGAATGAACAAATCTTGCGAGAATTAGCAGAAATGAGAGGAATGATAAATAACATAAGAGAAGGAAGAAGAAGACAACTTGATGAGGCAATCGAATAAGCTGCGGAAACTCCATTTACTCAAGAGGTACAATTAGGAGGGATACCTCCAAAATGCAATTTACCGGTATTGACCAGTATATTTGATGGGACTACGTGTGATGTCCAACATATCAAAGCTTATATTCGATGTATGCTACAATGGGAGAACCATGATGTAGTTTTGTGAAAATATTTTGCGTCAAGTTTAACTGGCGAAGCACTGAAGTGGTTTGAAAGTCTTCCCAAGAATACAATAACTTCATTCATGCCCTTGCAAACTACTTTCTTAGGAGCATACATCAGCAATAACTTTACGCGACCTGGAATTGAAGATGTGTTTGGATTGAAACAGAGAGTTGGTGAGAGTTTAAAGCACTTAACGATAAGATGGAGGACAATGTGTAGTGAAATGGCAGGAAGATTAGATAAAAGATATCTCATTTTGTCATTCATAAATGCTATGTTTGCAACGAATCTATTATACATCCAGGTCTTCAGAGTTAAAAACACAATTACTATGACAGAACTGCGAGAACTGCAAGAAGAATACATCGCTTTGGAGGAAAAACAAAATGAGATGGAGTCTTATCCAATTCTCGCAGGCACAAGTTTAGCCGCAGCAAATGGAAGTTTGTTACCAAGGATGATTAATACAGTAGCAAGTACTTCCCAAAATCCGCGAGAGAAAATGGAGACTGATAATCAACATAAGATAGTAGCAATGGGGAGTAGAGATCAGGAGGAATTGGAAAAGGAGAGAAATCTTTATAATCGCAATAACAATAATAAGGTCCCAAGGTTTGATCAACCGCAGGAGACTTATGGTGGACAGAGGCAGAATTATTCAAGAGAGCAAAGAGGTCAGAGGAATATGTGGGAAGACATCAAATTGCCACCTTTAAATACCGGTATAGACAAAATTTGGGAAGCGATTATTTTGATGGAGAATATACCCTCACCCTGGAACATGGGGAAAGAACCACATCCTAACAACCAAAATCAAGAGTTATGTCTTTATCATCATTTTCATGGCCATTATGTGCATAATTGTAGAAATGTAAAAAGAATTATTTTGCGAATGATTGAACAGGGGAAATTAAATCATTTTCTAGCAAGATATTTATAACCGCAGCAATTTCCACAAGCACCAGAAATTCGCAGAGTTAATGTTGCAAAAGAAGCCGAAACATTTGTCATTGAAGTAAGAGCTACAGAAAAAAAATATATTTTGCAATTCAATTGTACATTCGCAGAAAACGATAGAGGATTTCCATGACAATGTGCTAAGCAGAGTGTTTGCAAGGGATATAGAGGGAAGAGAGGTGATGAATATTGCGAAGATTTCTCCGTTAGAAGAATGGCAGAAACAAGTTATTTCTTTTACTGCAGAAGAAATACCAGAGCCTGGGAAGATGCATGACAACCCATTGGTGGTGAAGTTAGAGATAAATCCAAAATACAGAAAAGAAGGAGAAGAATATGATGGTGACGCAACAAGTGATTCTTGGGCAATAGATAAAGTTTTAATTGACACTGGTAGCTCGGTAGACATTTTATTTTATCATACTTATCGCACAATGGGTGGAAGAGATGATGAGTTAATCCCTTCAACTTACAAGATCTATGGTTTTAATGGCACTGCAAACAAGCCAAAAGGAGAAATTACTATGGAAATTCCGTTGAACAAGATATCTTCAAAAATCAAGTTTTGTGTAGTGGATATAGAATCTCCTTATAATGCCTTAATTGGAAGACCATGGCTCCATGGGATCTTGTGCATAACATCAACATATCATCAATGCATAAAGTTTCCACATCCTCATGGTATTGGGATAATTAAAGGTGATTGGTTTGAAGGCAAAAAGTGTTATGAAGTTGACATTAATACTTGCGAAGAAAGAAATGCCCGAAATCGTAATTGGCAACATAACAGGAGGCAAACTCAGAGAGCTGAAAAATTGATGGTGGACAATATAGAGTTGCGGGGAAAGGATATATTACAAGAATAGTTTGTCCCAAAAGAATCAATAGTGATTAATCATGCGAATATGGGAAAAAATTGAAATATTCATTCTTCGCAGGAGAACAAACAAGTATAAGGTGTTGCGATAAATCAAGTATCAAGAAATTGCGAATAATCATTCGTCACAGAAGAAAATAAATGCAACAGTATCATGTTGCGAACAATCGAAAAACAAGAACAGCAAAAAGTATGCACACAGAATATTAAAAGAAAAACTTTGCTCAAAAATAAGAATTTTTCTATTAAAAGAAAAAGATGATGATTTCGAATCATATATAAGAATTTTTAATGCAAATGCATAAGACGGGCGAAAATCGCCTAAAAATATATAAGAATGGGACGAACTTTTATGGCGTACACCTTAGTTCGCGGATTCTATTCCGTAAGAGGCAATGTCCTTAAAGTGCGTCATAAGGGGGGTATCTCTTTGCATGGATATGGGAAAGGCTATACCGCTGCTGGAACCTAGTCATGGAGATTTGGGATTATAGAAAATCCATCCGGGAGAGATAACTTGGATTCCCAACTATATAAGGTTATACCATGGTTGGGAGCCCGAGAGTTTCTCCTAAGGAATGAAAAGTGTGATCAAGGCTCCGAGGTACACGGTTGAGCTATGGGTTCCTGGGATGGATGAACCTACCCTGGCCATCTACGGCAAGTCTTGGCTTACGGTGTGTTCGGCCCAAAGAAAACCCCACTTAGGGTGCAGTATTGTAACTATAAGCCATATAAGGCATAAAGGACAAGGCTACGAAAACAACAGGTTGTTGGCAGAACCGGATGGGAAAGTGCTAGTCTTGTATGGCCGATGTATAATCCTTGAAGGGGCAACCAGGGGGAGAGATAAGGGCGATACCCTCCATTAGGGAGTTGTGTATCAAAAAAGACGGCAATGTCATGGGAATTTATAATCGCAAGAATATTTAGGCCCGTCATATTGTCGCGTGACACAGAAAGCAATGTCATGGGACTTTATATTCGCAAGAATATTTAGGCCCGTCATATTGCCGCGTGACTGGCCAAAAAGCCTAAAGAGAAATGTTAAGATGAAATCAATGGGTTTTTGCGATAAGATCAAAAGATGAGATAAATGAAATCAATAATAAGAGGATATAAATCGCAAAGACATCCTGCGATTTCATCGAAAAGACGACAATGTCATAAGTCTTAAAAAGCAAAGAGAGATTAATCTCACAAGAAGGCTTAGATTTATCATATTGCCGCAGAGATTAAAATTAAATGATAAGGAAAGATCAATGGATATTATTACATATAAAAATAAGAATGTCCTGCGATCTTGTCGCATAAAAGTGTCATAATAAGACCTTTAACTAGGAAGGCGAAATAAGACCACAAGAGAGATTATATCTGCGAAGCATATAACAGATTTTTCGCAGAAATATTTGCAATAATTCATTTATCATATTGCAGATTAATAACAAGAGGCAAGTATGGGAATGATGCATAGAATGGAAAATATTGTTATTCATCATTATATGATAAATTCATATAAATAACAGACAGATAGAAGCAAAAAAGAATTTATATATTGAAAGACATCAGGAGCTACAAATAATTTGCAGAAAGAATATTACAATTTGTCGCAGATAATTATCGCAAAAAAGAAAGAGAGAAATACAGGAGAAGATCAAAAAGAAAAAACAAAACTATTGAGATTTATCTTTATCATTATCTTCATCTTCGTCTTCATTATCTTCGTCATTAGTTCCTTCTTCATCTTCACTTTCATTCTCATCTATATCAGCCTCACTGTCAGAAATAACTGGTACTTCGAATCTGGTGATATTATCCAAGAGACAAGGATATAGACTAAGAGGAAGATCATTATCTTTACAAACTTTCTCAATAGCATTATTGCGAACGGTGAGAAGATTACTACGCAAATTGGAGTTGGATATCTTTATTTTCTCTCGCAGTCTAAAGATTTTATCATTACGGGAAGCAAGATTTTTCGCAAGACCACTTTTTTCTTCTTCAAGTTCTGTTATCCTTTTGGAATATCTTCCTTCATATTCTGCGACGATATGACAACAAATTAGAAACTGGTTGGAAATCTATAAGAAATACAAAGATATTAGAGGAGCAATACATAACCTTCTCTTTCATGGATCATTTCTTGTATCAATGTTGCTTGCTTGGTATGAAGACTGACATCTATCGCTAAGTTTTTCCTAGCATTATCGAGAACTGTCGCAGCCCATGCGAATTCATCATCACTTTGAATGAGAAGATGGGAACGGATTTGTTTCTCTCTTGTAAGAAGTTTAATGTTTTCATCCTTAAGCCTATCTCTCTCAAGTTCAGTATCAATTAGGGTATTGCGAAATTTTGATAGAGCTTCAGCGCCTTGAAGAGTAATACGTTCTTTACCCTTCTCAAGTTCACTCTTCTTGGCTTTTAAGACTTTGATTTTCTCTCTAAATTCATCTTTGCAAGTCTTTAAACTATTGAATGTGCTCAAGACAGATCTATAATCCATTCTCATAAGGGAGATATGATATTTAAGCTCATCAATGGATAAAGTACTAATTTTTTCATCTGAATAATTATTTAAAGCATCATTAAGACGCTCAAGAAGAGTGGTTTCATCTATGGGTTCATCAAAAGAATTAAGAATGATGGCTTCATCAGTAAGATTATAGGCATCTGCAAAATGGTTTCCCAAATAAGCTAAAAAAAAGGGGGGGGAGACTTATACCAATAACTTGTTTGCAGAATTTCTCCTTATCAATTAACTTCTGTTGAAGAACTTGAATTTCTACTTCAAGCGATTTGTTTTTATTAAGAAGCTCAGTATTCCAAACTACTTCCAACTGCTTACATCTTTCGCGAAGAATGGAGATTTCAGCTTCATATTGCTTATTTTTCTCGAGAAGTTTCGCAGAATCAGATTGTGAATCAGTAAGCCTTTTCTGCGATGATGATAATCTATTTTCTAATTTTGAAGCAACAAAAAAAGAAGCTCTTGCAGTCTGTGACATAAAAGAGAAAATAAGTAAGATAAGTAAAAAATCTTTGATATTCATGACAAATGTAAAGTTTACTGCAACCAGCGAAGCTAACGCATGAAGAAAACCAGGGTTGATAAATCTTGAGACTCCTTTAAGATCTTTATTATTAGTCAAAATTGAAGCGTTGCAGATCTTTGAAAGATAATCGCAAGTACGAGTGATATCATCCTCACCAACACCTTGCATGGGGTTCTTAAAAATATTTGACAATTGATCCATTGGAGTCTCAGGTTGAGAGAAACCCATCGCGGATCTAATTCTTGTGGAAGAAAAACGTGTTGAAGTGCCCACAATGACATCATGGTTTACCCCATCATTTTCTTCAAGTTCATTATCTTTTTCAGTGATAATAGAAGTATCTCTAAGTGGAAGAAGTGGTTGAGTTTTTCTTCTCTTCTCTGGAGGACCGTCTGTGGTTTGATTTTTATTGCGGCGAGGGGAAGCACCAGAACCTTCGTTTGGAGTTAATACTTTTTTGCCTTTATCTTTGGCTTCAACCATTGCGACAAATGGAATTTCCTTGAAAACAATCACACATAAAGATAAGAAATAGGGGCAACAATATATTGTTAAGGGTTATAAAAGAATGTTTCTTACTTCATCTGTGAAGGTTTTCAAAATTTGTAGGAGATTGGGATTCCCAGTACTGGCGTAACTAGCCTTCATTTTTTTCAATCTGATAAAAGATATTTCAATAATTAGTAAGAATAATATATTTATCTAAATTTGCGAATAATGATAAACTTTGCGAGATATACCTCAGAATTCTTTTCAAGCCAATTAAAAACCCAAGGACGATACGACGCAAGATTCGAAAGATTCGCAGGAATATCAAGAGTGCCAAAAATATATGGACCTTCAAGGAGGAGAGGAAATTTGCACCACTTGTCATCTTTTGAGAAGCGTGGACCTTGGTTTCTACTTGAATGATAATCTATATCTTGCATAAGAATTTTATCTTTCGCAACTTTTTTATCCTTATTTAAACGAACAGCCCAACACGTGCTATCTTTCTTCATGGGAATTACTTGATAATTCGCAAAGAAATTCTCCACGGTATATTTCGCTGGAATAATAGGGATATCTTCAAAATCAGGATGTTTCGCAGAATCAGGATAGCGAGATCCTTTACCAGCTCCACGAGAGGCATATTCAAGAATGAGACGAATACAATCTCCAATTAACTGGTAGATTGCTCGTGAAAGTTTAGCATGAGAAATAATTTTATAAAAAAGAGGGAGTTCTGGGTCATAAAGAGGGATAGGAAGGCCAGCTTCTAATTGTCCTAGCGAAATAAGGATCTTCTCATTAGAAGAAGGAAATTTTGAAGCTAGGTCAATGGAGAGATCAGAGTCTGAAGATTGACCAGGGATCTCAGAAAGTGCAAAACCTAAAGTTTGAAGTTTCTGCTGGTATTTTTTGAAAGTGGGTTGACCTAATTTTTTAGCAGGGGCCATTTTTAGTATGGGAATGATGATTTAGATGAAGAAGAATAAATAAATAAAATTGAAACAGTAATAGATCCGGAATTTGCGGAAGAAGATGAAGAACAGTAGAGTTGCAGAGAAGAAGTAAAAAAGAAAAGAAAAAAGAGAGAGTAAAAAGAAGAGGGGAGATTAGCGAAGAAGATATTTATAAGAAAAGAAGACTCTCGAGAACATCAATGCATTTAATGAAGAAAATACATGAATGGTCCGAGTTCAACGGTTGAAAAAAGACGTGTCAAGGGATAAAGTAGAGGAAAAACACGCGTAGAATATCTAGCGATGGATGCAGAGACGTGTCAGAATGAAGGGAATGTGAAAAGACAAGGAGTTGCGGCAAATCAAAAGAAACTTTGTCGGGTAAAAGATTCTCAAATTCTCATGATCTTTATCTTCTTCGAAGAAAAAATATGAGAAGAGGCAAGATGTAGGATCAGAATATTGTTACAACAATATTCTGTGAAATAAACAACAGATCTGCGATACATCAATAATAAACAACAGTTCTGCGATATATCAATGATATTCTGCGAAACATCTCAGGGTGACGTAAGGAATGACATATCGGATGAAAACGACAGAAACATGAGAAGAGCATGACATTTTTGCGATGAATCGATAAAGCCTCCGAAATATTAAGGCGGTGCCACCTGAGATTTATCGCAGGAATCCAGATCCGAAATTAAAGGGAATCTTAGCTGTAAATGAGCTGTCATGAGATGTAATCCACTATGTAAATGCCTATATAAAGGAAATGAATAGTTCCAGAGAGGGGGTTGAATTTTTGAGAGCTAGGGAGGTTTTTAGGAGAGAGAAAATCTTTATCAAGTGTTCTGTGTTCTTGATCTTTGTAAAATTCCTTAAGATCATATTAATGAAAAAGTGTCTTTAATCTTCAAGTTATGTCATAAATATTGATAAATTCTTGAATAGGGTGTAGTGTGGGAATTCCTGCAACTACATCAAGGTTGGGGGCAATGGAGATTTTTCTTTTTCCTTCATGATTGATGACTTAACAATCACATTACCTTCTTTTTCATCATAAGACATCATTCTTGGAGTTTCCATGAACGTATGGGTTTGTGAGAGGAAATCACAATTAACTCAACAAGTAGTCTTAAGATAAAAAAAGGTTTTTAAAGAAGAAAAAGGAATGTAGGGTTCGAAACCTAAAACAGGTTCGTAAATGATCAACTCTTATCCCTATGAAGAGTAGAATTATCGATAGTACCATTTCTTTTGTTTTATAGACAAAACAAACCTAAGAAAAGAAATAATAAATAAAACTTTTCTTAAATCCTGAGAGATACAAAATCACTGTCTCTTTTGATCAGGCACATGAGACAAGATTTTAAAAACAACACAATCAAGTTGCGTTGTGGTGAACAACAATTTTTCCACCAATTTCCTCTTGTGAGGAATCCACAGACCTCTGTTTATCAAAATGATTTGACCATACTTTCTTTTCAAATGGTATTGGTTTTCCTTTGGAAACTAACTTCTTAGATGAAGATAAAATCTTACATACCTCAGCGGTCTTCTGAGCAAGTTTAAGCTTTCTTGCTAAATGATTTGCTCTTAGTTGAAGTTTGTTGACGTGTATTTATTTGTGTTTGAACTTGTAACACTTCGAGAGTTCATGACCTTTTAATGAAAAATATGAGCACATCATACTTGGATAATAATCAGGCTTCTGAGATGTGCAAGCATCTAGGCACATAGTGGATCCTGAAACATTATAAACAGAGTTTCCAAGGAAAAGGTCAACTTTTTCTTCCAGAATGGTTGGATTATCTTCTGAAAGGATATCAAGATTGATATGTGTATTGCTACAATTATCAAAATCAATATTTTCACCAAGAAGTGCAACACTTGATTTCTCGTCTTCATTAGAGTCATAATTGTCAGACATTTCATCAAGAGTTACGGCAAGACCTTTGTTCCCAGTGTATTTTCTCCGATTTGGACACTCATTTGCAAAATGACCAAAACCTTTACACTTAAAGCACTGAGGCATATCCTCATCATCAGTTTTATCAATATCCCTGTTTTTAGGAGGAACACGATTATGAGGTTTGACTGATGCCTTAGGCTTATCTCTGGAGAACCTTTTGCTTCTCTTCAACAAAAGATCCCTAAATTGTCTTGTGATCATCGAGACTGATTTGTCAAGATCTTCATCTGATGAATCTATCTCCGAGTGATCATCTTCAGATATATACACTTTTTTACTTTTATCAAGTAATTTAGTGTCCTTTAGCACTTTGAACGCAACATCCTTAGATTTGGATGAATGTTCATGATCAAAGATATTAAGCTTTCCAACCATCATATTTCTGGAGAGAGTATCAAGGTTATTTCCCTCAACGATGGCATGCTTCTTAGAATCGTATCTAGATGGCAGCGATCTGAGAATTTTCATCACAATGTCCTTTTCAGGAATAGTCTTACCCAATGCAAAAGATGTATTAACAATTTCAGACACTTTGTGATTTAACTCATCAAATGTTTCTTCATCTGCCATACGAAGGTTTTCCCAATCAGAATTAAGATTTTGAAGTCTATCATCCTTTTCACTGGAATTACCTTCGAATATGGTTGCAAAGATATCCCAAGCTTCTTGTGACTTAGTGCAATTAGACACATGGTGCTGAAGATTTGGGGTAGTGGCATGTATAATGGCATTCAAACCGTCGAAGTTTTTCTTTGCAGCAAGAATCTCTGCAGGAGTGTATTCACCAATATTCTTTGGAACATTTACACCTCCAACTGCCTCAACGGGAGCATCATATCCATTAACAACATATACCCATGATTGAAAATCACGTGCTTGAAGAAAAGCTCGCATAACAATTTTCCACCATAATTAATTAGAGCCATCGAATACTGGTGGTACGTTTATTAAGATAGCACCTCTGTACATAGAGCTAGATCGCTACAAACACAGACTTGTAAGGTCTTGAACGTGTTTGCCTGCTCTGATACCAATTGAAAAAGCGGGGGTCTAAAAACCACACCCAATATTTCGATTAGCAATCTGTATGGACAACTCCGAGTTACTTTCTAGAGAATCAACTAGACTCAATCAATAGAAAATATCTCAAGGAATTATTATCTCAATCTCTCAATTTTATTTACTCAAGCAAATACGATATGAATTAGAGCACTTCTCTGTCAATCTCGCATGCGTTGCTATCTCAAGCATATTTGTCAATCTTAGTGATCAAAACTATATAGTCTTGATTTCTAGTCTACTATAGCTAAGGTCTCAGACTAGGATGGAAAGTGTAGTTGAGCTCAAGAACTCCATGGAGATCATCATAAAAGATGAAAGATTACTCAAGGAACCAGTGAATCTTCATCGACTAAAAGGTATGTGGAGACTTGAACTTATCTATCACTCAAAATTCTATCTACTCTATCTCCTATCTTGAGACAAAGGTCGTTTTACTATATAGACTAAGAATATGCACATGTGACATTTCGAGCTGAGTATATCTCGCTTATCTATTTCTCGAAATGGGTGTTGGTAAAGCTTTTGCTTTAGCCAAGTTCATCTTTGCCTAGTGACGAAAGTCATGTTATGTTTCAATCACTTTGGAAATTGCTCTGACGAAAACTAGTTCGTGAATAACAACTATATGACGTCCTTTGAGAATGTTTCAATGATTGAAATGAGAGTTTAGACTATATAACCATTGTGGGATATAAACATTGTTATGGCAACACATATATGTATAAGTCCTTAACACTTGAATCGAAGTTTGCGAACTTTGTTGATCAAGTAGAACTGGAACGTGAGCAGAAACTCAGTCCGCGAACTGGCATAAGTTCTCGAACCCGAGAATATCTGCTGAAGTTGAAGCTCAGGTGCAGTCCGCAAACTGACGGAAGTTCTCATCCCGAGAAATTCTGTTGGAGTTTATTATTTTCAACCGGTTAGCTTGAGCCCGCGAACTCAAGAGGTTATGTCTGAAAACGTTGTTCGTGAACTTATCTTAAATTACTAAGGAATGATTTTGCAAACCATGGATTTATAGTTCTTGAAATGATTCAAGTGAATCACATCGTTTTTTATTCAATTGTGTCTCTTGTAGTACTTGAGATCTCATAGCAATTGAACAACTCTCTAACTAGTTTATTTGAGTCATTTGGACTAGTTATGGTGAAGAAGAATATGGTTGATATGAAAGTTATCATTTGGCTAACAATTTGGCTGACTAATATTGAACCAACCATTGTACACGTTTGGGTATGGTTACACAAACCCAAAACGTCAAGTACATGTGTATATGGCAAGCTAAGTTTTCGATCTAATGGTTGAGAGATATTAGCTTGTATCTAATCAGGTTTTCATCTAACGGTGAATATTGAATGCTTTGTTAGCAATCTAAGATTGTATAAGGAGAACTCTAGGCATTGGAAAAACTAATCCCCACACACCTTTCTTGTGTGATACTAGTTTTCTCTAAGCTAGAGTCGATCTCCATTAACCCTTGAGTTTTCTCTCTAAATTCGGGTTAACAACTTTAAGACTTCATTGGGATTGTGAAGCAAGATTGATACTACTTTTCTTGTAGTTGTGTGATCTAATATTGCTAATTCTATCGTACGAGTACAACTGTAATAATTGGCTTGAGATTTCTATCCCTGATAGGCAGGATAAAAGTAGTCACAAACATCTTCATCTCATTGTTTGCGATTCCTAAATAATCTTCTTCGCTACGTCGAATAAGTTTATTGTGAGGTGATTGATGAAAATGAGTTGTTCTTCGAGAATATAAGTCTGGTTTTATCGATTGGTTCATGTTCACCTTGATTTATCAAAAGACGGAACAAAACTCATGGGTTTATTCATCGGAGACGAACTTATCTATTACCTATAGACTTTTCTATGTGAGACAGATTTTTTTGCTAAAGTCTTCGACTTTGGGTCATATCAACTCTTGGTTGTGGGTGAAATCATCTAAGGGAATCAAGTGCGCAGTATCCTGATGAGATCAGAGGCGTAGGAGCATAACTGTACCTTGGATCAGTGTGAGATTGGTTGGGGTTCAACTACATTCCAGACCGAAGTTAATTTGGAGTAGGCTAGTGTCTGTAGTGGCTTAATACAGTGTATGTTTAATCTGGACTAGGTCCCGGGGATTTTCTTCATTTGCGGTTTCCTCATTAACAAAATTCTAGTGTCTGTGTTATTTCTATTCCGCATTATATTTTTATATAATTGAAATAATATAAGTTGTGCGTTGTTCAATCGTTTAGAATATCCGACATTATTGTTTGTTGATTTAAATCGATTGACACTTGGATATTGGTCTTTGGTACCATCCAAGTTATCTCTCTTTGATTAGACTCGCAAATCTTATTTGCTTGAGTAAATCAAATCAAGAGATTGAGATAATAACTCCTAGAGATATTTTCTATTGATTGAGTCTTGTTGATTCTCTAGAAAATAACTCGGAGTTGTCCATACAGATTGCTAATTAAAATATTTGGCGAGGTTGTTATACCCCCGCATTTTCAATTGGTATCAGAGCAGGCAAACACGTTAAAGACCTCACAAGTCTGTGTTTGTAGCGATCTGACTCTATGGACAAGAGTAGTATCTCTGATAAATGTATCACCAGAAATAAGGAATCTGTCATGTCAAAGTCTATTAAAGAAAAAGATTCTACAATCTCAAGTATAGACGAACACTGTGTTAAAATCAGACAGTTATATATTGACATGCACCATTCCGATTGCCCTTCAAAATAGTTTACTTCTCTAAATGAACGGGAAACAGCTAAATAGAGTAAGTTGATTCTAAATCTTATTAAAATCCAAGATGATAGATTTAATCGGTTGAAGAAACATGTCAATGGTCTTCTTGGTGTAATAAGAGACTGCAAAATCAAAGAAAATACTAAAGACTATTCTTCATGTATGACTCTTAAATCAAGCCTCATAAAGGATGCTTTTGAAATATAACGTCGCTTGAATAAACTCTTCATTCAAGGATGCTCTAGGAAGTCTAATACATCAATTATTTCTGCTACAATAGTAAATGCTCCAGAAGAAAAAACAGAGTCACTTCCAGGCAAGGAAAATGTGCCAGTCTCCTCTGATCAAGGAAATCTCACATCACATGGAAGGAAGAAATCTCATGACGAGAATGTTAAGACTAAACTGACTAATCACGTTTGTGATCAGAAAGTATGTCACTTTTGCATAGCAAAAGGTTCTGCTAAACAAAAGGGAAACTCTTAGTTGAATAAAAATTATCTTGTTCAACTTCAACATACCTTAGACTTAATCCTCAAAGGTGTAACTGACATTCGTATGTCGAAATCTATTGGTTTTCATATGAACCATGTGTATGATACCAGAAAGTTCAATTCAATGAGTTCCTCAAATATCAGGAAGCAGAACAGAAGTCTTGATAAGAAACTTCTAAGGAAAGATCAAGTGGTTTTCTCTGAAAATAATGCTTCCCTTGATTTAAAGATAATCCCAGAAGAAAGGAGAAAAATTGATGATACAAGAAACAACCTAATAAAGATTATTCAAAGGTATAAAGAAATTGTTGACATGTTGTCATCCTCCTCAAGTCAAGACTCTTCTGGTAAGAACTCAAACTATGTCTCTTATTTTGATGACAGTAAGTTTTATGATAATTTCTCAAATCAAAAGGAATCCCTCTCACGATTCAGGAGAAAAAAAAGACTTGATCATAGACACAATTCCTTAGATGAGCTCAAAGCTCATACTTGTGTTAATTAATCACAAGGTTAGGAACTTGCTCATAAAAATCCTGCTGAGCAAGATGTGTAAAAGTCAGGTGTACTTTGGAAATTTGTGTTTTGCATAGTTGAGATCTTCTCTTATCGTTTATAGCTAAACTAGTGCCAACACACAGTATTGCTTAAAAAGTATTTGCAATGTTTTTGTTGTGTTTTCCTATTTAATTATCTTGTGTTCTTTTCTTGGGGTGCACTGTGTTTGAATGTGCACACGGGTTACCGTTTCGAGTTTACAGTTTGGAAAACCTAAAAGCCTTTGTTCTAGACAAAACCTTTAAATAACCAACCTATTGAGTTACATATATCACGTACGCATACTCTAGGTTTTTCTGGGTTATCAAGAATGTCCTCTTCTTCATCTTTCGATGGTGGTTTTGCAAAGGGATTTCTTGTGAAAGGTTTTGGTGTTGAATCAAAGGGAAGAAAGAAAAGAACTCTTGTGGAAGATGGATCACCTAATGCCTCATGCTTTTATGCCTACTCACATCAATATGTTGAGAGTGAGGATATGGTGTCTGCTGAAGTGGTTCATGACTTTCTAAAGTACTTCGAGAAAGCTAAACTGCAAGTTGTTGATACAATAAGAGATCTTGGTGTAGTTATAAGTGAGTTGGAAAAGGTTACTGCTGACTTTGGTCTCATGAAGACACATGTTAAAGAACTTATCAACAAGGATATCTTCTTGGAAGAAGCAGTTGATTTGAATCACAAGCTCAAAGATGTTGAAACCCATGAAACTGTCAACCGTCAACTTTAGTTTATGATCGGTTCTATTTATATGATTGAGCTTAGCATGTCTGGTAAATCTTCTATGTTATCTGTTTTATTTAGAAGAATAACTAGTGTTTTGGAATAGCAATGATTGTGATTACACATAGCTATATCCATCGATTTCATCTTCTTGTTTTTAGATTTATTGGTTTAAATTCTAAAGTTGTTTGGAAGATGATGGTTGCAGTATTAATCTTTATGGTTTTATATATTGCAATATTTTGATGGGATATGTGTGTTTACGTTCGTGAACTTGATTGTCCCATATTTTGTCAAAAGTAAAGTCGTTCACGAATTGGTATGCAAATATTGATAAAGGAATGAATGGACTTTTGGCAAAACACAAAAGTTAAGCTATATTGTAAATTGTTGATGTAAGATAGGTTAAAATCTTTTGTGATTCAAGGATAAAATCTATTATGTCACTTTGTGATGGAAAAATAGAATAGGTCCTTGTTTGTTATCCACGATATAAAGCTTAATTGTTCCATATTATTATGTATTACCGTGAAGGCTCCATTGTGTGTGTTTTGTTGAGCACGATACGACTAAGTCGATTTCTTATTGGCATGGTTGGTTGTTCCATGAGATGTTATATATTGAGCATTAAGAACTAAATTAATCAACTTGTGTGGTTATTTAGTTTGTATTCTATGAGTTATCTCATGTTGAGTACATGTACGGTTAAGGTTGTCATTTCCTATAATAATCTTAGTCGAGGTTCCATAATCTCTTATGTTGAGCCCAAATGAACTAAATCAATCATCTTGTGTGATTATTAAGTTAGCACTCCATAGATTTTTCTCATGTCGAGTGTAGACAATTGAATTGATTACCTTGTGATTAGTTTAATTGCGTAATCCGGTTAGAATATTTATGGGTTCTCTTGTGAATAATCTAATCGATGAATTAATTCTCCATAAGTTTACTTGTGTTGAGCATATTTAGTCAAATTAATCTTGGTTCACTTTGGTTAATATGATTGAATATTTTGGATTCCAAATTCATACTTGTATGCAATTTGTTGAGTCTAAAGAAATCCTTATTTTCTCTTGAAATTAAGGTCGCTCTTGTTGTTCCTTAGGGATTGAAATCTTATGGGGGAGAGTTCTTTTGAACTTGCGTTTAATTTCCAAATCTTTGTGGGGAGTGTGGTTGTGGAATTTTTAGGGATATCTTGTATCTTTATAAACTCCTTGATGAATGCATTTAGCCTCGGCTTAATGATTGCATCAAAACAAGATGATAGAACATTTACCTTTGGTCATGAAATGTCTCTTACGGAAATTTCATTAGGATACCGTTCTTGTACCTTTGCCAATTTTATTGACAAAAAGGGGGAGAATTAATTGTAGTTCATACTACAAATACATATGGTTTTCGGATCATTATGTAAGGGGGAGTGGTTTCCATGTGAGATGGAGTATTGACTAAGGGGGAGTGAAGTATCACCATAGTATTGTTGTTGAAGTTGTGATACAATTGGACTTTGATGCCGTGTAATAATACTATGACATTGTATAACAATGATTGAGAACCAATGCTTTTCTCATTGTTATAGCTACGGATTTTCAACAACGATGAAACTAAACTTACAACCTTTGGGATCATTGGACTACTTTGAAGTGACAAAGATTTCGAGTATTGTTGAAGATTAGATATGTGGAATATGAGCTACAAATTTTATTTATATAATTTTTGTATTTCATATGTATTAATATTTTTGCCACTAAAATTAACAAAGGGGGAGATTGTTAGAGCACTGCCCGGTCAAACTCGCATGCGTTGCTATCTCAAGCATGTTTGTCAATCTTAGTGATCAAAACTATATAGTCTTGATTTCTAGTCTACTATAGCTAAGGTCTCGGACTAGGATAGAAAGTGTAATTGAGCTCAAGAACTCCATGGCGATCATCATACAAGATGAAGGAATACTCAAGGAACCAGTGGATCTTCATCGACTAAAAGGTATGTGGAGACTTGAACTTATCTATCACTCAAAAGTCTATCTACTTTATTTCCTATCTTGAGATAAAAGTCGTTTTACTATATAGACTAAGAATATGTACATGTGACATTTCGAGCTGAGTATATTTTGCTTATCTATTTCTCGAAATGGGTGTTGGTAAAGCTTTCACTTTAGCCAAGTTCATCTTTTCCTAGTGACGAAAGTCATGTTATGTTTCAATCACTTTGGAAATTGCTCTGACGAAAACTAGTTCGTGAATAACAACTATATGACGTCCTTTGAGAATGTTTCAATGATTGAAATGAGAGTTTATACTATATAACCATTGTTGGATATAAATATTGTTGTGGCAACACATATATGTATAAGTCCTTAACATTTGAACCGAAGTTTGCGAACTTTGTTGATCAAGTGGAACCGGAATGTGAGCAGCAACTCAGTCCGCGAACCCAGTCCGTGAACTGGCGTAAGTTCTCGAACCCGAGAATATCTGCTGAAGTTGAAGCTCAGGTGCAGTCTGCGAACCGAGTCCGCGAACTGACGGAAGTTCTCATCCCGAGAAATTCTGCTGGAGTTTATTAACTTCAACCGGTTAGCTTAAGTCCGTGAACTCAGTCCGCGAACTCAAGAGGTTATGTCTGAAAACATTTTTCGTGAACTTATCTTAAATTCGGGTTAATGACTTAAAGACTTCATTGGGATTGTGAAGACAGACCGATACTACTTTTCTTGTAGTTGTGTGATCTGATCTTGCTATTTATATCGTACGAGTACAATTATAATAATTAGATTGAGATTTCTATCTCTGATAGGCAAGATAAAAGTAGTCACAAGCATCTTCGTCTCATTATTTGTGATTCCTCAATAATCTTCTTCGCTGCGTCGATTAAGTTTATTGTGAGGTGATTGATGAAACTGAGTTGTTCTTCGGGAATATAAGTCTGGTTTTATCGAATGGTTCATGTTCACCTTGTTTATCAAAAGACGGAACAAAACTCATAGGTTTATTCGTGGGAGACGAATTTATCAATTACTTGTAGACTTTTTTGTGTGAGATATATTTATTTGCTAAAGTATTCGACTTTGGGTCGTAGCAACTCTTGGTTGTGGGTAAGATCATCTAAAGGAATCAAGTGTGCAGTATCCTGCTGGGAACATAGGCGTAGGAGCATAACTGTACCTTGGATCAGTGTGAGATTGGTTGGGGTTCAACTACAGTACAGAGCGAAGTTAATTTTGAGTAGCCTAGTGTTTGTAGCGGCTTAATACAATGTATGTTTAATCTGGAAAAGGTCCCGGGGTTTTTCTGCATTTGCGATTTCCTCATTAACAAAATTTTGGTGTCTGTCTTATATCTATTCCGCATTATATTTTTATATAATTGAAATAATACAGGTTGTGCGTTGTTCAATCGATTAGAATATCAGACCTTATTGGTTGTTAATTTAAATCGATTGACACTTGGATATTGGTATTTGGTACCATCCAAGTTATCTCTCTTTGATTAGACTCGCAAATCTTATTTTCTTGAGTAAATCAAATCGAGAGATTGAGATAATAACTCCTTGAGATATTTTCTATTGATTGAGTCATGTTGATTCTCTAGAAAACAACTCGGAGTTGTCCATACAGATTTCTAATCGAAATATTGGGTGAGGTTGTTAGGCATTTTCAATATGCGAGTCTTAATCAAAGAGAGATAACTTGGATGGTACCAAAGACCAATATCCAAGTGTCAATCAATTTAAATCAACCACCAATAAGGTCGGATATTCTAATTGATTGAACAACGCACAACCTGTATTATTTCAATTATATAATAATGTAATACGAAAAATAAATAACATAGACACCAGAATTTTCTTAATGAGGAAACTGCAAATGCAGAAAAACCTCGGGACCTAGTCCAGATTAAACATACACTGTATTAAGCCGCGACAGACACTAGCATATTCCAAATTAACTTCGGTCTGGACTGTAGTTGAACCCAAACCAATCTCACATTGTTCTAAGGTACAGTTATGTTCCTACGACTCTAATCACAGTAGGATACTGCGCACTTGATTCCCTTAGCTGATCTCACCCACAACCAAGAATTGTAACGACCCAAAGTTGAAGACTTTAATAAACAAATCTGTCTCACACAGAAAAGTCTACAAGATAGATAAATTCGTCTCCCACGAATAAACCTATAAGTTTTGTTCCGTCTTTTGATAAATCAAGGTGAACAGGAACCAATCAATAAAACCAGACTTATATTCCCGAAGTACAGCTCAGTTTTATCAATCACTTCACAATAGTCTTAATCGACGCAGCGACAAAAGATATTGTGGAATCACAAACGATGAGACAAAGATGTTTCTAATTACTTTTATATCTTTCCTATCGGAAATAGAAATCTCAAGCCAATTATTACAATTGTACTCGTACGATAGAAATAGCAAGATTAGATCACACAACTACAAGAAAAGTAGTATCGTTCTAGCTTCACAATCCCAATGAAGTCTTTAAGTCGTTAACCTGGTTTTAGAATAAGAAAACCAAAGGTTAAAGGAGAATCGACTCTAGCTTAGCACAACTAGTATCACACAGAATGTGTGGGGATTAGGTTTCCCATTTGCTAGAGTTCTCCCTTATATAGTCTTTCAAATCAGGGTTTGCAATCAATGTTATCTTAGTAACAAAGCATTCAATATTCACCGTTATATGAAAACCTGATTAGATACAAGATAATATTTATCAACCGTTAGATCGAAAACTTAGCTTGTTATACACACATGTACTTGACGATTTTGGGTTTGTGTAACCGTACCCAAACTTGTACATTAGTTGGTTCAACACTATTTAACCAAATGGTTAGCCAGATGATAACTTCTATATCAACCATATTCTTCTTCACCATAACTAGTCCAAATGACTCAAATGAACTAGTTAAAGAGTTTTTCAATTGCTATGAGATCTCATGTACTACACAAGACACAATTGAAGCAAAAACGATGTGATTCACTCGAATCGATTCATGAACTATAAAGCCACGGTTTGCAATAACATTCCTTAGTTTATTAATATAAGTTCACAAACATCGTTTTTAGACATAACCTACTCAAATTCGTGGACTGGGTTCGCGGACTTAAGTTCCCAGACGGAGTTCACAAACTCCAGCAAAACATTTCGGACAAGAACTTCCGCCAGTTCGCGGACTGAGTTTGCACACTAAGTTCGCAGACTGAGTTTGCATACTACTCCAATTTCACTTGATCGCAAACTTCGGTTAAAGCAATAAGGACTCATGCATATATGTGTTACCACAACAATGTTTATATCTTCCAATGGTTATATTGTCTAAACTCTCATTTCAATCATTGAAACATTCTCAGAGGGCGCTATATAGTTGTTATTCACAAACTATTTTTCGTCAGAGCGATTTCCAAAATGATTGAAACATAACATGAATTTCGTCACTAGGTAAAGATGAACTTGTCTAAAGCGAAAGCTTTACCAACACATATCTTGAGAAATAGATAAGTGAGATATACTCAGCTCGAAATATCATATGTGTATAATCTTAGTCTATATAGTAATACGACTTTTGTCTCAAGATAGTAGATAGAGTAGATAGACTTTTGAGTGATAGATAAGTTCAAGTCTCCACATACCTTTTAGTCGATGAAGATCCATTGGTTCCTTGAGTAGTCCTTCGTCTTGTATGATGATCTCCATGGAGTTCTTGAGATCAACTATACTTTCTATCCTAGTCCGGGACCTTAGCTATAGTAGACTAGAAATCAAGACTTTATAGTTTTGATCACTAACATTGACAAACATGCTTGAGATAGCAATGCATGCGAGTTCGACCAAGCAATTCCCTAACACCAAAGACCAATATCCAAGGATCAATCAATTTTTAATCAACAACCAAAGGTTGGATTTCACAATTGATCGATACAACGCACAACCTGTGATATTTTAATTATATAACAAAATATAATGTGGAATAGAAATAACACAGACACCAGAAATTTTGTTAACGTGGAAACCGAAAATGTAGAAAAACCCCGGGACCTAGTCCAGATTGAACACCACACTGTATTAAGCCTACTACAAACTAACTTCGGTCTGGACTGTAGTTGAATCCTAATCAATATCACACTGATTCAAGGTACAATTGCGCTTCTTATGTCTATGATCCCAGTAGGATACTATGCACTTGATTCCCTTAGCTGATCTCACCCACAACCAAGAATTGCTACGACCCAAAGTCGGAGACTTGAATAAACAAATATGTATCACACAGAAAAGTCTACGATAATAGATAAATCTGTCTCCCACAGATAAACCTACGAGTTTTGTTCCATCTTTTGATAAAATTAAGGTGAACATGAACCAATTGATAAACCCGACTTATATCCCGAAGAAAAGCTCAATATTATCAATCACCTCACAATAATCTAAATTGTATGGTAGCGAAACTAGATATTGCGGAATCACAAACGATGAGACGAAGATGTTTGTGATTTCTTTTTATCTTGACCAATGGGAGATATAATCTCAACCCAATTATTCAATTGAACTCTTACGATAGAAAATGACAAGAACATATCACACAACTACAAGAGAAGTAGTTTCATCTGGCTTCACAATCCCAATGAAGTTTTTAAGTCGTTAATCGACAGGGTCTCGAGAAAAAACCTAAGATTAAAGGAGAATCGACTCTAGCAAACTAACTAGTATCACACAGGGGGTGTGGGGATTAGTTTTTCCAGATGCTAAATGTCTCCTTTATATAGTTTTCAAATCAGGGTTTGCAATCTAAGTTACCTTGGTAACAAAGCATTCAATATTCACCGTTAGATGAAAAACCTGACTTATCCAAGCTAATATCTTTCAACCGTTAGATCGAATATTAGCTTGTCACACACACATGAAATGTATTTCATTTAGGTTTGAGTAATTGTACCTAAACGTGTACATTTGGTTGGTTCACAAATGGTTGACCAATGGTTAGCCATATGAGTACTTTCATATCAACCGTAGTCATCTTTCTCATAAATAGTTCAAATGACTCATAATAACTAGTTCAAGAGTTGTTCAATTACAAGGAAATCTTATGTACTACACAAGACACAATTGAAGCAAAATCGGTTTGATTCATTGGAATCAATTCATGAACAATATAGCCACAGTTTGTAAATATTGCATTCCTTATTGATTTATTGTTTAAGTTCATGAGCTAACCAATTTGAGATATAACCAGCTTGGGTACACGTACGGGAACGTGTACTCTAGCTTTACCAGAATTGGGTTTGAAAACCCAGCAGAAATTTTTGGTAGGAAAACTTCCGTGGGTACACGTACCTAAGGTGACTGGTTTGTAAGTTCGTAAACTCCAAACTCAGCAGAAATTCACAGACATAAACTTCCGCCAGTACGCATACGGGTACACGTACCCAACCTGTCTACTTCACCAATACCGCATGTACACATTAGCACATACTTGGTTTCTGGTACATGGATTTATACACTAATGTGCGAACACACTATATATGCTTATATCTGTAGGATCAGAATATCGCCACAGCAATACTCTTACAAAATTTATAACAACATTTCTGCGAGTTTCTTTAACAACACACTGCGAGCGTCGTAGAATGATTCAAAGAATGACGTAACGGACAACGAGGGTATAAAATACGAGAAAGATGTGAAGATTTTATGGTTGTTATAAAGAAAACTCGCTAGAATGTAGCGGGAGCTCGCGAGAACGTAGCAATGGATCCTAAAATAGAGGAAATATGAGTTGTATGTGAGATGTCATCCACTATGTAAACACATATATAAAGAGAAGAGCAGGAGAGAGAAGGGGGGAATAATTGTTAAGGGAGAGAGATATTTTTCAGAGAGAGTTTATTTCTCTTTATCATCTTCTTCTCCTAAAATTAAATCTAGAGCTCCAAATACTCATTAATGGAGTCTCCATGTAAATCAAATGTAAATTCAAATAATCATAGTGAAGAACCATGGATGTAGATCATACTGATCGAACCATGTAAAAAATCTTGGTGTCCGTTTATAATTTTAGCACTTTTACTACCATTTTTATATGTAGATCTAGAAATTGATATCAAGATATGATAAGGGGTGTGTTGTAGGATTTCCTGTAACTACATTTTGGCGCTAGAAACAGGGAAGATTTATCAGAATTTGAAGATTGTTATGATTAGACATAATTTGATAGAATTTGAAGTAGTTGGTGCAGAATTTATGTGGTGATTAACGGATCATTAAAATCAAGACGATGATGGATCAAGTCAGCAAATCGATTAAGGAAAAGAATTTGTTGGTTCAAGAAAGTTCCATGAAGATTAGCTACCATTCATATTTTTCTAGATCTAAAAAAAAACAATTAGGTTCAAAAATGGAAATTTCATGAAAGAAATTACACTTTCAGGGAGTAAACATCATCAACAATTCAAAGACATGAAAAGAGTAAGAGAAAAAAAATTAGTTGTTGTGGTGAATTTATGGAAGAAAACCAAGGTTTCAGTGGAAGAATTCATGTTCAGGAGAAAAAGTAAGAGGCAAATTGCGAAAGAAATTAAGGAAGGACGAAAAGAAGAAAAAAGATAGACGCTACAATTTCTATCACAAACAGAAATTCGCACAGATAGTTCAAGGCTGCGAGAGCAACAAATAGGTCATGGGTTCAAATTCGCAAAGACACATATTTCTCATTTTCTTCTCATTTTTATTGGCGAATAAAAGAATAAGGAAAAAAGTTTTGCGTTAATTTCGCAGAGAGGTTCTTGAACAGTTGATCCAGAGAACAGTATGTGAGTTTGTGGTCACAGGTTCGAATTTTCATGCGAAACTTAATTTTTTTCTTTTTACAGAGGGTGATAAAATGAATAATTTCGCAGCATTGTTTCATTATTTTGCAAGCAAGAGACAACACAATTGGTGATCTGCGAAGTTAATGAGTTCATGGTCGCGAGTTCGAGTCCCAACACATGCATATTTTTTCGCGAAATCCTTGATAATTTCGCAGGTATATTTCACACAGAAGAGAGTTCATGATAATTTCACAGATAAATCTTGCAAGCAAGAGAACTAGCACAGTTGGTTGGGAGGCATGAATGCAAGCAGCAGGTCGCGGGATCAATTCTTGCTTCTCGCAAGTTTATTTTTGTTATGTGAAATTTCTACATAATTGTCTCTCAAACAGTTAAACTTTGATTACTTCGCAAGATCTTTGATTAATTCGCAATAGAGGGTTAGAACAGTTGGTTTGTTGCGAGAAAATGCAAGAGGCAGGTCAAGGGTTCAAATCTCATCTCTCACTCTTCTTTTTGCTGCGAGACGTTCAGAAAAATCACATAAGAGCTAAGTACCCTTTCCTAGAACATTTTACTTACCACAAATAAAAGATTTTTTTTTACAAAAAATGATACAATCGCAAGATTTCAAAAAATATTTTTAAGATTTCAAAGATTTTTGATTTAATTTACAAAGCGCGATACTATCGCAGAATTACAAAAATTTCAGAACTACAAAGATTTCAGAATTACAATGTCTTAGAATTTCTCTTGAATATTTACTTTGCTTCAAATGATATGATATCATGACAGAAATGAAAGAATGAATGAAAAAAATAAAAAAACGCGAAAATATCGCAAGAAACGCGAATAAAATTTCGCAGAGATATTAGAATGGGACGAACCTTTATGGCGTGCACCCTAGTTCGCGGATACAATTTCGCAAGAGGCAAATGTAAGACCTAAAGTGCGTCATATAAGGGGGTATCTCTTTACGTGACTCAGGGATAAGGTTATACCGCTGCTGGAACCTGAGTTATGAAGATGTTGGGTTAAATAAAACCTATCCGGGAGAGGTACCTTGGATTTCCAACTATATAAGGTTATACCCTGGTTGGACGACCAAGGATCTCTTCTAAGGAGTACAGAGTATGACCAAGGCGCCGAGGTACACGGTTGAGTCAAGGGTGCCCGGGGCGTACGAAACTACCCTTACCATCCTTGGCAAGTCTTGGCTATGATGCACTCGGCCCTAAGAAAATCCCACTTAGGGTGCAGTCTTGTAACTATAATCCATATAGGCATAAAGGACATGAGGCTGCGAAAACAACTTGTTATTGGTAAATCCGGATAGGAGGAGCTAGTCTTGTATGGCCGATGTGCCCTCCTTGAAGGGGCAACCAGGGGGAAGATAAGGGCGGCACTCTCCATTAGAGAGATGATAAGTGTCTTAAGATGGCAATGTCATGAGGCTTTACATTCGCAAGAAAATTTAGGCCTGTCATATTGTCGCGTGACAAATATTATATAAAGGCAAAAATCCATGCGAAAAAGATAAGATGAGATCAATAGGCTTTTACATGAAAGTGTAAGGATGTCCTGCGATTTCATCGCAAGATGACAATGTCAAGGGCTTTGTTCTCGCAAGAAAACTTAGGCATGTCATATTATCGCAACAAATTGACAAAACAAGGATAAGGCAAGATCAATAGATTTTTGCATGCAAATGTAAGAACGTCTTGCGATTTTGTCGCAAAGAAAAAAGAAACGTGGCGAAATATGACCTTTAACTAGGAAGGAAAAATAAAACCACATAAGAAAGTAAGCAAATAAGCTTGCGAAAATGATTATATGTAAGCAAACAAGCTTGCGAACATGTATGATTATATTATATTTTGATATTTTGATTATATTATATTATGCGAGACTAATAGTGCAGGAATAAACAGTGGAGACAACAAAACAATGAGATACAATGAGCAAGAAATATGAGGCACAATCAAATGAACTTGCGAGAACATTAAATATGCAAACAGGAACGCATATACTAGAGACAAAAATATAGAAATAAAGAACGGAAGCAATTTTAAGCTACATCAATTTTACCGCGGCAAAATGATCTAAGTAACACAAACATTAGCGATACATTGCAATAGATAAGCATTCTCATCATACTCGCATCATGAAAGCATTACATAAACATTTCATGGCATAAAGCATCGCATACACATTTCATAACATAAGCATTAGATTTGCACAAGTATTTTACTCTCAGGAGTACTATTCAGAATTTCACAACACTATTTCAGGAGCATTATTCATAATTTCGCAGAGTACTTCATAATTTCGCAGAGTATTTCATAATTTCGCAGAGTACTTCATAATTTCGCAGAATACTTCAGAGTCTCGCAGAGTACTTTAGAATCTCGCAAACTACTTCATAATTTCACAGACTATTTAGAATTTCGCAGAATATTCAGAATTTCGCAGATTATTCAGAATTTCGCAGACTCATTCATAATTTCGCAGGAGATATGACTATTTCGCAGAATGTGATTATTTTGCACAATTAAAAGCACCTTGAAGAGATTATACTATCATGAGGTAGAGGCAAGATAAGGATGAAGAAACAATTCGCTCATTCAACATTTTCTCAATGATTCTACCCTCATAGATAAAGAACAGAGGCAACTATGGATTACCAAGAAAATATTTTATGTCCTTTATCTTCTCGGCAAGAATCATTTTCAAAGTGTAAATTCACTAATGAACAACAAGAATCCTCACCAAAAATGGAGTAATAATTTCGCATGAATAGAGGCAAAATTTCTTATTCTCATTCAAGGACAAATACTTCTTATATTTCGAGGATTGAGTACTTCTTATACTTCTTAAAGGATACTTCATACTTATTATACTTCAAGGGTTGATACTTCATATTTATTTCTCAAAGCTCCGGAACTTAGAAAAAGAATAGAGGCAAGTACGTACTTTTCAAGTTTAGTATTCTTTCACTCGTTCCTTCGTCAGCAAAGATCATAGACTATTATAAGAACGAATTTTTCCTTAAAGATCGCTCTTCAAGCAATATTCAAGGAAAAAGAGGCAAGATGTAGGATCAGAATATCGCCACAGCAATACTCTTACGAAATTTATAACAACATTTCTGCGAGTTTCTTTAACAACACACTGCGAGCGTCGCAGAATGATTCAAAGAATGACGTAACGGACAACGACGGTATAAAATACGAGAAAGATGTGAAGATTTTATGGTTGTTATAAATAAAACTCGCTAGAATGTAGCGGGATCTCACGAGAACGTAGCGGGTGCTTGCGAGAACGTAGCAAGAGATCCTAAAATAGAGGAAATATGAGTTGTATGTGAGCTGTCATCCACTATGTAAACACATATATAAACAGAAGAGCAGGAGAGAGAAGGGGGGGAATAATTGTTAATGGAGAGAGATATTTTTCAGAGAGAGTTTATTTTTCTTTATCATCTTCTTCTCCTAAAATTAAATCTAGATCTCCAAATACTCATTAATGGAGTCTCCATGTAAATCAAATGTAAATTCAAATAATCATAGTGAAGAACCATGGATGTAGATCATATTGATCGAACCGTGTAAAAAATCTTGGTGTCCGTTTATAATTTTAGCACTTTTACTACCATTTTTATATATAGATCTAGAAATTGATATCAAGATATGATAAGGGGTGTGTTGTAGGATTTCCTGCAACTACAATATCCATAGGTGGTTAAGTAATCTCAACTTTACATTTCAATCATTGAAACATTCTTCTATAATGTTAATAGTCGTTAGACATAAAGAATCGACTATCTTCATCAAAGCCATTTTCAAGATTGAAACATCGTCATGACTTTCGTCACGGGTAAAGATGAAACATGGTTAAAGCGAAAGCTTTACCGACATATATTTCGAGAAAAAGATAGGCGAGTAAACTCGGATCGAAATATCAAATGTGTATGTATGAAAACTATCATACTATACGACTATGTCTCAAGAGTAGTAGATAAAGTATACTTTTGAGTGCTAGATGAGTTCAAGTATCCACATACCTTTTTGGTCGGATGATGTTTCACTGGTTCCTTGAGTAGTTCTTCGTCTTCGCAAGATAATAGCCATGGAGTCTGGACCTCAACTATACTTACTATCCTAGACCGAGACTTAGTCATAAGTAAACTAGAAATCAAAATATATAGTTTTGATCACTAATATTGACAAACATGCTTGAGATAGAAACGCATGCGAGTTCGACCGAGCAATGCTCTAACAATCTCCCCCTTTGTCAATTTTAGTGACAAAACTATCAATACATATGGATTAAAAAATAGATAAATTTTGTAGATTCTCGTCCATATGCTTGATCTCCTTGGTGCTTCAACATTACTCGAAAACTTCGTATTTTCCAAGTACTCCCATGATTCCATAGATGTTCAATTCAACATCATAGTTGTTGAAGTCTCGTCGCCATAACAACGAGAAAACAAAATCTCTCGATCATTGTTATACAATGTCATAGTATTATTACAGAGCATCAAAGTTCTTATATCAAAACTTCGACAACAATACTATGGTGATATGTACCACTCCCCCTTAGACAATACTTTCGTCTCAACACGAAAACCACTCCCCCTTACATAATGACGCATGAGCACGTAAATCATATGTAATTGTAGTATGAACTACATATTATTTCTCCCCATTTTTGTCAATAAATTGGCAAAGGTACGAAAATGGGATCCTAATGAAATTTCCATGGAGACGCTTCAAGACCAAAGAAAATGACATATAAACTTGTTTATATGCAATCATAAATACAAAGTTAAATGCATTCATCAAGGAGTTTATAAAGATATAAGATAACCCATATGAAAAAGCGGGGGTCTAACAACCACACCCAATATTTCGAATTAGAAATCTGTATATACAAACTCCAATATACTTTCTAGAGAATCAACTAGACAGTCAGACTCAATCTAGATAAAAGTATATCAAAGAGTTTATATCTCTATCTCTCGATTTAAATCTTACTCAAGCAAACTTCGAGTCTCAATTTAAATAAAAGAGAGATAAACTTGGACGGTACCAAAGACCAATATCCAAGTGTCAATCAATTTAAATCAATAACCAAAAGGTCGGATATTCTAATTGATTGAACAATGCACAACCTGTATTATTTCAATTATATAACAAATATAATGCGGAAAAAAAATAACACAGACACCAGAATTTTGTTAACGAGGAAATCGCAAATGCAGAAAATCCTCGAGACCTAGTATAGACTAAACATACATTGTATTAAGCCGATACATACACTAGCCTACTCCAAGCTAACTTCGGTCTGGACTGTAATTGAACCCCAATCAATCTCACACTGATCCAAGGTACATTTATGCTCCTACGTCTCTGATCCCAGCAGGATACTACGTACTTGATTCCCTTAGCTGATCTCACTCACAACTAAGAGTTGCTACGACCCAAATTCGAAGACTTTAATAAACAAATTTGTATCACACAAAAAAGTCTATGGTAATAGATAAATCCGTCTCCCACAAATATACCTACGAGTTTTGTTCCGTCTTTTGATAAATCAAGGTGAACAGGAACCAATTGATAAACCAGACTTATATTCCAGAAGAACACCTCAGTATTATCAGTCACCTCACAATAGTCTTAATCGACGTAGCGAAAAAAGATATTGTGGAATCACAAACGATGAGACGAAGATGTTTGTGATAACTTTTTATCTTTCCTATCGGAGATAGAAATCTCAAGCCAATTATTACAATTGTACTCGTACGATAGAAACATTAAGATCGGATCACACAACTACAAGAAAATTAGTATCGGTCTGGCTTCATAATCCTAATAAAGTCTTTAAGTCGTTAACTTGGTTTAGAAGAAGAAACCCAAGGTTAAAGGAGAATCGACTCTAGCTTAGAACAACTAGTATCACACAAAATGTGATTAGTTGCTAGAGTTGTCCCTTATATAGTCTTTCAAATTAGGGTTTGCAATCAATGTTAGCTTAGTTACAAAGCATTCAATATTCACCGTTAGATGAAACCCTGATTAGATTCAAGCTAATATTTTTCAACCGTTAGATCGAAAACATAGATTGTTATACACACATGAAGTGCACGTTTTTAGCTTTGTGTAACTGTACCCAAACTTGTACATTAGTTAGTTCAACAATAGTTAACCAAGTGGTTAGCCATATGATAACTTTCATATCAACCATATTCTTCTTCACCATAACTAGTTCAAATGACTCAAATGAACTAGTTAGAGAGTTATTCAATTACAAGGAAATATCATGTACTACACAAGATATAATTGAAGCAAAAACGAATTGATTTACTCGAATCGGTTCATGAACTATATAGCCACGATTTGCAATAGCATTCCTCAGTTTATAATGATAAGTTCACAAACATCGTTTTTAGACATAACCTACTCAAGTTCGCGCACGGGGTTCACGGACTTAAGTTCCCGGATGGAGTACACAAACTCTAACAGAAATTCTTGGGTCGAGAACTTCCGCCAGTTCACGGAATGAGTTCGTGGACTGAAGCTCACGCACTTCTACGATTCCCTTGATCAACAAAGTTCGCAAACTTTGGTTCAAGGAATAAGGACTTATACATATATGTGTTTCCACAACAATGCTTATATCCTCTAATGGTTATATTGTCTAAACTCTCATTTCAATCGTTGAAACATTCTTAGATGACGTTATATAGTTGTTATTCACAAACCATTTTTCGTCAGAGAAATTTTCAAAGTGATTGAAACTTAACACGACTTTCGTCACTAGTTAAAGATGAACTTGGCTAAAGCAAAAGCTTTACCAATACATATTTCGAGAAATAGATAGGCGAGGTAAACTCGGCTCGAAATACCAAATGTGTATAATCTTAGTTTATACAGCAAAACGACTTTTGTCTCAAGATATGAGATAAATACACTTTTGAGTGATATATAAGTTCAAGTCTCCACATACCTTTTAGTCGATGAAGATCCACCAGTTCCTTGAGTAGTCCTTAGTATTGTATGATGATTGACATGGAGTTCTTGAGCTCAACTACACTTTCTATCCTAGTCCGAGACCTTAGATATAGTAGACTAGAAATGAAGACTTATAGTTTTGATCACTAATATTGACAAACATGATTTAGATAGCAATGCCTGCGAATTCGACCGAGCAATGCTCTAACACCCTAAATATTACACAGCTGCACTCCCATAAGATATGGAAATTAAGCGCAAGTTCAAGAGAACTCTCCCCCATTTGATGGCATTCCCGAGAGAACAACAAGAGCGACCTAACTTTTATGAGAAAAGAAGGATTTTAATGGACACCAAAAACCATAAGAAATGATTTTCTATATCAAAAATTCTCAATTAAACTAACCACAAGAAAACCCATGATTAATTTAATCGGAATACACAATCAAATTAAACACAAAAGTGATTAATTTAATTGAACATGCTCGGCATAAGAGAACTTACGGAGCTACGACTATCTTAACCATACTCAATCATTTTATGCTCAACACAAGAAAACCTTATGGAGCATTGCAGTATACACATAAAAAATGGATCAGGGAAAGATCAATACTGCGACATACAAGGATTCATTCTATTTTCATCACTATTTGCACAATGACATACAATAGACATAATCCTTGGAAACAAAAATTCATCATATCTTCCGTCAATTATTTGCATAACGACACAATAGGTTCAATTTTTGTTAGTCAAAAGTTCATCGATCTTGTATCAATACTTGCATATCGACATATAAAAGAGATAACTTTTGACATCATATGGGACAATAATAGTTCACGGACGCAAACACACATATCCTATAACATATTGCAATATACAAAATCATAAAGATTAATACTGCAAAAATCATCTTCCAAACAATTTTAGAGTTTTAA
The DNA here is from genome assembly GCA_023529315.1 of Papaver bracteatum. Lineage (NCBI taxonomy): Eukaryota > Viridiplantae > Streptophyta > Magnoliopsida > Ranunculales > Papaveraceae > Papaver > Papaver bracteatum. The sequence goes on along the minus strand of JAJJWX010002606.1, from coordinate 1,528,907 downwards.
AAAAATCTAAAAATAAATATGAATACGTTGGACATAGCTATGTGTAATCACAATAATGGCTATTCCAAACTCTATTTATTCTTCCTAAAACACAAGAATAAAATTCTCATAAGAAGACTTTCTAGATAACAATAAAAGGCAATTTCAGCACCAATATAAAGAAGCAAGAGAAACTACTCATCATCTTCATCTTCGGAGGTCATGAAGGTGGAACGAACCTTTTCCATGTCTTCTCTAATATCGGGATACTTGGTATCAATCACAAGTAATTGTTCTTGAATACAATTTACTTTGGTATTCAACTTACAAACACCTTTGTAAATTTGGCAAAGAAGCTTCATAGAAGAATCATTCAAGCCATCAATTGTGTCACACCTTTGTCTCTTCCATTCATATTCCCTCATTCGACGGAAGGTACATTGTCGAACAAGCTTGGGGGTTCCAATGGAGTTCCCAATCGGCTCAATGGAGAAGTTGCGACAAATGCGTTCAATTAAGCATGGGAAGCCTAACTTCTTGTCAACGGTCGTCATGTCTAACATTTGCAAAATAATGAATCCACAAATGTCAAGACCTTTGGTTTCCATCACAAGGTATTGGAAAGAGGATATACTTATGTCAATGGGTAGTGCAATTGGTAGGCCAATTCGTATGGATTCTACGACGTTGAAGAAAGAGATTGGGTATTATGCTAGCATTTTGGTGGAGATTGACTTATCTAATGAAATTCCTTACAAAATAGAGGTTGAATCTAAATACTGTAAGTTTGAGCAAGAAATAAGAATTGCTAGAATGCCAAAATTTTGTTATCTTTGTAAGGTTGTAGGTCACTTGGTGATAGAATGCAGAGTAGCAAGAAAAACTCAGGGCAGTGGTGTACATAATTATATTAATCATAAGTCTAATTGGAGATATACCCCAAAGAAAACTTCAGTTCCTAGTTCTGGTGGTTTTGATATTTGTAAAACTCCAAAGACTGATATTAACAAGAGCTCAACAAGTACAAGTAGCAAGGTGGAGGTTACTGAGAATAGTTTTACTGGAGTACTTGAGTCACCAAAGGACTTCCCTGCTTTATCAGTGGTAAAATTAATAGAGATGGGTAATTGTGGCAAGGTTTCAGAATTGGTTCCTTTGGTTAACCCTGAAATTAGTAGTCATACAACTCATGAGGTTGTATCTTCTCAAATTCTGTCAACAATTCAGTTTGGTGGAACAAATTTGGAAGGTTGGAAAGAAATATCAGGTAATAGAAGCTCTAATTCAAATTCTGTTGCTACTAACAGTTTTGTCTCACCAAGTAAATTCCAAGTTTTGGTTGATGTTGTAGAAAAACAAGACCATATTTTCTCTAGATTCATCAGTAAACCTACTAATACTTCAGTAAACCTACTAATACTTCAGTTAAATCAATTACAGGAGTAGGAATTTCTAATTCTTCCCAAACAAATAATTCTCAATGAGAGTTGTTTTTTGGAATGTCAGAGGTTTGAAGAGATTTCAAGCCAAAGACAAATTAAGAAGTTTGGTTAATAATTTGAATCCTTCCTTGTTATGGGTTGTTGAACCTAAAATAAGAGTTTCCAATAATGTGTGTAGGAATTCAAAACTTCCTGGAATGTGTCAGATGATCATTCACAATTCTAAGGATCAAGACAAAGGAAATATATGATTATTCTGGCATATGTCTTTACCTAAACCAATTTTGGTTTCCTCCACTAGACAATCTATCACTGTTAAGGTGGGTGAAGTGTTAGTAACTGGAATTCATGCTGCATGTCTTACAATAGATAGAAGAGAACTGTGGGAGGAATTGGTGAAAATGAGTGAGTTGAATTATCCTTGGATGGTAATAGGGGACTTTAATGTGGTATTGAACAATAAAGAGAAAGTTTGTGGTAGAAAGACCCTTTTGATATCCATGAGATATTTTAGAAAATGTTTGGATTCTTGCAGATTATTACAAGCTTCAAGATCAGGTATTAAGTACTCTTGGTGCAATAATAGGGCTGGTAAGAAGAGAATATTATGTGACCTTGATAAGGCTTTTTACAATGCTAAATGGTTAGAACTTTATGAAGGATGGTGTTATAAAGTTGGAGATAGAGGAGTATCTGACCATGGTCCATTATTGGGGGGTGTTGCAACAACAAAAAATCCAAAAAATATATCATTCAGGTATCAATCTATTTGGACTTCACATCCTAATTTCCTGACAGTAATTGCAGACTCTTGGGCTTATAAATGTAATGGAAATCCTGCTTTTGTTTTCTTAAGCAAACTTAAAAGGCTTAAAAAAGTTCTTAAAATTTGGAATTGGGAGGTTTTTGGGGACTTAAGAGTAAAGGTTAAACAAGCTGATGAGGAGGTTTTAGCTACATCCCTGTTATCTGATGATGACCTTGGGAATATTGAACTCTTAAATAAGTTGGTGACTGCTAGGGGAAAATAAGAAATTGCTTCTAAGCAATATAATGAATTGATGAGAGCTAAATCAAGAGTAAAATGGGTAAAAGAGGGTGGTGCTAATACCACTTTCTTTCATACCTGTATGAGAATCAGATCAACTCAGAATAGCATTTATGAATTGGAAAGTGGAGATGGTAGAGTAGTAACTGATCCAAAACAAATTGCTGATTTTTTGGTTAACCATTATGAGAAGAAATTTCAAGAAACTGTTGTGGAATTGGATCAAGATATATTTGAAGTAATTCCAACAGTATTGGATGAGGGGGATAATTAGTACTTAGATGTTATACCAACTTCAGATGAGATAAAAGAAGTTGTATTTGAAATGGATGCTAACAGTTCTCCTGGTCCTGATGGATTTCCAGAGAGCTTTTATAGATTTGCATGGGAAGTAATAGGGGGTGAGTTGATCAATGTAATTCAATATTGTTGGAGATGCAGATTTATACCTAAAGGTTGGAATTCTAATTTTCTATTCTTACTTCCAAAAATTCAAGTGTTAAAAAAGCTGACCACTTCAGACCAATTGGACTAGCAAATTTTAACTTCAAGATCATTACAAGAATTATAACTTCAAGAATTAGTAACTTTCTTGGAAGAATGATTTCTGAGCAGCATGGTGCATTCACAAAAGGTAGGAATATTCAGGAGAAAATTGTGCTTGCATCAGAATTAGTAAATGAATTGAATGTCAAAAGAAGAGGTGGCAATGTTGGCCTAAAATTGGACATTTCTCAAGCTTATGACTCTCTGAGTTGGGAATTCATTTTTGAAGTACTTAGAAGATTTGGATTTTCTGAAGTTGGTATTAGTTGGTTAAGAATTATTTTTGAATCAGCTAGGATATCAGTGCTTGTAAATGGTGGTCCAAATGGTTTTTTTTGAAGTAGGAAGAGGGTTGAGACAAGGTGAACCTCTGTCACCAATTCTTTTTGTTTTAGCTGAAGAGGTTTTAAGTAGAAATATTTCTCACATGGTGCAGCTGAAGAGGTTTTAAGTATAAAAGCAATGGTGAATAGAGGAGGTATAAATCCAACACATCCGATGTTTGCAGATGACATTTTCATATTTTATAATAGACACAAGCATTCACTGTCTAACCTTATGAATCTATTAATGAAATACTAGTCAGCTTCTGGTCAGGTAGTTAACAAGAATAAAATCAAGTGTTTTGTTGGGGGGGTATCAGATACCATAAGAAAAATAATTGCATAGTCTTTGCAAATGAACTTATCTGAGTTCCCTGATAAATACTTGGGTGTAATCTTAAATCCAGGAAGGGTAAAAACATCTCAGGTTTGGGGGATTGTAGAATTGATGCAGAAAATGATGGTTGGTTGGATGGGTAAGCTGCTTGGTTTTTTCAGATATACTAACACTTGTCAAATTTGTGTTATGCAGCATGCCTGTGTATGTAATGTCTGTTTATAAATGGCCAAAAATTGTACTTATGGAGTGTGAAAGAATCATCAGAAATTTCTTGTGGTCTGGGGACCCTGCAATTAAAAAACTAGTCACAGTTAAATGGGATGATGTTAATACTCATGTGGAAGAAGGTGGTATGGGTTTGAGAAGGTTGGAGGCGATGAATAAAGCTCTCTTGATGAAATTTCTATGGAAGATAGAAACAGATGAGGTGGAATGGACTTCTTTCATGAGAGAAAAGTACAAAACTAAGAATGGGGAATGGAGTAATACTTACAAACAATCTTCTATTTTGCCAGGACTAAAATGGGTATTGTCTGAGTTTAAAGAAGGGAGTAGATGGTTGGTTGGTGATGGCAAAAATATTTTAGTATGGAAAGATAAATGGATCAAGGAATATGAACTCATTGAGAAGTATGCTGAGGATAGTTATGTACAACAAAATATTGATATGAAAGTTGGACATCTTATTCAAGAAAGAAAATGGTTGATCCCTGAATGTATGTATAAGTATTTTGCAGTTGAGGATCTCCCAGTAGTAAGTTCAGGGAAAGATAGGAGAATATGGACTGGTGATCTTAATGGCAAATTTTCTGTTGCTAATGCTGCTCAGCAGGTGAAAATAAAGTATCCAGTGGTTCCTTGGGCAAAAAAGGTACGGAACCCTTGTATCCACCCCTCCATTTCTGCAAATCTATGGAAAGTTTAAAGAGGAGCTTGTGCTACTGAAGAATCAGTCAGGAAAAAAATGTTTTCAAACTGTTTCAAAATGTTATTTTTGTGGGAACAACCAAGACACAATGGACCACATTTTATGGCACTGTGAATTCAATGAGAAGGTATGGCATTGGTTGGGGGGAGTGTTTCAGTTTTTAAATCCCACATCATTTGAGGAAATTCTTAGTTATGCTAGCAGGAAAAGTGTAGGACCAGAATATCGCTACAACGTTATTCTTGCGATATTAACAACGTTTCTGCGAGCGTCACTCCAAATTCTTTAACAACATTTCACGAGCGTCACAAAACATCCAAAAGAAACTGGCGATGGAAGAAATAAAAGAAGAATGTGTTGATCCTGCGATGGTCATCATTTTTGCGATAGAGAATATTGTAGCGATCACGATAAGATCGCAGAATAGATCCGAAATAGGAGGAAAACTTAGCTATCATCCATTATGTAAATCCATATATAAAGGGTTCGAGAGATCCAAAAAAGAATGATGTATTTTTGAGAGTTGAAAGAGTCTTGAGGAGAGAGAAACTCCAAGAGAATATTTGTAATCTTGATTTCTCCCAATTCTGTAAACATTTCTGAGATTTGAATAGTAAAGTGTTGTTTAAATCTCTGAAGTTTAATTGATTTCCAATAGATTTCTATAGAATCCTAACAAGGGTGTAGTGTGGGAATTCCTGCAACTACAAAAAGTACATCACTTCAGGAGATATGGCATATCTGTGCTTTCAAAGTCATTGTAGAAATTTGGCTTACAAGGAACAAAGTTATATATGAGGGAGTAAAACCAGATATTACAAACTTCCAGCAAAAAATTGTGAGCTTCACTAAAGAATGCAGTGACAAAATCAAAGGAAAGATGTGGGGAAACATATATGACTTGCAGATTTTTCTTTTTTTTGGAGTTACAGGGATGAAATGCAAGAGAACTGCAGTAAAGCAATGTTTTTTTAAGTTACCAGATAGACATCAAACTCTTATCTACTGTGATGGGGCCTCTAAAGGTAATCCAGGAAAAGCAGGTTTTGGGTTCATAGCAAGGAATGAAAGTGGTAACTGTGTTGGAGATGCTTCTGGAGGAATTGGTATAGCAACTAACTATCTGACTGAAGTAATGGCATTGATTTATGCAGGAGAATGGGCTGTGAAACACAAGTTAAGGGATGTATGTTTTAGTTTAGATTCAAATGAAGTCTTGGAAGCTTTTCAGAATGGTAGAATTCCTTGGGTGGTGGAGAACAGATGGAGAAACATTGTCCTGAAAATAAATTCAATCAGCTTTAGACATTCTTACAGGGAAATCAATTTCTCTGCAGATGCCTTAGCTAAAAAAGGGGCTACATTGGAAAGAGGTGAAACATTTTACTATGATATAAAGCCTTTGTTCCTAGGTGAATTGGAAAGAGAAGATGGAGCTTACTTTAGATTCTGCTAAAATGTAACATTTTATTTTTTTGTTTTCTTTTGTTCTTGAAGCAAAGTTAAAAATGTAAAATTCTTGCCTGATTTGTAATTTTGTAATATTTTTGTTAATAAAATTTGATGATTTAGAAGAAAAAAAATTCCATCACAAGGTAATAGACTAATTCCGCAAACTCACGGCTCCATCGAGAATTCTCAACCGTGGAAGGACAAAAGTTCGAAATACCCAATTTTCCAAAAGACTTTAAAGGAAAATCTAGTTGATTAGTGGAAATTTTCCTCTATTCCACACAACACTCTTTCCACAAAGCACTTTTGAAATAACTTCTTGTGAAGGTCGTTCATCGTTTTGTCTAACAAGGCGAAAATCACCCAAAGGAATTCCGGTAATTTTTTAAATCAATTCTATATTAACTAGAATCCCTACTATGTTAACCATGGTCTTGAATTCCATGTCCTCGGGAACAACATCATAAATTTTGGCATAGAAGATTCTAGTAAGAGTATCGAAATGTTCACCAAGTCCACCAAAGATGTTTCCAAGCTTGAATTTTTCAAAGCAAGATAAATCCTCCTTATACCCACTAACATCATCCAATTTATTTTCTAGAATAAACCCAATAGAAGAAATCTTTTCAAAAACCTTGCCACGAGATTCATTCACAAATCTAATCCTAATAGAATTTTGTTCAATAGGAAGATCCATAGAAGAGGATGAAGAACCTAGGTTATTTGAAAAACCTTTTGAACCCTTAACATTCTTCATGTTTCTAGAAGGAAATAAGGGAGTGGGAAAGAGATTACTTACTTGACTTTTATCTTGAGAAATCCCTTCACAAATAGTTCTCCAACAAGCTTTAATGGAAAAAAATACATGAACCCTAAAAGTTCACGTACGCAGACTGATGAAGGATGAAGAAAGGTATGCGTACCCGTACTTCTTTTATACCCACAGATGGGCTTGGACCCTTACACGAACCGCGACCCACAAAAATAAAGTAGGATTTTTAGAGGTACACATACTGGGGAAAACCAGTATTTAAGAAAAAAATACTTGTAACATCTTTTTGAAAAGATTTTATCACAAAAGAAAAAGAATACATGAACAAAGTCAACCTGTTACTTGCCCCATTTCAAGTTATATACAAATGGGGTGAAGCCAATCCTGAAATCAGGTGGTGTAGAATGCAGAGAAGTTCTCATGCAACTTCTTTGGTTAACATCTGTGGCCAGAATTAGGAGTAAAATCATAATGATAGAACTCAGAATATCTTGGGCTCTTTCTCTTAAGACATGAAAATGACTTTTTCTGATAAATGGTTCCTTTACCAATCCCACAGGAAATCTTTTTATCAATTTCAGGTGAATTGGCGGTGGGAATAGTTTGTACATCATTTGAACATGATTTGACAGGTACAAAACTTTTATCAGAACGATTCAGTCTCTCTATGGAATTAAGCTTTTCTAAGAACTTTAAAACATTTTCAAACGCTCTAAACAGATCCTTGTCAATTGATCCTTTATGATAGTATTCCTCAAAGAGATTAAGAGTAATTCTTGTGAGAGTCCATACCTTTGAGCATTGATCATGTTTTCTTTTGCAATTCCTTTCAGAGAAGTTTTTAATTTTTAATTTAGATCGTTTCTTCACATCTAGATTTTCCGATATTCTAGATGGTATGAGATTATCATGAGAGACCGGAGTTCTATAGAATAATCTCTGAACAATCTTTAAGGAACTCTGGTCTGCGTTACAGATGCCATGAGAAAGCCTCCCAACAAAATTTCCAATAGGGATAGTCTTTTATGGATCGGACAAACACAAACTTCTAAGGTTTAGGGTGTTTGCCTGCTCTGATACCAATTGAAAAATCGGGGGTCTAACAACCTCACCCAATATTTCGATTAGCAATCTGTATGGACTAACTCTAATATACTTTTAATAGAATCAACTAGACAATCAGACTCAATCTTAATAAAAATTATATCAAAGAGTTAATATTTCTATCTCTCGATTTGATCTTTACTCAAGCAAATAGAAATATGCGAGTCTTTATCAAATACAAGAGAGATATAAACTTGGATGGTACCAAAGACCTATATCCAAGGATAAATCAATTTCCAATCAACAACCAAAGGTTGGATTTCACAATTGATCGATACAACGTACAACCTGTGATATTTCAATTATATAACAAAATATAATGCGAAATAAAAATAACACAGTCACCAGAAATTTTGTTAATGAGGAAACCGCAAATGCAGAAAAACCCCGGGACCTAGTCCAGATTGAACACCATATTGTATTAAGCTGCCACAGACACTAGCCTACTACAAACTAACTTCGGTCTGGACTGTAGTTGAACCCTAATTAATATCACACTAATTTAAGGTACAGTTGCGCTCCTTACGTCTCTGATCCTAGCAGGATACTACGCACTTAATTCCCTTAGCATATCTCACCCACAACCATGAGTTTCTACGACCCAAAGTCAAAGACTTGATTAAACAAATCTGTATCACACAGAAAAGTCTACGCTAATAGATAAATTTGTCTCCCACAGATAAACTAACGATTTTTTTTCCGTCTTTTGATAAAATCAAGGTGAACAAGAACCAATTGATAAACCAGACTTATATTCCCGAAGAACATCCCAGTATTATCAATCACCTAACAATAATCTAAATTGTATGGTAGCGAAACTAGATATTGTGAAATCATAAACGATAAGACGAAGATGTTTGTGATTTCTTTTTATCTTGCCCTATCGGAGATATAATATCAAGCAAATTATTCAATTGAACTCTTACGATAGAAAATGGCAAGATCAGATCGCACAACTACAAGAGAAGTAGTTTTTCCTGGCTTCACAATCCCAATGAAATCTTTAAGTCGTTAAGCGACAGGGTCTCGAGAAGAAACCTACGGTTAAAGGAGAATCGACTCTAGCAAACTAACTAGTATCACATAGGAGGTGTGGGGATTAGTTTTTCCAGATGCTAGATGTCTCATTTATATAGTTTTCAAATCAGGGTTTGCAATCTAAGTTACCTTGGTAACAAAGCATTCAATATTCACCGATAGATGAAAAACCTGACTTATCCAAGCTAATATCTTTCAACCGTTAGATCGAATTTTAGCTTGTCACACACACATGAAATGTATTTCATTTAGGTTTGAGTAACCGTACCTGAACGTGTACATTTGGTTGGTTCACAAATGGTTATCCATATGAATACTTTCATATCAACCGTATTCATATTTCTCATAACTAGTTCAAATGACCCATAAGAACTAGTTCAAGAGTTCTTCAATTGCAAGGTAATCTTATGTACTACACAAGACACAATTGAAGCAAAATCAGTTTTATTCACTTGAATCAATTCATGAACAATATAGCCACGGTTTGCAAAGATTGCATTCCTTATTGATTTATTGTTTAAGTTGATGAGCTAACATATTTGAGATATAACCATCTTGGGTACACGTACGGGTACGCGTACTCTAGCTTTACCAGAATTATGTTTGAAAACCCAGCAGAAATTTTTGGCCGGAAAAATTATGTGGGTACGCGTATCTAAGGTGACTGATTTGTAAGTTCGTAAACTCCAAACTCAGCAAAAATTCACGGACATGGACTTCTGCTAGTTTGCATACCCAACCTGTCTCCTTCACCAATACCGCATGCACACATATACACACACTTGGTTTCCAGTACATGGATTTATATACTAATGTACGAACACACTATATATGCTTATATCCATAGGTGGTTACGTAATCTCAACTCTACATTTCAATCATTGAAATATTCTTCGATAATGTTAATAGTCGTTAGACATAAAGAATCGACTATCTTCATTAGAGCCATTTTCAAGATTGAAACGTCATCATGACTTTCTTCACGGGTAAAGATGAAACATGGTTAAAGTGAAAGCTTTACCAACACATATTTCGAGAAAAAGATAGGCGAGTAAACTCGGATCGAAATATCAAATGTGCATGTATGAAAACTATCATACTATAGGACAATATCTCAAGAGTATGAGATAGAGTAAACTTTTGAGTGCTAGATGAGTTCAAGTTTCCACATACCTTTTTGGTCGGATGAAGTTCCACCGGTTCCTTGAGTAGTTCTTCATCTTCGCAAGATAATAGCCATGGAGTCTGAACTATACTTACTATCCTAGACCGAGACTTAGTCATAAGTAAACTAGAAATCAAGACATATAGTTTTGATCACTAGTATTGACAAACATGCTTGAGATAGCAACGCATGCGAGTTCGACCGAGCAATGCTCTAACAGTAACAATAGGTAGTCTCCACTATAGGGGATCACAAATTCTAATACCAAATTCAGTCTGCACCATATTTTCCACTGGCATGGTTAAATCCAACTTTAACTCTCAAACAAGCAAGAAACCGGATCACGTTCTCTGTCATCTTTAAGTTTAATCACTCTTGTGAGAATTTCGAGTAATCTTAGCGACATGTATACTATGTGACTCTAAACTAACTACAAGTTGGAGTTTTCATGCAAATATGTACAAAAATTGAAAAATCTATATGCAAAATACTCCCCCACACTTAAACTTCACATTGTCCTCAATGTGAAAAATCGAAAGTTCTGAATTCTGACGTAACAACAGATAAAAAGCAAAAATTTTGAAAATTGGTAGGGAATTTGGAAAAACTCCATTTCACAAAAGTTGTTTATATACGGTTTTTATACAAAGTTTCAAAATTTCACAGTGTTTTGATAAACGGTATGACAGTTATGGTCTCTGTACTGAACTACGCGCAGTCTGAATTTTTCTGACGAAAATGTATTTGTCATAATTTTCTTCTAAAATAGATTCCGGACTCAATGAAATTAAACATGGGGATTAAAATATGATATGAAAACAATAAAAAAATAAAATAAAAGGGTTTAAGATACAAAACCTATGGGGTGCCTCCCATTTAGCGCTTGGTTTAAAGTCGTCAGCCCGACTTGGCATTCTCCTTACTACTCCTCCAGTGGGAGAAAATCGCGAAGCTCTATCTCCTCCACAATCACATAAGTGATATTTTCATAGTATGGCTTCAATCTATGGCCGTTGACCTTAGAATTAGTCCTATCTCCAAGACTAGTGATATCAACTGCACCATGAGAATAAACATTAGTAACAACATATGGCCCAATCCATTTGGACCTTAGCTTACCAGGAAATAACTTAAGACGGGAATGAAATAAAAGAACTTTCTGTCCCACAACAATATTCTTCCGAGAAATCATCTTGTCATGGAAAAGCTTAGTCTTTTCCTTGTATATACGAGAACTCTCGTAAGAATCATTATGTATCTCCTCTAGCTCATTGATTTGTAGTTGCCTATATTTCCCCGCTTTATCATACTCCATGTTGCACATCTTTACCGCCCATAAAGCCTTATGCTCAAGTTCAACTGGGAGATGACAAGCTTTGCCATAAACCAACCGATGTGGAAACATACCAATAAGTGTCTTGTATGTTGTTCTATACGCCCAAAGTGAATCGTTAAGCCTATAACTCCAATCCTTCCGTGTAGTGTTAATGTTATTCTCAAGGATGGACTTAATCTCACAATTTGAAATTTCAGCTTGCCCACTAGTTTGTGGGTGATACGGCATACCAATCTTGTGTGTAATGTTGTACTTCTTGAGGAGAGCATGAAAGGATTTCTTGAAGTGCGAGCCTCCATCACTGATAACCACTCTTGGTGTACCATGTCTAGAGAAAATATATTCCTTCACAAACTCACAAACAACTTGAGAATCATTAGTAGGGGTGGCTTTAGCTTCCACCCATTTAGAAACATAATCTACAGCAAGAAGTACATAAAATTTTCCACTCGAATCAACAAAAGGACCCATAAAATCAATGTCCCACACATCAAAAATCTCGACAGTGAGAATAAGATTGAGTGGCATTTGATTTCGAGAACCTAGATTGCTCGTTCGTTGAAATCTATCACAAGATTTACAAAAAGCATATGCATCCTCAAATAGGGTAGGCCAATAAAATCCACTCTCAAGGACTTTGAGAGCGGTACATTTTGCACCAAAGTGACCACCACAAGCATAAGAATGGCAAAAAGATAGAATTGACTGAAATTCAGAGTTTGGTACGCACCTGCGGATAATTTGAGTAGCACCATATTTCCACAAGTAGGGCTCATCCCACACATACTGCTTGGCTATTTTATTAAGCTTTAGCTTTTAAAAAGTAGACATTGTACTAGGTACTTGCCTTGTAACCAAATAGTTCACTTATCAGCATACCAAGGTGTTGAATCTTCAATTTAGAAAAGTTGTTCGTCTGGAAAATGATCATGTAAGGGAAGTTCTTCTTCAGAGACAACAAGTCTACTAAGATGATCATCAACTGTATTCTCAACACCTTTCTTATCTCTGATTTCCATATTGAATTCTTGTAGCAAAAGAATCCAACGTATGAGTCTTGGCTTAGCCTCCTTCTTTTTCAATAGGTACCATAGTATTGCATGATAAGAATATACAATCACATTGGTACCCACCAAATAAGCTTTAAATTTTTCTAATGCAAATACTATAGCCAACAACTCTTTCTTAGTAGTAGAATAGTTGATTTGAGCATCGTTTAGGGTCCATGATGCATAATAAATCACATGTGACCTCTTGTCTACTTTTTGACCCAAAACATCTCCGACTGCATAATCACTTGCATCACACATTAACTCAAACGGCAAACTCCAGTCAGGTGACTTAATAATTGGTGCAGTAGTCAAAAATTCCTTCAATTTATTAAAGGCATCCTTGCACTCCTGGTCGAAGTTAAAGGCAACCTCCTTTTACAACAATTTGCACATCGGCATTGAGATTTTGGAGAAATCTTTGATAAACCTCCTATAAAAACCTGCATGACCAAGAAATAAGCGAATTTCCCTTACCGAAGTGGGGTATGGTAAGTTCCTAATCAAGTCTAACTTTGCCTTGTCCACTTTGAGCCCTTGAGAGGACACGATGTGTCCAAGTACAATTCCATGGTTTACCATAAAGTGGAATTTTTCCCTTTTTAAAACAAGATTAGTCTATGCATCTTTTAAGCACAAGTGACGAGGCGTCGAACTCGCAAAAATAATATTTCTCTACTTTTTACACTAGCAAGTAGTATAATGTAAGCAGGATCGTCCCAAGGGAGGTATGAAGTCTAAGTTGTTATGCAAATACTCTTAGCAAAGATGATTGTGTTGTAAAAATTCTGAAAATTGCAAATTGTATTCAAAAATGAGATGGAATTGATTAAAAGTTCATTCTAGACCACGAAATATAAACCAAATTGATATATAGCCAAGTCCTTTGCATTATCATGTTACTAACAACCCTAGAATAATTAGTATGCTCAACTATTCCGTTATTATCTCCTAAGCTCACCGGATACGGAAACGCTCGACTACCGGTTCCTACTTGCCAAGTTTCCTAGAGGTACGCTTAATAGGTGTGACTTAAACAAATGCTCTAAGTTTTGTGAGATAAGGTTGCTCCTAGTAATGAACTCAAAAGCATGAATCACCTACTAGTGTTGATTTCTACTTATGGATACTTAACAAAGTCCCATCATCAATACCCACATATTGCTACTTGTGTTTATCTTCTCTAGACAATTACAGGTCGAAGAAAATCTAAACTAGCAAATAGATTAAGAATTAATGATTCAATTTCGAACTTAAACCCTTAACAAATAATCCATAGACAATATTAGAATAGTAGAAAATCAAACAATAACATAGACAAATGCTAGGGACCAAGTTATTTCATATCAATTGAAGATTCATATTTCGGTCTTCGAAATCTCCCTTAACCAAAGAGAGTTTTAGCTACTCATAATAATGGAGTTTATCAACAAAAAATAATTGAAATAAGAAGATGATAATATAAAAGAATAGCAAACCCTAGTTCCAACTCTCTGCAAAACTCCCAGTAGAATACAAGAATACGTGATATAAAATTGTAGAAGTCTTCCCCTTTTGTAGCTTTTCTCCCTTCCAAAACTAGGTTAAGTCTCAAAAGTCCAAGTCCAATATATCCACTAAGCCCATATAATTCATGTGAGAGAGTATCCCAGTAGAAAACATTGCCCAAAAAGTGTCATCGTAAAACTGGGATTGTCGCCGGAATTTGGCCGGAAAAGTTGCCGAACCGGAGCTCAGATGACTGGGTCAGCTCGGAAAAACAACTAAGTCGCACCGAATCAATGACTCAGTTGAGTGAATTAGGTTCAGCTAGCTGACTGGCTTTTTGATCTGAATTAGTTAGGCCTAGGCCATTTGCACCAACTCAGCTGCATCTTTATGCACACTCCTCCTGATCGCATCATCATTCTCTGCCTTGCAACTGCTCAAGCCTACAATTTCAGTTCCAACCCTGCCTGCAACTCCAATTGCTGTCCCTTTATAGCTTCACTGCTTCCGAACTTCACTGTTGCATTACATCAGTTCATCTCTTCTCTTCCTTGAGCTCAGCTTCAATAGTCACCTCCTGCCTGCGACAACTTCATTACTGCAATTCTCTTGACATATGCACAACACCCTTTCCAGCTGCTTAAGTGCCTCCATAACCTGCCATCACGAACCATTACTTCATCGCCATCAAAATACATAACAAAGACCACCAGGACTTCTTCTTGTCACCACCAACTTCAAAGCACTTATAGTTCACAATCGACCCCAAATCCTTGGAAAATTCACTGATTCACCCATTGTATATGACCCTGGCTAGCTGCTACCTCTTTCACTGCCCACAGAGCCATGGATCATAGCTACGCATAACTGGCATGGAACCAGTGGTTTCCTCCCTCCTTATTCCTGCAATTTCGGACAACCATTCTGCCGTGCTTCTTGCCTTTGATTCCAGGCCTTAACCCTTTGTGCAGACTCTCTAAAACATGGATAACCGGTGCTGCAGAGACTTGGTTCAGTGGAAAATAACAATTGCTGCAATGGCCGGTCATTCAGGCCTTTATTCAAACACAGTGTGCAGCTTTACGCTGTTTATGGAGATGTGAATTTGATGTTGATTTTTAGCTCAAAATCTCCTTCCCTGCACAGAACAAATTCAATCACACACAACCAATCATTCTTAATCATTCAGGACTCAAAAACATTCATAAATCTTCACACTTAACTAACAAAACTCAATGGCAGTAGCTCATTTTGTCCCTAATTTCTCCAGCTGAAATGAACCCAAATCCTCTTGACTCGAGTTCTTCTCTGCATTTGCGAATTTGAGATAAACCCATCTCTCTTAAATCTGCACGGACTCTAGTCAGTCCTAAATCTTCAGAATTCAGTCACTCGGGATTCAATGGCAGCAGTATCAATGTTATCTGTGTATACTTGGGTTTAAACTCAATTTTGTTCCGTGAATCTCTTGCCTTTGTATACTTATTTTAATTCTGAAACCCAACGAGCACAACCCATCTATATGAACTTGCCGCCGTGAAGGACTTGGTTTCGGCAATAGGATTAGTAGTAGCTCAATGGTTAACACTCGACTCCTCTACTCTTGAAATTGAGTTTCTATGAAAACCTAATTGTTTTCCCTTATGGCACAAATGTGTACGACCTTGAGATGAAGCCCACTCGACAATTATAGTCAAAGCAAATGTGAAGCCCTCATCATAGAATTTGTCTCAGAAGCTCAGCTCAACACCTACGGCTCATACTTCCAGTACCCAAGCTCCATTTCTAGTCCATGTCCATTTATTTCTCAGACCTCAACAAAGAGAATTAAATTCTCTTATAGCTCCAGCTTCACTGACAATGTCCTTGGCCTCCAATGAGCTTTAGCTGCGTGCACGGATGCAATCCATTTTTTTGTGCTTTTGCTCCCTTGAATTCTCTCCGCCAATAGTAACCGTCTTTTATTTCTCAAATCTACTTCTTCTCTTCAATGAGAGTCATCACTAAAGTTGTCGTGCTTTTAAGACAGAAAAGTTGCATCACTAAAGCCGACATACTTTTCAGACAGAGATGAAATAAAAGCAAATAGTGAGAAACAATTTCGCCTCCAACAGCATTTGCACATGAGATGAGATTTTTGCCCTATTTCTTCTTCTTTAGTTCCAAGTGACTCCAAAGTACCTAAATATTCAAAAGCAAACATAAGATACATAATTTACAAGAAAACTAGCAGAGAAAGCATAAATAATAGATAAATATATAGGTGTTTTAGACACCTATCAAATTCCCCCACACTTAGACTTTGCTAGTCCTCGAGCAAATCAAACAAAATAATTCTAAAAGATACATACAACTCCGTCTCGTCGAGGCTACGGTTACTCTAAGCATGAATAACATGCCTTTGAACCCCTAGGTGTCCCTGGTGGACGAGTTTTAGTCTCGTGAAGGTTTACAAGAGGTCTGCCTACAAAACCTATATTCCCAACTCCGTCTATTTGTGACAAATCAATGAACGAATCCAAAATGACTACAGGAGGAGGTACCTTGTGCAAATTCAGTTCATATATAAGTGCATAAAGTTTTTCTTAGAAAGTCGAAAAAACCACAATACTCGGAATCTGACTAACCACAATCACAATGAAAAGATTAAGAAGATGGATAAAGAGGTAGATGTGGCGAATGTTCACAAGTGATCGATGTATCCCATATCTGTCTGAAGGTCACCGCCAAGATGAACCTATCCTATTGGATTGAGCTACTAGTCTGAATTCTAATGTTAACACACTAGCATATACAAGGGAACCAGTGGTCAACAAACTTATTTCTACATCAACTCACTGGCATATACAAGGGAACCAGGAGTGACTTTATTCAACACAATAATAATATTTTTCTTTTCTTTTCTTTTTCACTTTTCTTTTTCTTTTTTTAGATGGCATGATTAAATCTTTTGGATTTAAGTGCATGCTTCTTGTCAGCAAGTACGTGATAGTTGCCTTGGATCCTGCATTCCACGCTTGTTTAGGCGACGGAGACAGGGACTACGTTTAACACATATTGTTATTCCCAAGTGTTATTTTTATTCTGTTTGGTCTAATTGGTCGGTTTTTTTTTTCTTTTTTAGTAACTCAATCACTCTATTTCATCCTAGAAGTAATAACAACTCGATGTTTAGTGACCCACCAAAACACTTAGAAAACAATAGATAAATATGGAAAAATAAAAATAGAATGTGATATGGTGATATTCCGAGATATGGTAACAACTAACATATAATTTATAATTTCTGAGCTATGTTTGTCTTTGTTAATTAATGGGTTCCTCAACTCCTGCAATCACAATGGTTCCATCCACTAATAGTGTCATCCTAAAGGCATAAATTTCTAGATTTCGGAGTTCAGAAAACACAATTTTTTTTCTTGTTTTTCTATTTTTCTGATTTTTTTTTTTACTAAAGGCATCAAACAAAGCATCAAATAAACTATACAAACATATAAATGCTCCCCCACACTTAAACTTTACATTGTCCTCAATGTAAAATTTAGTCATTCAAAGTAAAGTTCAAGGTGGGAAATCACAAATGATATGCAAAAACAAAGAAAATAAAGATAAAATGCTGAAAAATAAAAAGATAAAGGTAAAGATACAAAACCCGTGGGTTGCCTCCCACTTAGCGCTTGGTTTAACGTCGTCAGCCCGACGTTCAGCTCCAATTACTCCTCCATATGGAGTGGATCACTCAATGTGATCATATCCTGATTCTCCGTCACAAACTGCTCGTAGTATGGTTTCAAACGATGGTCGTTGACCTTGGAAACCAGCCCTGTTTTGGGACTAGTAATCTCAACTGCACCATGCGCAAACACATTAGTAACAACAAATGGTCCAACCCATCTGGACCTAAGTTTACCCGGAAACAATTTAAGACGAGATGGAATAAAATTACTTTCTGCCCTACTTCAAAACTCTTTCGGGAAATCATTTTATCATGGAAAGCTTTGGTCTTTTCTTTATAAATGCGTGAAATTTCATATGCATCATTTCGTATCTCTTCTAACTCATTGAGTTGAAGTTTCCTAAGTTCACCAGCTGCATCTAATTCCATATTACATACCTTGATAGCCCAATAAGCTTTGTGTTCAAGTTCGACGGGAAGATGGCAAGGTTTTCCATAGACAATCCTAAAAGGATACATACCGATGGGTGTCTTATAACCTGTCATATACGCCCACAAAGCGTCATTGAGTCTATAACTCCAATCCTTCCTTGTAACGTTCACCGTCTTCTCTAAGATGGTCTTAATCTCCCGGTTGGAAATTTCATCTTGACCACTCGTTTGTGGATGATACGGTGTGCCAACTTTATGAGAAATGTTATACTTCTTTAGAAGAGCGTGAAAGGATCTCTTGAAGTGTGAGCCTCCATCACTAATCACCACTCGAGGTGTTCCAAACCTAGAAAATATATGTTCCTTCACAAACTCACAAACAACATGAGAATCATTGGTAGGAGTGGCTTTAGCTTCCACCCACTTAGAAACATAATCTACAGCAAGAAGTATAAAAAATTTCCCATTGGAATTCACAAAAGGCCCCATGAAGTCCATACCCCAAACATCAAAAATCTCAACAGCGAGAATTGGTGTTTGAGGCATTTGGTTTCTAGCACCAAGGTTGCATATCCTTTGACACCTATCACAAGCCTTGTAAAATAAATAAGCATCCCTAAACAATGTAGGCCAATAAAAACCACTTTCGAGAACCTTGTGGGCTGTCCTCTTGGCTCCGAAATGTCCACCACAAGCATATGAGTGACAAAAATTCAGAATTGATTGGAACTCGGATTCAAGTACGCACTTTCAGATCATTTGATCGGATTAATGCTTCCACAAATAAGGTTCATCCCATATATATTGCTTGGAAATCTTCTTGAGCTTGTGTTTTTGGAATGTAGACATGGAACTAGGTACTTGTCCCGTCACCAAGAAGTTAACAATATCAGCGTACCATGGAGTTGTGCCACCAACCGCAAAGAGTTGCTCATCCGGGAAGCTATCATGCAAAGGAATCGCTTCTTCGGACACCGCCAATCTGCTTAGATGATCCGCTACGGTATTCTCGCTGCCCTTCTTGTCCTTGATTTGCATGTTGAACTCTTGAAGAAGGAGTATCCACCTTATGAGCCTTGGCTTAGCATCCTTCTTTGTTAGCAAGTATCGAAGTGTAGCATGGTCGGAGAAAACAACCACCTTTGTACCCACTAAATAAGATCTAAACTTCTCAAGTGCAAACACTATGGCCAAAAGCTCCTTTTCAGTTGTGGAGTAGTTGATTTGTGCTCCGTTGAGAGTTCTAGAAGCATAATAAATGGCATATGGAACTTTACCATCTCGCTGTCCCAACATGGCTCCAATGGAATAATCACTTGCATCGCACATCAACTCAAATGGCTTGCTCCAGTCGGGTGGTTTGATAATTGGTGCGGTAGTTAACAACTCTTTCAAGGTGTCAAAAGCTTCCTTGCACTCCTTGTCACAATCAAAGGCCACATCTTTCTGCAAAAGTCTACACATGGGCATTGCAATCTTGGAGAAATCCTTGATGAATCTCCTATAAAATCCTGCATGACCAAGAAAAGAGCGAACCTCCCTCACATTTGTGGGGTATTGTAAGTTCCGAATCAAATCTATCTTAGCCTTGTCAACTTCTAACCCTTTAGAAGATACAACATGGCCTAGCACAATCCCATGAGTGACCATAAAGTGACATTTTTCCCAATTAAGCACAAGATTAGTTTCTACGCATCGTTTAAGAATAAGTGCAAGGTTATCTAAGCATTTTTCAAAAGAATCACCATACACGCTAAAATCATCCATAAACACTTCTATGATGCTTTCCACATAACCTGAGAATATGCTTACCATACAACGTTGAAAAGTGGCTGGAGCATTGCACAAGCCAAATGGCATACGTCTATATGCAAAAGTGCCAAAAGGACAAGTAAACGTCGTCTTTTCTTGATCTTCCGGAGCTATTACAAGCTGGTTATAACCTAAAAAACCATCAAGGAAGCAATAGTAAGCACGTCTAGCCAACCTTTCAAGTATTTGATCAATGAATGGTAAAGGGAAATGATCCTTTCGGGTGGTAGAGTTGAGCTTTCGGTAATCAATGAAAACTCTCCAACCGGTCTGGATTTTAGTTGGATGTAGTACCAGAATATCTCCACAAGGATATTCTCATGATAAGAACGACGCTTTCACGAGAAGGTCAAATATTCCTATAAGTATAAATGACATTATTCACGAGAGTGTCGTGAGGATTCTTTAGCAACATTTGGCGAGCGTCACGGGGAAGCATCATAATAGCTGACGATTGAAGAGACATGTCATGAGAGTATTGTTTCATGAGGATTACAAAAGTTGGCGAAGATTAATATTGCAAATACCACGATGAGATCGCAGAATATATCCGAAAGAAGGGGAAAACTTAGCTGTCACCCACTATGTAATTTCCTATATAAAGGGTTCAAGTAAGTCCAGAGGAGGATGATGTATTTTTTAGAGTTGAGAAAATCTTTAGGAGAGAGAAACTCCAGAAAAGAAAGTTGTAATTCTGAGTTTGAATATTTTCTGTAAACATTTTTGAGATCTAAATAATAAAAGTGTCGTTTAATTCTTCAATCTTCAACTAGTTTCACTTAGATTTATATAGGATCTTAATAGGGGTGTAGTGTGGGAAATCCTGCTACTACATTTTGGCGCCGACTAAGGGGACGTTGAATTAGCAAAATCGAAGAAAAGGTAAAAAAGAAGACAGGGATTATTCAAGATCAAAAAAAAAACTTTGAAGAAGATTGGTGAAATATTCAGAAGAAAAATGATTAGAATTAAAAAAAAATTGTAGGAAATTGAAGTATGAATTAGTGTCAAGAGAAATGATTGATAAATTTCATGAAAATATTAAGGGGAGGATACATAAGCGTGATTTTGAAGGGAGAAAAATTATGATGGTAAAGAAAACGCCATTATTAAAGAATTGGGAAAAGCAGGAAATTACATTTACAAAGAACAAGTTTTAGAAGAAAATCTAGATCATACATCTCCTTTGGTGATTACAGTACCCATGATACCAATAAGGAAGGAAGAGTCAATAAAATTTGTAGAAAAATGGGCTATAAATAGAACTCTAGTTGACACAGGAAGTTCTGTGGATATAATGTTTTATCATGCTTTTAAGAAAATGGGGTATAAGGATGAAGAAATGTCTATTTCAGCGTATCATATTCATGGTTTCGGAAAATCTATAACAAAACCAAGAGGAGAAATAATAGTACGATTACCACTTGGAGAAATTGAAACACAAGTAACATTATGCGTGGTGGATATGGAATCACCATACAACATGATATTGGGAAGACCATGGATACACGCAATTAAAGTCAGAGCGTCAACCTTACATCAACGTATCAAATTCCCCATGCCTAGTGGAATTGGGGAAATTAAAGGAGATACAGATCTTGCGAAGACATGCTATCAAATTGAAGTAAAAAATTGTGAAGAACGTCCTCGCGAGAAAATTGATGAGAGAAACAAGAAAAGAAGAAGAATTTAAAATTTACATGATAAGAGCAAAAGAGGGAAAAGGAATACCCAATGAATTTTCGAAGGAGATGAACGTTGAGAGTCATAAAAACACCAGACTGAGAAACAAACCAACAAAAGAAGTAAATGTTGGGAGTGAAGAAGAACCTTTAAAATTGGGACTAGAATGGAGATAGACAAGAAGAAAGAACTATAAATCTTTTATGAATACAAAGACATTTTCGCATGGATCATGGACGAAATTCGGGAGATCCAATGTCATAAATTAGAAATCAACAAAAATGTAATAAACAAAGAATAAGAAAAATCGCAAACAACATACCATTCTCGAGATGAAGAAGAATTTTCGGGAATAATAAGGAAAGCCAAGTATCCAGAGTGGATTGAAAATATGGTGGTGGTCCCAAAGAATAATAAAGGAATAAGAATTTGCATAGATTTTACCGATTTAAATAAAGCTTGTCTTAAAGATAGTTTTCCACTACCAGATATTCCTCAAATGGTTGAGTCACAGAATGAAATGCAAGAATATCTTCGTTAGATGGATATAAAGGATACAATCAAATCCCTCTCGCTGAAGAAGATCAAGAACATATCATTTTTTGCTCCAAGAGGGTTACATTGTTATACAAAAATGCCTTTGATTACCTTTGTGCAACATACCAAAGAATGGTGGAGAAGGTATTTGCAAAGTGGATCCACAAAACACCGGAGGTATGTATATGATATGTTAATCAAGAGCAAGGAAGTCAAGATCATGTACAAGACTTGAAGGAGATTTTTGAACAAATGTTTAATATCAAAGTAAATCCTAACAAGTGTACTTTTGGAGTGACTTGGAAAGTTTAAGGGTATATTGTATCAAAGGAAGGAATACAAGTTGATCACGATTCACGATATGCCCACACTAGCTACGAGAAAAGATGTGCAAAAATTGAATGGGCTGTTAGCCTCGTTAGGAAGATTCATCTCGCGATCCTCTGATAAATGCAAGCATTTTTTCGATATACTCAAAAAGGGAACAAAATTCAGATGGACAGATGAATGTGAGAAGGCCTTTCGGGGAATAAAAGAGCATTTAATGGATATAACCATTTTACAGAAAGCTGAACCAGGAGAAGAGTTATTAATTTATCTCGCGACAACGACATATGCGCTAAGTGCGGTATTGCTGCGAGTAGATGCTGGGATAGAGAAACCAATTTACTATATTAGTAAAACATTCAATTCAGCAGAGAAAAATTATTCAAAGATTGAGAAATTAATCCTAGCATTGGTACATGCAACTTTCAAGCTTCGCATTTACTTTCAAGAACATAAGGTCAAGGTGTTAACAAAAGTGCCAATTGAATCGGTAATGAAGAATTCAAAAAGATCAGGAAGAGTGGAAACATGGAATGCACAAGTGGGACATTTAGATATCAAATATGAAATTATATCTTCGCCAAAATCCCAAGTCATCGCAAATTTCTTAGCTGAATTTCCTTTGGAAAATGACGAAGTTGTGGAAGAAATGATGGAGGCAGAAGAAGAACATGGAGATCCAAAAGAATTATTGACAGAACCCAATAGATGGGAGATATTAGTGGATGGATCATCTAATGGAGAAGGAAATGGGATTGGAGTTGTTTTTATTTCACCGTATGAGAAAAAACAGCTTTCTCATTTAGGTTAGAATTTACATCCACTAATAATGAGACAGAATATGAGGCTATTATCCACGCTTTGAAATTTGCAATAGAAATGAAGTTGGAAAATGCTAGAATCACAAGCGATTCTCAATTGGTTATTCGTCAAATAACTGGAAAATATATAACAAATGAACCTTCTTTAAAGAAATACAAGAGACTCGTGGAAGAATTATCTGCGAGAATTCCAAAGATAAAATGGAGGCACATATCAAGGAAAGATAACTGAAGCATGGACGCTTTTTTGCCTTCATATATAGCATGATGACAAACCTACTTGCGAGATGCATAAAAATTCAAACACTCTTATTACCTTCAGTAAATAAATAAGACGAAGATGTGGATGTGGATGGGAATTCCGTTGAAATTGACGAAGAAGGAGAGAAAGATGTGATGATTGTAGAAAATGGCGAAATAGAAGCAAAAGAGAGAAACAAAGATTGGCGAGCGGAACTTCTTGATTATTTGGCGAAATGAGAAACTCTAAGAAATAGACTGGAGGCACACAAGCTAAGAAGCAGGGCAACTAATTATGAGATAAGAGACGGAGTGTTATATCGCAGATCTTTTAATGGACCATCGCTAAGATGTTTGACAAGGGAGGAAGGAGAAAAGGTGTTAAAAATGCTGCACAATGGAGATGCTGGTAATCATAGCGGAGGTAGATCTTTGGCATATAGAACGAAGATGCTAGGGTATTACTGGCCTTACATGCATGAAGATGCGAAATAACATTCAAGGCGTTGTGAAGAATGTCAGCGATTTGGAAAAACGATACATGCACCAGGAGCACCACTATCATCCTCAACAAGTGTATGGCCCTTCGGAAAATGGGGATTAGATATTGTGGTACCATTTGTGCCTGGCTCTGGACAAAGGAGATACCTCATTGTGGCTACAGATTATTTCACAAAATGGGGAGAAATAAAAGCAGTACAACATATTCGTGATAAAGATATTTTCATATTCATATTCGAGAATATCATCTGCAGATTTGGAATACCAGCACAGTTGATGTCCGATAATGGAAAGCGATTTGAAGGACAACATAGAGTTACTACTCAATGCATTTAAGATAAAGTGTGGAAAATCTACTCCTTTATACCCACAAGCAAATGGTCAAGCTGAGGCAACTAATAAAACGATCGCAGATATTCTGAAAAAGAAATTAGAAGGGTATCACAAATCATGGTGTGAGCAAGTACATAATGCAATATGGGCCTACAAAACCACTAGAAGAGAGGCTACTGGAATGTCACCCTTTTGTTTAACATATGGGGTTGAAGCTGTATTACCAACAGAAGTTGCTATTCCTACAACAAAAAGAGAAGCGTGGGAAAGGAATTTAAGTGCTGGTATGATTTTACATAGACTAGATGAATTGGAAGAAAAAAAGGAGAAAACTCTACAACATATGGAAAACTACCAGCGAAGGTTAGCTCGCGAATACAACAAACGTGTCAAAAAACGAGAATTCCAAATTGGTGATTTAGTTCTGCGAGAGACACCGAGATATCAGCGAGAGAATGGTGGAAAATTGGCGAAAAAATGGGACGGACCTTACTTAATTAAAGAAATAATTGGAAATGGGGCATACAAATTAATGGATCCTGAAGGAAGAGATGTTGGCCAACGACTTGATAGACCATGGAATAGACTATTTTTGAAAAGGTATTATCAGTGACAAATACTGTAAGGTAAGAAATATTGGCATAATTAAAGGTTATTATCAGTGACTATTTTTATTTTAAAGATTACGCGAGCAATATCGCGAGAAACGCGAATGAAATTTCGCAGAGATTAAGAGAATGGGACAAACCTTTATGACGTGCAACTTAGTTCGCGAGTACAATTTCGTAAGAGGCAAATGTAAGACCTACAAGCACGTTATAAAGGGGGTATCTCTTTATGTGATTCAAGGATAAGGTTATACCGCTACTGGAACTTGAGTCATACAGATGTAGGGGTTAAAGAAAACCTATCCGGGAGAGAGATCTTGGATTTCAAGCTTTATAAGGTTATACCCTGGTTGGACGACTGAGAGTCTCTTCCAAGAAGTGCAGAGTATGATCAAGGCGCCGAGGTACACGGTTTAGCAAAGGATGCCAGGGACGGACGAACCTACCCTGGCCATCTTTGGTAAGTCTTGGCTACAATGCACTTGGCCTGAAGAAAACCCCACCTAGGGTGCAGTCTTGTAACTATAAGCCATATAGGCATAAAGGACAAGAGGCTGCGAAAACAACTGGTTGTTGGTAAATATGGATGGGAGGAGCTAGTCTTGTATGGCCGATGTGCCCTCCTTGAAGGGTCAACCAGGGGGAAGATAAGGGCGGCACCCTCCATTAGGGAGCTGATAAGTGTCTTAAGACGGCAATGTCATGGGGCTCTAAGATCGCAAGATCATTTAGGCTTGTCATATTGTCGCGTAAATTATACAGAGGCAAAAAGCCATAAGATAAAAAAAGTTAAGATGAGGTCAAGGGGTTTTTACATGCAAATGTGAATACATCCTGCGATTTCATCGCAAGACGGCAATGTCACGAGGCTTTGTTTTCGCGAGAAAACTTAGGCTCATCATATTGTCGCAATACAATAAAGAAATGCAGATAAGACAAGATCAATGGGTCAATACATGAAAGTGTAAAGACGTCCTGCGATTTTGTCGCAAAAAGAAAAAGTTGGCAAAATAAGACCTTTAATTAGGAAGGCAAAATAAGACCAATAGAATAATCTCAAAAATTAATTCTTCTTTGTTAAGCATGCAGGAAGATTTCTTTATCACAAGAAACAAGTTGAATTCAACAAGTCTCAAGAAATTTAATGAGGAGGCAAGCAAGGGAATAAATATGTAGGATTTCATTAAGTTTCTTGAGAATATTATAGTTCAAAAAAGGTTATATCATTTGCGAGAAAGAAGAAGAAGAAAGAAATTAAAAATAGAACTCAAGCTTCAAGCGGTAGTCTCGCCAGATTTAGAATTGTCAGGATTGTTATCATCACCAATATTTCTTTCATCGCGAACATCATCGCCAGAGTTCTTTTTGTTACGATCTTCTACTTCTTTTAGAGGGTTTTCTTATTTTCCTTGATCATCTTCTTCTTCAGAATCTTCTTCAACATCTCCTTCAGAAGACGGATATTCTAAATCTTTATCCATAGGAAGAAGGACTTCATCATCGTCAACTTTCAAAGGTAGAACGGATACAGGAGAAAGAGAGTTGGAGATCAAAATTTCGTTCACGAGAACTTCAAAGACTAAGATGAACTTGGCGAAGGAAACCTTTGTCACGATTTCGATCTCTATATTCTTGAAATACTCAAGATAATCAAGTCTTCTTTCTGCTTTATCACGAGTTTCTAAAAGGTTGAGAAGAAGAGTCTTGTTTTCTTTTGAACACTTTGTCTAGGTCCTTAGTAAGATTGGTGATAGTAGAATGAAGGCTTTTTCATTTCTCGAGCAACAAAATAAAAAAAGGTTATAGAAATAAATATATCGTGAGAATATCAACAAGTGAAATATAACATAAATTATGACAAGGTAAATCAACAAGTGAGGCAGTCATAATTGACTACCTTTTTTTTGCGAAGTTAAGTTTTGGATTAATGAAAAGAGGCAGTTCTCCCATTGGTTCATAGCATCATCAAATTTTTCGCCAACTATGCCTTTTACACGAGATTTCATGTTCTCTTATTTGGTGCATAAATATGAATTTTCTTTTGACAATGAGGAATGAGACTCCTTTAGTTGGGAATATTCATCTCAAAGCTTGCTGGCATTCAAACTAAGAGTTAGTCTACCCTTGATAAGTTTGTCTATTTCAGCGGCAGATGATTCAATCACTTCGTCAAGTTTATTTTTAAGAGAGCGGAGAGACTGCTTTTGGTCATCACATATCCCTTGAAGATTGTTTACTTTCTGCGAGGAGATCGCCAACAAGCTTGATAATTTGTGTTTCTCTTGAGATAAAGTTCTATTCTTGTCTTACAAAGATTCTATAGACAAATTATTCTTGGATAACGAATATGAGAGGCGAGTAACCTCGTTGTTTAGAAAACTGTGATTTTGCAATAATTGATTATTCTCATTTGTGAGATTTCTTATTTGATCAACTGAATACGTATAAAGATTATCTAATCTACTATGCTGGTCCATCCAAGAATCTCTTTCAATGCGAGCTTCATCAGCTATGTTTTCAGATTTAAGTTTTTCGATGAAACGATTTCGGTTGAAAACTAATATATAAACCAAGAATTAAAAGGGAGGATTAAGTACGAATAATATGGAAATAGAATAAAAAGATAAAAGGACAGAGGCAAAAAGAAGCTTATTTTTTAGCTCATCAACCTTTCTAGCGAGATTCTCGCGATCCAGTACAGAGTTATTGAGCTTGTGATTTAGAGTTTCACATTCAGAAGTCTTATCTTGAAGACTTTTTCTCAAAGCAGTATTTTCATTCTCTAAAGAAGCTCGTGAAACAGAATTGTCTGATCCAAAATATTTGAGCAGAGTTTCGCAAAATCTGCTTTGGAGAGAATCAGTAGAAGAATCTCTAGCATTATATAGAATGTTAGATAAAATTTTGAAAGCAACATCAATTCCTGCGATGGTCTCACTTGATGAAGGAAGGGATGTAGAAGGTCAAATAGAGGAAGTGAGGACAAGTTGATGATTTGAGTCATTAGCAATGGTTGTATCATCAGAAGGAGGAGTTTTCGGGAAAGTAACATTTGGTGGAAGTAAAGGGCTAGAGGGAGTTTCAGGTATGATGGGTTCTGCAATTTGAATTGGTGAAGGACCAGTAGAGGCAGTAGTAGTGAAAGCGAGCTTCTCGCCAGAAGAAGGAGGAAGATCAGATTGCACAGGTGTAGGTGAATCTTTCGCAGATATTAAGGGAGAAATGACGAAATTACTTCCGAAGGTTTTATTTAATTGGCGAGATCTTTTAGGAGGATTAGCATTACCCTCGTCATTCTGCAAACAATAATCTAGATAAGAAACAGAGGCAACAATATTGTTATTAAGAAATAAAATGTGTTTCTTACTACCTTATTGCTCGCAGAATTTTCTTTCCTTTTTCCAGTCGGCCTCTTATGAATAATAGGTTTTTGAGTCGAGGATTGGGAAATAGATGAGCTCCGCAAGAGTACACAATATGGGGTTATAAAGAATTAAGTAAGAGAAGATCAAGAATATAAATAAAAAGTTTGATCTAAGAAAATACCATACCTCGAGGACTCCATTAATACAAAAGAGCGGTAAGAATGAGAAGGAGAAGAAGTTACAGAACAAAAAGCAAAGAAACTAAGTAAAGAAGAAAGAGAATTAAGAGAAGAAAACTAGAAATGAAATTCGACTCTTCCTTTTATAGGCAAAGAAGGGAGTAAATTATGTGAGACGTGTCAATACAAAAGGACAGATTTACAACATGTGTTAACAAGGAAAGCTAAATTAGCGAAATATTGCCGGAGAAAAAAGTTCAGATATTCTTGCGATAGTTAAGGATTCTCATGATCGTTTCTTCTTCACAGAAAAGACACGAGAAGAGGAAAGATGTAGTACCAGAATATCGCCACAAGGATATTCTCATGATAAGAACGACGTTTTCACGAGAAGGTCAAATATTCCTATAAGTATAAATGACATTATTCACGAGAGTGTCGTGAGGATTCTTTAGCAACATTTGGCGAGCGTCACGGGGAAGCATCATAATAGCTAACGATTGAAGAGACATGTCATGAGAGTATTATTTCACGAGGATTACAAAAGTTGGCGAAGATTAATATTGCAAATACCACGATGAGATCGCAGAATATATCCGAAAGAAGGGGAAAACTTAGCTGTCACCCACTATGTAATTTCCTATATAAAGGGTTCAAGTAAGTCCAGAGGATGATGATGTATTTTTTAGAGTTGAGAAAATCTTTAGGAGAGAGAAACTCCAGAAAAGAAAGTTGTAATTCTGAGTTTGAATATTTTCTATAAACATTTCTGAGATCTAAATAATAAAAGTGTCGTTTAATTCTTCAATCTTCAACTAGTTTCACTTAGATTTCTATAGGATCTTAATAGGGGTGTAGTGTGGGAAATCCTGCTACTACATTGGAACCAAGTCATTATCTTCATTTTTCACCACCGTGATACCGGACTTCTTTGGAATGACTTGAATCGGGCTCACCCATTTTCTATCGGATATGGGATAGATAATCCCAACATCCAACAACTTCAGGATTTCTTTCTTGACTACTTCCATCATTGGAGGGTTCAAGCGACGTTGAGCTTCTCTTGTTGGGTTTGCCCCCTCCTCAAGAAGTATTCGGTGCATACATGTGGAAGGACTGATTCCTTTAATATCGGAAATGGTACATCCAATGGCAGACTTGTGCTCTCTTAGCATTCGAATAAGCTTCTCCTCTTGCACCTCGGTGAGGTTGTTGGCAATGATCACCGGTAAATCTTCATTGTCACCTAAATATACGTATTTAAGGTGATCCGGAAGAGGTTTCAACTCAAGAGTAGGTGCCTGCACAATCGAAGGTAAAAGTTTCTCATTAGTAAGCGGCAAAGAAATATAAGACGTATTATACTTTTGTGGAACTTCTTGTAATGAGTTAAGAGATAAAACAGCCTCTTTAAGCTCATCACAAATAGACAATTCACTTTCAATGTCTTTGTATTTCCCATAACCTAAACCTTCGACTATGGTGTTTTCTAAAGCATCATCACTATTCAATTCAAACATCTTTTGAGCTAGAGAATCAATAATATCAATAGAAAAACATGAATTCATGTCACTAGGATATCTCATAGCTTCAAAGATATTGAAACTTATGATCTCATCATCAAATTCCATAGTTAAAGCTCCTTTGAAAACATCTATCTTGGTTCTTGCGGTTCTCATGAATGGCCTACCCAACAGCAAGGGGGTAGTTGATGGTGAATCCTCATCCATCATGTCAAGAACATAGAAATCAGCTGGAAATATGAGTTGATTAACCTGCACCAAAACATCTTCAATAACCCCTTTCGGGTAAGAATTAGACCTATCAGCAAGTTGTATAACAATACCGGTATCTTTAAGAGGTCCAATTTTCAATGATTCATAAACGGAGGTAGGCATAACATTAATGGATGCTCCTAAATCTAGCATAGAACGCTCAAACCTGACTTTACCAATAGTACATGGTATAGTGAAACTACTGGGATCTTTCAACTTAGGTGGGAGTTTCTTTTGAAGATATGCCGAAGCATTTTCCTCCACACTCATCACTTCATTACCGGTCAATTTGTGCTTGTTAGTGCACAATTCCTTCAAGAACTTTGCCCAGCGCGGAACTTGCCTTATCGCCTCGATGAGTGGAATGTTCACTTCAATCTTCTTAAAGATTTCCAAAAGATCTTGGTACAATGTCTCCTTGTTCGACTTTTCCAACCTGCTAGGAAAAGGAGGAGTAGTAACATAAGTAGAAACACGAGTTTTAGAGTTAGGATTTGTTACCGGGTCAGCCTTTTTAGGGGCTGTTTCACCCTCTTCTTTCTCCAAATCGGGTTCATTGGATACCGGTGATGTTTCCGGTTTCTCTACTTGCTTTCCACTCCGTAGCTCAATAGCATTAGCATTCTCCTTGTGATTTACTGTTTGCGAAGGAAGTTTTCCCTCGGCTTGTGCTTCCAATTTGCTCACTGTAGTAGCTAATTGACCCATTTGTGTTCGGATGTCCTTCATATCCATCTCTGATTTTTACTTATCTTGCACCATTGTGTTGAGAATGAGATTCAACTTGTCATCTATACTCGTGCCTTGAGTTTCTTGACGTGGCTTTTGCAAGAAATGGTACCCACCTTGTTGATTAAAAGTAGGATTGGGAGCTGCAACTTGCTTGTTGCCGTAGCTGAAATTGGGATGATCACGCCAACCCGGATTGTATGTGCTAGAGTACAGATCATACCTCGGCCTTTGCTGATTTTGATACATGACATTTGCTTGCTCAACATCTTCGGTATATGATGATGATGGTATGACAGCCGATGCTATTTGATGCATCATCCTCTCCATGTTGCCCATCCTCTGTTCCAAGTGTGAAGAATTGCCAACTTCATTCACCTTCCTTACCGCTGATTCATCTCTAGTGAAGAATTGTTGTGTATTTGCAGCCATGTTCTCCAACAAACTTGTAGCTTCCGCAATGGTCTTGTTGGTAAGTGCACCACCACTTGCGGCATCAATCAAATGTCTCTCAGTAGAAAGCAACCCTTCATAGAAATATTGAATAACAAGTTGATCGCTGATTTGGTGGTGTGGACAGCTAGCTAAAAGCCTCTTGTAGCGCTCCCAATACTCATGAAGAGTCTCTCCCGATATTTGCCTAATACCACAAATCTCCTTGCGAATAACAGCTGCTTTGATGCTGGAAAATACTTCTCAAGGAACAATTTCTTCATCCCATTCCATGTGGTTATGCTTCTAGCGGGTAAGCAAAAGAACTACTCTCATGCAGAATCTAAAAGGGAAAAAGGAAATGATGTCATCATAGCCATATCTGCATCTGTAGTTGCTTGCTTCATACTAGTTACAACATGATGAAATTGTTGTAAGTGACGATTAGGATCCTCTCCCGCTAAACCTCTGAATTTGGGCAGCAAGTTGATCAATTGCGGCTTCAACTCAATGTTTCCATTCAGCTGAATACATAAAGGCTGTTGATCAAGGTTTGTAGAAGTGAGCTCCTTGAGTGTTCTTGGAGCAGGCGGTCGATCTCCCATTGTGTTATCTTCCTCTTCGTCTGAGTCCGAAAATTCACTTGGTGTAGAACTAGGAGGAAGTGCAGTGTTGATTGGTCGAATGAAATCTTTTAGTAAAGTGCCTGAACGAAGACGTATACCAATAGGACTTGGTCTGCCTTCTCCGCGCATTCACCAAAGAAATTGTACTTGAAAATCAGATTCTTAAAGATTGAATAAGTAAACTGAAATTGTAACCAAAAGCAAAAATAAAAACTAATAATAAACAATAACAACTAAACTCGCCAGTGCCTCCCCGGCAACGGCGCCAATTTTGACGAGGCGTCGAACTCGCAAAAATAATATTTCTCTACTTTTTACACTAGCAAGTAGTATAATGTAAGCAGGATCATCCCAAGGGAGGTATGAAGTCTAAGTTGTTATGCAAATACTCTTAGCAAAGATGATTGTGTTGTAAAAATTCTGAAAATTGCAAATTGTATTCAAAAATGAGATGGAATTGATTAAAAGTTCATTATAGACCACGAAATATAAACCAAATTGATATATAGCCAAGTCCTTTGCATTATCATGTTACTAACAACCCTAGAATAATTAGTACGCTCAATTATTCCGTTATTATCTCCTAAGCTCACCGGATACGGAAGCGCTCGACTACCGGTTCCTACTTGCCAAGTTTCCTAGAGTTACGCTTAATAGGTGTGACTTAAACAAATGCTCTAAGTTTTGTGAGATAAGGTTGCTCCTAGTGATGAACTCAAAAGCATGAATCACCTACTAGTGTTGATTTCTACATATGGATACTTAACAAAGTCCCATCATCAATACCCACATATTGCTACTTGTGTTTATCTTCTCTAGACAATTACGGGTCGAAGAAAATCTAAACTAGCAAATAGATTAAGAATTAATGATTCAATTTCTAACTTAAACCCTTAACAAATAATCCATAGACAATATTAGAATAGTAGAAAATCAAACAATAACATAGACAAATGCTAGGGAACAAATTATTTCATATCAATTGAAGATTCATATTTCGGGCTTCGAAATCTCCCTTAACCAAAGAGAGTTTTAGATACTCATAATAATGGAGTTTATCAACAAAAAATAATTGAAATAAGAAGATGATAATATAAAAGAATAGCAAACCCTAGTTCCAACTCTCTGCAAAACTCCCAGTAGAATACAAGAATACGTGATATAAAATTGTAGAAGTCTTCCCCTTTTGTAGCTTTTCTCCCTTCCAAAACTAGGTTAAGTCTCAAGAGTCCAAGTCCAATATATCCACTAAGCCCATATAATTCATGTGAGAGAGTATCCCAGTAGAAAACATTGCCCAAAAAGTGT
Organism: Papaver bracteatum; assembly: GCA_023529315.1. Taxonomy (NCBI): domain Eukaryota; kingdom Viridiplantae; phylum Streptophyta; class Magnoliopsida; order Ranunculales; family Papaveraceae; genus Papaver; species Papaver bracteatum. The sequence goes on along the minus strand of JAJJWX010002606.1, from coordinate 1,495,513 downwards.
CATCGGAAAATTGGGATTGTCGCCGGAATTTGGCCGGAAAAGTCGCCGGACCAGAGCTCAGATGACTGGGTCAGCTCGGAAAAACAACTAAGTCGCACCGAATCAATGACTCAGTTGAGTGAATCAGGTTCAGCTAGATGACTGGCTTTTTGATATGAATTAGTTAGGCCTAGGCCATTTGCACCAACTCAGCTGCATCTTTAAGCACAGCTCCTTGACTGCATCATCATTCTCTGCCTTGCAACTGCTCAAGCCTACAATTTCAGTTCCAACCCTGCCTGCAACTCCAATTGCTGTCCCTTTATAGCTTCACTACTTCCGAAATTCACTGCTGCATTACATCAGTTCATCTCTTCTCTTCCTTGAGCTCAGCTGCAATAGTCACTTCCTGCCTACGACAACTTCATTACTGCAATTCTCTTGCCATATGCACAACACCCTTTCCAGCTGCTTAAGTGCCTCCATAACCTGCCATCACAGAACCATTACCTGTACTGCCATCAAAATACATAACAACACCACCAGGACTGCTTCTTGTCACCACCAACTTCAGCACTTATAGTTCACAATCGACCCCAAATCCTTGGAAAATTCACTAATTCACCCATTGTATATGACCCTGGATAGCTGCTACCTCTTTCACTGCCCACAGAGCCATGGCTCATAGCTACGCATAACTGGCATGGAACCAGTGGTTTCCTCCCTCCTTATTCCTGCAATTTCAAACAACCATTCTGCCGTGCTTCTTGCCTTTGATTCCAGGCCTTAACCCTTTGTGAAGACTCGCTAAAACATGGCTAACCGGTGCTGCAGAGACTTGGTTCAGTGGAAAATAAAAACTATTGCAATGGCCGGTCATTCAGGCCTTTATTCAAACACACAGTGTGCAGCTTTACGCTGTTTATGCAGATGTGAATTTGCTGTTGATTTTTAGCTCAAAATCTCATTCCCTGCACAACACAAATTCAATCGCACACAACCAATCATTCTTAATCATTCAGGACTCAAAAACATTCATAAATCTTCACACTTAACTAACAAAACTCAATGGCAGTAGCTCATTTTGTCCCTGATTTCTCCAGCTGAAATGAACCCAAATCCTCTTGACTCGAGTTCTTCTCTGCATTTGTGAATTTGAGATTAAATATGCACGGACTCTAGTCAGTCCTGAATCTTCAGAATTCAGTCACTCGGGATTCAATGGCAGCAGTATCAATGTTGTCTGTGTATACTTGGGTTTAAACTCAACTTTGTTTCGTGAATATCTTGCCTTTGTATACTTATTTTAATTCTGAAACCCAGCGAGCACAACCCATCTATATGAACTTGCCGTCGTGAAGGACTTGGTTTCGGCAATAGGATTAGTAGCAGCTCAATGGTTAACACTCGGCTCCTCTACTCTTGAAATTGAGTTTCTATGAAAACCTAATTGTTTTCCCTTATGGCACAAATGTGTACGACCCTGAGATGAAGCCCACTGGACAATTATATTCCAAGCAAATGTGAATCCCTCATCATAGAATTTGTCTCAGAATCTCAGCTCAACACCTACGGCTCATACTGCCAGTACCCAAGCTCCATTTCTAGTCCATGTCCATTTATTTCTCAGACCTCAACAAAGAGAATTAAATTCTCTTCTATCTCCAGCTTCACTGACAATGTACTTGGCCTCCAATGAGATTTAGCCGCGTGCACGGATGCAATCCATTTTTTTGCGCTTTTGCTCCCTTGAATTCTCTCCGCCAATAGTAACCGTCTTTTATTTCTCAAATCTACTTCTTCTCTTCAATGAGAGTCATCACTAAAGTTGTCGTGCTTTTCAGACAGAAAAGTTGCATCACTAAAGCCGACATACTTTTCAGACAAAGATGAAATAAAAGCAAATAGTGAGAAACAATTTCGCCTCCAACAGCATTTGCACATGAGATGAGATTTTTGCCCTATTTCTTCTTCTTTAGTTCCAAGTGACTCCAAAGTACCTAAATATTCATAAGCAAACATAAGATACATAATTTACAAGAAAACTAGCAGAGAAAGCATAAACAATAGATAAATATATAGGTGTTTTAGACACCTATCAACAAGTTCAAGATTATTTAAAAAACTATCGAATGAATCACCGTAAACGCTAAAGTCGTCCATAAATACCTCAATGATGTTTTCCACGTACTTAGAAAATATACTAACCATACATCTCTGAAAAGTGGTAGGCGCATTGCAAAGACCAAATGGAATTCTTCTATATGCGAATGTACTGAAAGAACAAGTAAAGGTAGTCTTCTCTTGATCCTCCGGTGCAATAAAAATTTGATTGTAGCCCGAATAACCATCCAAAAAGCAATAATGTGAATATCACGCTAACCTCTCTAACATCTGATCAATGAAAGGAGAAGGAAAGTGATCCTTGCGGGTAGCCGAATTGAGCTTTTTGTAGTCTACGCACACTCTCCATCATGTTTGATCTCTTGTAGGAACGAGTTCATCATCTTGATTTCTAACAATAGTGACACCTGATTTCTTAGGCACCACTTGCACCGGACTAACCCATTTGCTGTCAGAAATTGGGTAAATCACCCCCACACTTAGTAATTTGAGGAGCTCTTTCTTCACGACCTCTATCATTGGGGGGTTAAGCCTACATTGAGCATCACATACTGGTTTGATATCATCTTTCATAAGGATTCTACGCATGCACATGGCTGGACTAATGCCTTTGATATCAGCAATTGTCCAACCAATAGACGTTTTGTGCTCTTTTAGAACCCTAAGGAGGCGTTCTTCTTGTACTGCTGTGAGATTATTTGTAATAATGACTGGAAGCTCTTACCCATAGCCCAAGTAAGCATACTTTAAGTTATTAGGTAGAGGTTCCAGCTCTACTTTTGGTACCTGCACAACAGAAGGTAAAGGAACTTCATCAGTTACAGGTAAATAGATATATGAAATATTACATGTTTTAAATTCTTGTGATTCCGTTAAAGCACCACATGTCTCAACAAACTCCTTGAGAATATCAACGTCCAAATTAGGCATGCCATGGAAGTCCAAATCAATGCTATTTTGTAGCACAGATTTAAGTTCATCTTCGTTGTTCAAATCAAACATCTGTTGTGCTAACGAACCAATAACATCAACAGGAAATGCGGAATGGATATCACTTGGATAACGCATAGATTCAAAAATATTGAAGCGTATAACCTCTTTGTCAAACTCCATAGTGAGTGTCCCAGTATCACAATCAATCTTCATCTTAGCAGTCTTCATAAATGGTCTCCCAAGAAGTAATGAAGTAGACAAATAATTGTCCCCATTCTGCATATCCACAACAAAGAAATCAACCGGAAAGATTAGTTCATTCACTTGCACCAACACGTATTCCATGAGTCCCTTAGTATATATGTTAGACTTATTAGCTAATTGAATGATAATCCCCATCTCCTTTAAAGGTCCCAGATTCAATGAATCATAAACATCGGCTAACATCACGCTTATGGAATCTCCCAAATCAAGCAAAGCACGCTCGAACCATTTGTCACCAATAATAATTGGCACTGTAAAACCACCAGGATATTTACACTTTGCAGGCATCTTCTTTAAAAATATGGATGAATCACTTTCTCCCACCTGAGTGATCTCGTTAGCAATCAAACTCTCCTTCCTTGTACACAAATCCTTTAGAACCTTGGCATACCTGGGTACCATTCTGATGGCCTCAATAAATGGAATGTTGATATGTACCTTGATGAAAATATCCATAATCTCGTTGTCTATAACTTGCTTCTTTGACTTGGAAAAAATACTATGAAATGAGGTGGTGTGGTAAAAGTAGGAACTGTGTCCTTAGGTTGGCCAGTTGAGGTTGTCTTTTCCTTTGGAATGGTTTCCACCTCTACTTCCTCTTCAAAGTCGTGACTAACCTTTTATTGTTGTTTTGGCTCTTCTATTTGCTTCCCACTTCTTGGAGTTATAGCTTTGACGTTCGCTCTTGGATTCACAAAAGGATGTGATGGAAACTTTTTCGAATTCTGTGCCTCTATTTCATTCATGTTTGTAGCAAACTCTCCCATTTGAAGTTGCAAGTCCTTAATAGCCATATCTTGTTTCTGCAGGATTGCATCTTGACGCTGAGCATTGGCATCTTGCTTTTGCATCAACCTTTTCATTTATCTCCTCTAAACTAGAACTCTGAGTCTGTTGTTGAGGCTGAGGTAGAGGTTGTGGTCGGAACTGTGGTTGTTGAAAACCACTTTGTTGCCCATAAGGATTATGAGCTGCAGCTTTCTGATTTGCATAACTCAAATTTGGGTGATCTTTCCAACCTGGGTTATAAGTATTAGAGTAGGGATCATACCTTGGCCTCTGATTAGGAATAAGTATTCACTTATTCCTTCATAAGTAGGAATAATCACTGCTACCATTCATTGTACTACCTTCTCTATGTTATTCGTTTGTTGCTCTGACTGTGCAGACTCTCCTATTTTGCTAACTCTTCTGACATTAGAGTTGTTTCTGGTGTAGAATTGTTGAGCATTAGAAGCCATACTCTCAATAAAACTGGTTGCCTGCGAGATAATCTTCTCATTAAGTGAACCACCAGTAGCCGCATCAATCAAATTCCTCTGTTCTGGAAGTAATCCTTCGTAGAAGTATTAAATAATAAGTATTAAGGATATATTATGGTGTGGTCAGCTTGCCAACATCCCCTTATACCTATCCCAGTATTCAGATAGAGACTCCCCAGATATCTGTAGAATGCCACTAATATCCTTACGAACGGATGCCGCTTTGGAAGTAGGAAAATATTTCTCCAAAAATAGCTTTTTCATCTCAGTCCATGTTGTAACACTCCCTGGAGGAAGACAATACAACCATTCTTCTTCTAAGTCTGTCAATGAGAACGGAAAGGCTTGTAGCATAGCCATATCTCTGTCTGCGGTTGCATTCCTCAGACTTGTCATCGTGTTTTGGAACTGTTGAAGGTGTCAATTTGGATTTTCACCTGGATGTCCCTTGAACTTTGGTAAATGATGAAGTAGATTCGAATTCATCTCCACAGGGTTAGTGATTGTAATGCACAGTGGTTGCGAATCTAAGCATGGAGACGTCAACTCTCCTAGCTTCCTCTCCGGAGGTGGAGGCGGTGGTGGATTTTCACCGTCGTTCACCATTGTTGATGTAGAAGGTTCTTGTTGCAACTTTGGACGTGCTTGTAATACCGTTCCCTTGCGAGTTTGAATTCCACACCTCGGGTAATTCCAATCCTTTGATGCCAAAGATTAAGTACCTAAAACAAAAATCTAGAAAACGAAAATTAAAAACTAAAAACAAAATCTACCGATAATATAGTCTGTAAAAACAAATATAATGGAAACAAGGATCGTTCCCCTATTCGAAATCAAAAAGGTCACAAATGGGGTTTTTTTGTTTTAGATTGTAAAAAAGGTAAATAAAGCAATTGAAATTGATTTGCAAGCAATGGAGAGAAATATGATCAGGGAATCCTTCTTCGTTACTAAACCGTCATCAATTTATTAATACAATTAATCACAGATAATTACCAACCGTGGAATAACAACTAGCTCAGTGCTATCCCCTAAATTCCTTATATCATTCTATTCGTCTAAAAGTTCTCGAGTTTCCTCTAAACTCATGAAGACATTAATGCGTGTCGTGAGAGCAATCAAATTAAATCACTTATTTCCACACAATTAACTGGTAATATAATGGAAACAAGGATCGTTCCCCCGAAGAGCAAGGAGTTTAGTTATCAAAAAGGTCACAAATGGGGTTTTTTTGTTTTAGATTGTAAAAAAGGTAAATAAAGCAATTGAAATTGATTTGCAAGCAATGGAGAGAAATATGATCAGGGAATCCTTCTTCGTTACTAAACCGTCATCAATTTATTAATACAATTAATCACAGATAATTACCAACCGTGGAATAACAACTAGCTCAGTGCTATCCCCTAAATTCCTTATATCATTCTATTCGTCTAAACCACCTAGTAGTAGCTCACTCAAGGTATACACACAATCGCTACACAGAATCTGCAATGTCTTGTGTTCTCTACTTTTGTATGAATTATTCGACTATTACTTATCTCTTAACTCAATACTAGCATTTGATTGAATCAAAAAATTAATCCATTTGGCTACCTAAACAATCTATCAATTAATCATAAATATTCTAATTAGTATAAACAATCAATAATCATGTGAAGAACTTCAAAATAGATTTATATAATAACTCAAATCATGTCTAGAACTTAGAATTCATCCCCAATCACTAAGAAGTTTAGTTACTCATGGTACTAACAAAACCCTTGAGTTTCATATGATAAAATGGTAAAGAAATAGTTACGGTGATGGAAATATCTCCAAACCCTAGCTTTTCTTCTCTTGAGCTCTCCTCTCTAATGGCTTGATAAAAGATTAAAGATATATCCTTAAAAATATTAGAAGAGTCTCTTATATAGTACCCAAGTTGTAGATGCGCCCGTGTACCAAATCCCGTGTCAAATGGTTGCCAAAACTCGCTAGAATCCCAGGTTTGGAAGTCTGGACGTGTTAAAATCCTGGTGAAAACACAAACGGGCCTGCTATAAGAACTAAGAAGTCCAGCCCATTTCAATTCTCAACTTTATTTGGCTTGTCAGTCTTCCAGAACTGACAGCCTATTCTTCTTCTCTTATTACGGCCGGAACATCCTATACGTAACTTATCATGTATGTTTCTCTCATTTTTATTCTTTCTATCACGGCTAGGACTTTCCGTCCGTATGTTCTCCTGGATGTTTCATATTTTTTTTATTTTCAACTTACGGCCGGGACTTTCAATCGTAACCTCTCTTGAAGCTTTCAACTACTTTTCAACTTCTCCAGCAACTATTCTCTATTCATTCCTCAACCACAATAAGCCAACAACCCTAACTCATCGTTCAAACACCGAACATCACCAACATTGTCAAACTATCTAGCTATCACAGTTTCGTCTTATCACTCCTTTAAGCATCACAAACTCGAGCTCCTCATCATCTCCAATGGTAACAACAACGAAGCTTTCCTTTATTTCTTAAACTCCTCCATCTTTATATAAGCAATCACCCATCATCTCCATGGCCGATATATCATCACTAATGGTTGCATCTATTATTCCTTGTTTCCTTTTCCAACTCCAACAACGAAACTATCAGAGATTATACGATTAAGCGGAAGCGGGTATCGGTTCGTACCTTGAACTTGAGCTCCGATTAGCAAGAAGAAACAGCAGCAGCAACAACAACAACGTTTCAACACGACGATCAGTGGGTACTACAATCTCCAAAGATGAGCACAAACTTGATTCACAGTCTAAGAACTTAAAACCTTTTTTTCCTGATGGTAACTCTCTTTAGGGTTAGAGTTACCACTTTTCTTATGGTAAACTTATGTGTGATATTGGTGGAATCATGTCACCCTTTACACATATACTTGAGATGTTTATATAGTTTCCAAACCCTAAGGAATATGGAAACCTACCGGGCTTGCCACATACAATATGGGCGACCATATTCAGATCCAACCAGAATATCTAACAAAAACTATACCAAGTCATCTTCTCTGTTTCTCCCATTCATTCACGGAAACTATCAGCTCTGCCTTTATCCGAGATACTCATTATCAACTTCATTATCTCTTCCAGAATCAGTTCATTATCATCACAGCCTCAAGCTCCTAACAGAAACAAGCAACAACACAGCCTCGTACATAATTCAACAGTAGCTCATGTTCCTCAACTGCTCAGCATTGCCATCACGGTCATATTCGATCATCATCTTGATTTATCGTGCTCTACTGATATCCTCGACGTCATCACTCATAGAAAAGATCGAGTTCTCACCCTTACACCAACAGACCACTGTAACCATCTCCATTTCCAAACTCTGTCTTGAGTTCATATAACACAGCTCCTTTCGTATAAACTCGAGCCATTGCAGACTCGACTGCACTCCATCTCTCGATGCTTTGTTTAACTCCATCTTACCTCTCTTTGTTGTGTTAAGATAATCATAGATACCGGTACTCAATAGAGTCAGTCCTCTGACCTGGTTAATAGGAAAAGTCTCTAGCCTATGTTTACGGTTTGTTTAGTCTTTTGAATTTGTTAAAACTGCGCTACAAATCTGTAACCTCTTTGAATGTTATTGAGTATAAATATTTCCTCTTCTTCCGCTGCTAAAGTGTGGAAGAGTTTCATCAAATATCAAGTTCTAGCTTGGTATCATATTCTCGATCCTACCCACGTTTCTTCTCATCAAAAAAAAAAAAAAACCCAGAAACCATGACCACAAACAACAACACCAATACCCTAAGAAACATACAGATTCACCATCTTGTGACTCTGAAACTTACAGAGACTAATTACTCTCTTTGGAAAACCCAATTTAAACCTATTCTTAAAGGATATGGTTTACAAGGATTCATTGATGGATCTGAATAAATACCACCAAAAACCCTCCCTAACTCCGATGCAGTAAACCCAAAAATTGGAGAATACGAATCCTGTGATTCATTACTGGTTGGGTGGTTAAACTCAAAATTATCACCGGAAATTCTCTGCCATGTTAGAGGACTTGATACAACAAAACAAGTTTGGGAAAAATTGGAAAGTTACTTCGCCCCAAAAACAAAAGTTCATGTGATGAATCTCAAGAAGCAGCTTCACTCACTCAGCAAAGGTACCAAATCTCTAAAGAAATTCTTATCTGATGTTAAGAACCTATTTGATCAACTTGCAGCATCAGGATATACTGCATCTGATGATGAAATAAAGCAAGTAATCTTCAATGGCCTCAACTAGTCCTGTGATCCTATTGTGACTGCACTCGGAATAATTGAAGATATGGAAATGGACACTTTCTATTCTCATCTCCTAACGTTTGATATGCGCCTCGAACAACAACTAGCACTCATTCAGAAACCCATTGCAAATGTTGGAGCTGCAAAATATGCATCGTCAAGCCGATCATATCCAAGGAATAACAACAAACAAAACAAAACAAACAACCAGATGTTCAACAATCAAACTCAACGTCGCAACCAGCCTGCTCGTACAAAGTTTGAACAACCGTGTCAGATATGTAAAAAATATAATCATCAAGATGATACGTGTTGGTTTCGTTACAAACCCAGCAATAATCAACGCCGACCTCCTGCTGCATTTATTGACCTTCCAGATGGAACAAACGGAAACCAATGGGTCACTGATACAGGGGCTACACATCACCTCACTGCAGATATGAGGAACCTTACAATACCTCATGAATATGATGGTACTGAAATGGTACATGTTGGTAATGGTAATGCTCTTCCCATTGCTAATGTTGGTAATGCCTCTTTTACATACAAATCCAGGTCTTTTTGTTTAAACAATATATATCGTGTACCGCAAATAAAGACAAATTTTTTGTCCGTCTACCAGTTTTGTAAAGATAATGATGTGTTCTTTGAATTTCACACATCTTATTTTCTTGTAAATGACAAGCACACGGGGATAACTCTGCTGCGAGGGCTGAATAAGAATGGGTTGTACGTGTTTGATGGAGTCGACGAGCTTGACCAACCTATCAAGCCACAAGCAAACATATCATCCTCACTTCCATTATGGCATCAACGATTTGGGCATCCCATGTTACGTACGGTTTCTCATATTTGTCGTAGAAATTCTCTTCCCATTTCATATAAATCTTTTGACTACTGTCAATCTTGTCATCTTAGTAAGAGTAAGAAATTGTCGTTTTCATTAAGCAGTACTGTGTATGACAAACCTTTGAGTTTGGTCGTGTCTGATATTTGAGTTTCTCCTAAAGTATCAAGGTCTGGATTTTGGTATTATCTTTTAATAATGGATGTATATTCTCACTATACTTGTGTCTTTCCATTAGTACAACGATCTGATGCTTTTCAAACTTTAGTACACTTTCATAAACAAGTGGAGAATCTGATCATAAAATGAAGGTATTTCAATCATACAATGCCTTAGAATTCAAAAAATTCACTGCTTATTTAAATGATAATGGTATCCAGCATAGGTTTTCTTTCCCTCACACTTCTCCACAAAATGGTTTGGCTGAACGTAGAATACGACATGTAACTGAATCTGGGTTATCTTTGCAATACCATTCTCATATGCCGAAACACTTCTGGTCTGAAGCCTTTACTACCGCCTATTATTTAATCAACATGCTGCCAAAATCTTCTTCCATAGCGGCAACACCTCTAGAGTTATTTTTCCATAAAAAACCAGACTACAAATTCTTACGTGTTTTTGGGTGTTTGGAGTTTCCATGTCTCCGTCAATATAACTCCTCAAAGTTAGGACCTAGGTCTCTTCCACGTGTTTTCATCGGCTACAGTAATGCACATAAGGGTTATGTGTGTTTACACAGAGAGACAAATCGTATTTACATATCATGTCATGTACGGTTCGAAGAAAACTCATTTCCTTTTCAGTCACTCGCGCAGCAACATCCAGTGCAATGTCCAGGTAACATTCCATCTAGCACTGGTCTATTTTTATCACTACTGTTTGGTCGATGTACGGTATCCCACAGGGCTGTCGATGATGTTGTTCAGTCCAGTTCATCTCCGATTAATACACAAGCACACAATCAATCGTCGGCAGTCTCTTCGTCAGCTATGTTACCTGTCCAATTCACTACAGTGAACACTGACGAATCGCCATCTGATGCTGCGACTGCACAGTCTACTGAAGCTTCAACAGCTAATGCACACGAACCAGTTATTTCTGCAAAATTACAGTCCACCTCATCATCTGCTGATGATGTGCTGAGTGAGCCAGTAACACACACTATGCAAATGCGATCCAAGTCTGGTAGAACAAAGCCCATACAAAGGTTATGTTTAGCAGCAACCAAGCATCCCCTGTTAGAAGAGGCTTTCATGGAACCAACTTGTTTTACAAAGGCGAGCAAAATTCCAATATGGAAGAATGCAATGGATGTACAAATCAACGCTCTCATCCGAAATGGTACGTACTCCTTGGTGAAGTATGACAAAGGTATGAATGTGGTTGGTTCAAAATGTGTATATCGTGTGAAGCAAAATCCAGATGGAACTGTTGAACGCTGTAAAACTCGGTTAGTGGCGAAGGGGTATAATCAACAAGAAGGAATCGACTATGGGGAGACATTCTCACATGTTATCAAGCCATGCACTATATGTTTGGTTTTATCTATAGCGGTGATGAATGGGTGGTTGCTTAAACAACTTGATGTCGAGAATGATTTCTTGAATGGTCAATTAGAGGAGGATGTTTATATGCAGCAACCACAAGGCTATATTGATAAGGACTTTCCTAACCATGTGTGAAAACTGCACAAATCCATATATGGCCTGAAACAGGCGCCAAGAGCGTGGTACTCAAAGATGAGTAACCATTTATTTTAGCTGGGATTTCAAGGTTCAATTGCGGATAGTTCTCTTTTCATCAAATATACTTCTACCTCAGTTTTGTATGTCTTCGTGTACGTCGATGACATCATTGTCACTGGGTCACGGGCTGCTGAGATCCAATAGCTTATAACTGATCTTGGAGACGTTTTTGCACTCAAGTACTTAGGAGATTTATCCTTCTTCCCGGGAGTTGAAGTTCTCAGGGATGAAAAATCTCTAATTCTATCACAGCGCAAGTACATTACAGATCTCCTGCGAAGAGCAAGGTTAGAAGGTGCTAAACCGGTCAACACTCCTTTAGCTGCAAATGCTAAAATACATAAAGGGGGTACAAAAAGATTTGAAGATGCAACATTGTATCGCAGTGTGGTGGGTGCACTACAGTATTTGCATTTAACTAGGCCTGATATTTCAGTGGCAGTGAATAAAGTCTGCCAATATATGCATGACCCTTATGATGAGAATTGAGAGATTGTGAAACGAATACTGCGCTATCTCAAAAGTACATTAAACTTTGGTCTTCATCTGCGTCCTTCCAAGGATTATTCACTACAAGCTTACTCTGATGCAGACTGGGCAGGCAGTCTAGATGATCGTCGCTCAACCAGCGGGTATTGCATTTATTTCGGGTGGAAATTTAATATCATGGAGTGCAAGAAAACAAAAGACGGTGTCAAAGTCTAGTACGGAGGTGGAGTATCGGGGTGTAGCTATTGCAACTTCGGAACTTATCTGGATACAATCACTGCTTAAGGAGCTAGGTGTTACTACATCTACACCTGTACTATGGTGTGATGATTTAGGTGCGACTTACCTGACGGCTAATCCAGTATTTCATGCCCGCACAAAGCACATCGAAATCGACTACCACTTTGTCAGAGAACGTGTAGAAGACAAGCGACTTCTTGTCAAGTTTATCAGCTCCAAAGATCAGTTGGCGGACATTTTTACAAAGGGTCTCCCATCACCAAGGTTTCAAATTATTCGTAACAAGTTGCACATTCGCCAGCTCGGGTACAACTTGAGGGGGAATGTTAAGATAATCACAGATACCGGTACTCAATAGAGTCAGTCCTCTGACCTGGTTAATAGGCAAAGTCTTTAGCCTATGTTTACGGTTTGTTTAGTCTTTTGAATTTGTTAAAATTGCGCTACAAATCTGTAACCTATTTGAATGTTATTGAGTATAAATATTTCCTCTTCTTCCACTGCTAAAGTGTGGAAGAGTTTCATCAAATATCAAGTTCTAGCTTGTTGTATTAACTTCCCAAATTCGAGATGCCCATCATCCAATAGCAACAACACCATCATTTCAGTCAGCTTCCAATGGCATCTATTACTTTCATCGTATCTCATTGGCAGTAGCAGCACTGCCAACTCCATCGTCATTACTGCCACGGGACTTTGCCAGATGTCTCTCCGATAAAGAAGATGAAGTGTTCGTTCAGCTTCTTCCATGAGTGTTGGATACCCCGAATAATCCAATGGGTTCCTTTAGGATTCGCCCCTTTAACTGTCAGTCTTGGACGACTGACAGTTCAGTTTTTGTACAGTGGCTGCCCTAAGTAAATTAGGGAGGTGCCTTTAATAATTTTGCAGCTTCTCTACTTTGTGACATCTTCGGCTTGCTTCAAATGCTTCTAGATTCTACATACGACATCGGATTGACTCCATTCTTTCGTAGTTGGCTTCGCCTTTTCATCATATTCGAGATGATAGCAAGAACTCCTAGATTTGAATACGTTTTGTTTAGTCTTTGGACCTTCTCCGCTCATAACTAGCTTCTTTTATTGCACAATTAAGTGCCAATTCGCTTATTTTGGATGATTCACCTAATAAAACACAAAAAGAAAAACAAACGTAATATACAATAATTCACAAGAATCTAAGCAATTACTAGCATGGATTCGACACTAAATATATGCAAAATATGCACTTAATAAATTCCCCCACACTTGGCTTTTTCTAGTCCTCGAGCAAACTATCTAAAAATATAACAACTCCATATCATCGAGAAAACATATGCACTGCTAATGCAACATGCCTTTAAACCCCTAGGTGTCCCTAGTGGGCGAGTAATAGTCTCATGGGGGATTACAAGAGGTATACCCACAAAACCTACTTTTCCAACTTACTAGTTCTCCCAAATTATAGCATCTAACGGGCTAAGAAGACATAGAGATTCTGCACACTAGTCATAAGAAGTTAGACATATATATGAACACAATCTTATCCTTAAAAGTTGAGAGAGAAATCACCATCCCTTATCGAAAGAATCCGGGTTCGAGAGTAATCGAAAGTCTCGACTCTGCCTCACCAGAAAGGGTTTTATGAAGTTGCTCTCAATAATAAACAACTTTTTTATGGGTCACACATGTGTCCAGGTAGGAATGAAGAGAGAATCCTGTGATACGTTGAATAGTAGGAAAGAAAAACCCTCCGATTTTTTTTGAAAACCCACATCTTTTATCATTTTGAAAACCCATTTTTCGGACGATCTCCACGAAAGGAAATCAACTACTCAACGAAGGTGGGAATATGCTTACTTACCTCGTTAGCACCACTCTCACAACATCCATATAAATATCTTCGGTCCTCAATCATTGTCTTTATCTTCGTCTTTGATCTTCAACTCTTGATGATACTCTTGAACTTCGTAGAATCTTGACAATATAACTCTTTTTATTCAAATCCTTGTTGCTTGAAAATTTATTATAAATATTTCTTCTTCCATTGGCTTTATTGAAAGAATAAAACTAAAAACAAACCACAATATAATACTGTTTATGGTGGTTTTTAGTTTAAGGCGAAAATTGTAAAAGTCTATCTACCTGACCCGACATCAGAAGTAATTGACCTTGATATGTCTATATTCTGCAAGGAATTTGAATAATATATCAAAATCTGATGAGTGCCTATGCCGCTCTTCGTATTATATTGGAACTCAAGCTCCTAGATGAATTGTTCACTAGTATGGAGCCTAATGAGTATTTAAGCTCCTAGTTGCATTATTCACTAATGAAATGGAGCCATTAAAAGTGTTGAGTGCCTAAGACTCTTCGATCATATATGTATGAGCAATTCAATATATTTATGTATATAAAATTTACTCAGAATGGTGCATGTAGCAACAATCCCAAATATTCTATAAATTTTATCTTGCACCAGCATTATTCACTAATGCATGGCATGCCTAGTGTTTTCCTATGCTATATTCCCCAACCGAACTCTCAATATTGGCATGACATGACGATTAATGTTCACTCGCAGCGGAGTAGCATGAATCTCCCGAAGTATCAGTAATGAGACCTGCATAGAAGTACTCACATAGGCTGCATCACTCTCTGAAAAAGAGAATCTTGTATCAACGCGCTTTTAAATTAGCTCGATCAAGCACTTTTTTTAAGGAAAATCTAGACTGTTAATATCAGTCTTGGAAATGATCACGGCCACACGATTTGGCCGCGTGTTTCGGCAAGACTATACCACTCCTAGCAGAACTAGGCAATCACCGTAGTGACCACCGGCGGGCCCACTAACGCCCTAGTTTATTGAGTCATATTCAATTAATTTCCAAGCGCTCTGAACGTCAATTCTAAGATGGGTGTTTGCGTAAGATCAAACGACCTAAGACCGTTAAAAAGGGTCCTAAATACATCGTGACCGTCCAACTTTTCCAGCCTTGTTGGACGGTTGAGATCTTCCATGGAACGATCAAAATGGTGCCGGCGCACTCACCGGCGGACCAACTTCTTTCCTGCTCTATCGACTTGCTTGTATCAAGTCCAGAGGATACCAAATCGCTTGCCCAAACCAGGGAAAATGCGCTATTCTAAAACCCTAAATTTGAGTTGCGGCAGAATATAACTATCGCAAATCAATCCTGACCATCCAACTTATCCAGCCTAATTGGACGGCTTAGATCACGTTTCAGACGATTGAATAAGTGTCAGTTCATTCACCGCATGACCAATATTATTCCCGACCATTCGACTTTCCCATGGGAAATCAATAGCACGATGATTCGTTCGATTGAACTAGAGTGAACACGGCTGCATTGAAACCCTAGTTTGTGTTTGTTGCAGCGAGTTACTGTTGCAAATTGATCATGATCGCTCATCTTCGCCGGCTGAAACAGAGGGCTTAGATATAATTTTAAGCGATCCAAGAGATGTCGGCATGCACGACAGCAGCCCGTCTTCATGCATGGCCGATCAACCTGCTTCAATTAGCACCCAACGCTCACGTTCGATTAGTCGAACTATGGTTGGCCACATGGTTTACCGACCCTAATTTGAATCAATGGTGGAAAATATCTGTCGCAGACTATCTCGTCCGTCCAACTTCGCTAGATTGGTCGGACGGTTTGGATCAAACATTATGCGATCGATGAGGTACCACCATGATCACCGACCACCCCTCCTTCACAGGGATCGATCGACCAATGAATGGCTTGTTCCTAGAGTTACCAAACAACCACCCAAAAGTGGTCGATCATGCTACCTCCTTAAAGAAACTTATTCGCGACTTATTCAATCAAGTAAATAACGATGCTTCACACACATCGGTTAATTTGAGCTTCTTAAATGCGATGCTTCACATACATCAAATACATACGATATTTTATATCGGCTTCATAAACAACTTAGTTGTTTAACCTAATAGCACCATATGCTATCCTCCGCGGAAAGTCCCACGACTTGACCCACTCATTCGAGACATCAAACATGTCACAAACTGGGGGATGCTCACTGGGGTATTAGTCTGGAGGTTTACATCGTGCGGCGTGCAACGCGCCCATTACGAGAAAGTATCAGGGAAGGCGAACGATTAACGGCAATGGGAGTAGTGACCGAACGTGTGGTCAGTATTCCCTCATAATGGAAACACGATAATCACTACCTTCCGCACAAACCCACTTCTCCACTACTTAACTTCCCACACTTCCTATGAGATCAGGGTGCGCTCAATGACTTGTATAAATAGGTTTTCAATCTATTTCGATAACAGGAACACAAGTGTTATCAACACAAGTAATCAGAAACCATTTTATGATACGCAAGTCATAAACAGCCATACCTTCATAACTCAATACTCTGATCTCAAACACCTTCTTCGCTTCCCTCCCTAAGATCAACCCTTCTCCTTCACCTTGTGACCGAATTGAATCTGGAACGGAAATTTCTTGGTTTAGGCCAGAGTCTTACAGATTGATCCCTAGAATCTAAAGTACTCCCGTGCAGCGCATTTGTTTAGGATTTGAATTCGTTTCTCATCAACACACCCAAATTTACCAAAAACATGCATAATCAGTTTTTACCCTCAAAAAAATACAACGAATTTTTCTTGTCTTTTTTATACATGTATATATGAGACAAGGAAAATAAATTAGATACAAAATGAAAACAAAAAAAAATAATAAAACTAGTAATGAACCTAAAGAAAATTTCTCTTGTTTTTTTTTTCATTTTTTTTAAAGACAAGAGAAAACAATACAAATACAAATAAAGATAAAATAAAAATGTAAGTACAAAGGCCATGGTGTAAGTTATTTACCAAGGAAATCAAGCATTTGGATGAGAAGCTACAAAGTTTATTTTTTTTGTAATCCATATGTGTTGATAATTTTGTCACTAAAATTGACAAAGGGGAGATTGTTAGAGCACTGCTTGGTCGAACTCACAAGTGTTGCTATCTCAAGCTTTTTTTTCAAGTTTAGTTGTCAAAACTATAAGTCTTGGTTTCTAGTCTACTTATAGTTATGTCTCAGATTAGAATAAAATATGTAGTTGAGATTTAGACTTCACGGCGTTCATCGATTGAAGATGAAGAACTACTAAGTGGAGCTTGTGTAGCTTCATCAACAAAAGATATATGGAGACTTGAACTCCTCTATCACTCAAAAGTTTATTCTTTTCTATCTCCAATTGAGACAAAGTCGTATAGTTATATAGACTTTACATTATACACATTTGATATTTCGATCTGAGTTTAACTCGCTTATATCTTTCTCGAAATATGTATTGGAAAGCTTTTTTGTTTAACTACGTTCATCATTATTCTTGACGAAAGTCAAAAGATGATCATGTGAAAATCACCTAGTAACATCTTACATGATTTGTGTGAGACAGTCATTTGATGTAGACTCGGAATGTTTCATATTAATCATTCGATCAATTGAAAATTGCTTATAAGATAATAGTTTGTGTGAGACATCTATTGTCGTCTTCTAAGAATGTTTCAATGATTGAAATGGGAGTTAAGAGCTAAAACCCATGTCTGGATACATTACGATTTGTGTACTATGTGTACGAACTGTTTTGACAGAATTCAGGACTGGAAGTTTGCATACCCATTCGCAAACTTATTCAAATGTTTAAGTTAGGTACTTAATTTCGCATACCCGTTCGCAAACTGATTTAACTGTTGAAGTCCGGGAACCAAGTTTGCATACCCATTCACAAACGGTTTATACTGAGTTCAGTACGAATCTAAAGTTAGCGTACATGTTTACAAACTTAAGTATTTCAAGTTCTAAATCGGTTAAGTATTATTTCATACTTATGAACAAATACATTTATATATTAAGGAATGCAATCTTTACAAACCGTGGATAAAATGTTCATGAACTGATTATCTTGAATCAATCCGATTTTTCTTCAATTGTGTCTTGTATACTTCTATAAGAATTAAACAATTGAACAACTCTATGAGTAACACAATTAGATTCATTTGATTATCAATTGATCTAGAAGTGTTAAGTTGAATATCGTTAAGAAAAAAGTGTTCATATGGCTAACTTAGGTTAAATGTTATTGAGTCAACTCAATATACATGTTTAGGTATGGTTACCCATATCTAAATGAAGGTATATTTCATTTGTGTGTAACAATCTAAGACCATGTAACGGCGGAAAGATATTAGCTTGAATCTTGAATCAGGTTTCATCTAACGGTGAATATTGATTGCTTTGTTCCAAAGCTATCAAACCCTGATTTGAAGACTATATAAGGGAGAATTATAGCAACTGGGAAACCTAATCCCCACACCTCATGTGTGATACTAGTTGTGACTAGAGTCGATTCTCCTTTAACCTAGGTTTTTCCTAAAACCATTATAGGTTTTTCGTATCATTCTTTGTGATTCCAAAATACCTTATTCTACTACCATTTAGTTAAGTTATTATGAGGTGATTTATATTTATAGTCTGTTCTTTGGGAATATAAGATCGGATTATCAATTGGTTCCTGTTCACCTTGATTTATCAAAAGACGAAACAAACTTCATAGGTATTTCTGTGGGAGGCATTTTATCTATTAAAATAAATTTTTCTGTGGGAGACATATTTGTTTATCAAGTCTTTGTAGCAAATCTTAGTTGTGGTGGGTGAGATCAGCTAAGGGAATCAAGTGTGTAGAGTCCTGTTGGGATTCAGAGGCGTAAGGAACGCGACTGTACCTTAATCAGTATGAGATTGGTTAGGGTTCAAATACATTCCAGTCTGAAGTTAAATTGTAGTAGGCTAGAGTCTGTAGCGGCTTAATATAATATGGTGTTTAAATCTAGACTAGGTCCCGGGGGTTTTCTGCATTTGCGGTTTCCTCGTTAACAAAACTTCTGGTGTCTGTGTTATTTCTTTTCCGCATTATATTTTCTATATAATTGAAATATCACAGGTAGTGCGTAGTTCAATCAATTGGTAAATCCAACCTTTTGTTGTTGATTGAAATTGATTGACACTTGAATATTGGTCTTTGGTACCGTTCAAGTTGTTTCTCATAATAATCAAGCTCGCGGATTTCTATCTATTTTATTTGTTGATTACATTGAGAAACATAGATATAACTCTTGGATATATTTTCCTTTATTGAGTCTGACTGTTTAGTTGATTCTCTTGGAATTATATTGGAGTTAGTCCATACAAATTGCCTAAACGAAAGATTGGGTGTGGTTGTTAGACCCCCGCCTTTTCAGGTACCTCCATATTTCCCCATAATATTTCCCTTTAAATCAGATTTATTAAGCCCGCCTTCAATGGCATTAGTTTTTATGCCTGCCGGGGCAATGGTATCAACTTAAAACATCTTCAACTCCTTTCATATATGTGCCTGGAGATATACTTCATGTAGATAACATAATCTCCTAAGTCTAAATACAAAATGATAGCTTGATTCTGAAATTTCGAAGTATATTCTTGCATGGTTTGGTTATAGGACTGCTTCAAGTGGTACCACTTAAACCATATATCCTAAAGGTAGCCAATAGGATAAAACTGCTTCATTACATATTCCTTTAATCTTTTCCACGATAATTCTCCCTTACCTAGATTTTGTCTTTGATAAGATTTCCACCAGGTTAGAGCATGCTTTTGTAGCTTTAATGTCGTGAAAGAAATCTTCTCTTTTGAACCATGTTCAAATTAAAAAAAAAATATTTGTAGACATTCTATCCAATCATCCAATTTTTCTACATCGACACTCCCATCGTAAAGTGGAATATCAACATGAAAATCAATTTTAAGATTCTTACTATGAAGTTTGGTTGATATAAAATGTTTAAGAAACTCACCTTATTCGTTATCATCATTTTCTTCTTCCTTTTCCTCATCTTTCGAAATGTCAGATGAAGACGTAGCATTTTTCTTCGTCTTTGACTTGGGTGTATGAGAACGAATACATTCAGTCAATTCTTTAAGGTAGTCTGAATCGACTTCATGTCTGTTTGTAGCGTAACCACCTTTTTTTTTTTATGTAACTTGTGTTTCGTGAGTCTTACCTTCATCATCAGACTTTGACATCCTTGGTCTCCTTGTTCTCCTAATGTCTTCTTTCTTCTCGAGTACCTCACCAATCCTTTTGTAAAGAGATCTAGTGAAAACCATAAACCACGGGATTCTTACCTAAAACCTTGCTCCTAATACAGACTTGATACGTATGATCTCTATACCTTGGTAATTTTTATTATATGTAGAGGCGTAATTCATAATAATAATAGACGAAAACTAGAAAACAGAAAACACCAAAAAACCAAATTCGAAGAAATTATCTTCTCTAGATTATGAACAAGAAAACTATTACAATTCTATCTTTGTTACGCTCACAATCTCTCTAAACAGTGGATAACCTTAAACTGTTTGCTAAGATTGTTTTGACAATAACATAAGTGTTTCTCTACAAACTTTGTCTATATATCTGTATGTTTATCCATAAGCCAAACCTCCCTATTTATATCCTTTCATCGTACTCATCCGACAAGGACTTCTATTAGGAATCGTTTTCCTAAACTAAGAGTATTGCCCAAACCAATACTCTTTCCTAAGTAGGAATTCTGCCTAAATAGGGTTCCTTTCTTATATAGGATTGTACCCTCAACTTAGCTCTAGGATCGCTAAGTTCCTTAAAGGAGAAGGGATACACCTATATCAATCTGACACAAGTTATTACCTAGTTGGAAATTATTATATCAAAATGGATATATCACACCAATGACATATGATAGAGATTAAGATATGTTAATATACCACACCCACATGATCAATCATATTCACCTCCACATTCTAACTTTCCACTGGATTTGTACCCGTACTGCGCAACAGGTGTGCTTAAAATCTCCTAAAAAATTTGTACATATCAAAGGGTTATATACGATCAAAATTGGTGGTTTCCCATGATGAACAAAAATTGACAGTGTAAGTGCCTTTTGTTATTCTTTTTATTCCAAATAAATTGATGATGAAAGTTGATAGTCGCTCGTGCCTTTTGTTATACCCTCTAGCGAAGCTCTTTTTCATTTTCGTAAAATAATAATTCAAAGTTGATAGTTGCCTGTGCTGTTTTGTTACACTTTTTCTTTTAAATAAATTGATAATGGAATGTGATAATAGCCCGTGTCTTTTTGTTACTAGTTTTTTTCTAAATAAATGATGATAAAAATTGATAATTTCCTTTGTTATACCCTCCAACGAAGCTCTTTTTATTTTTAATAAAATATTAATTCAAAATTTATAGTTATCGTGTCTTTTTGCTGATCTTTTATTTTAAATAAAATGATAATGAAAATAGACTGTTCCCTGTGTTTTTTTGTTGCTCTTTTTTTTTTCTAAATAAAATGATGTTGAAAATTGATGGTTTTCCGTGTGTTTTGTTGTACCCTTCAACGAAGCTATTTTTTTAATTAAATAATAATGAAAGTTGATAGTCGCCCAAGGATCAGAGATTTCATATAGTGCATATAACATTACATTATAGTTTATATGGGATATAAAATTGTAGTCGTTGGATGGATGAAAATAACCTATAAAAATAGTGACGAAATTAATATTTTCCTTACTTTTGCTATTGTTTTCCAACATTAAATCTCGTTGGAGGAATAAGAAGATTGTAGTCGTCGGATTGATTAAATAACCTAACAAAATAATGAAGATAATTGATATTTTTCATTACTTTTGTTATTGTTTTCTAACACGAAGATTTGTTGAAGAGAAATAAATTGAAGGCGTCGACATATGGATAAAAATGAAGAACGTTCTCACACCTAAAAATAATAGCAAAGAAAAAATCTCACAAAATATGCAATACAGATATATGCAATCCATAAAGATTAGGTATTGCGAGTCATCTTTCAAAATAAAATTTAATTAATAAACTTTAAACATGCAAGATGATAATATTTGGAATAGCTACATAAAAACTACTTCAAAAAACTAGTTTTCATCCTTAAACAATAAGAACAAAATTCCTACAAGGAGTTAACTAGTAAAAGCATCCTTGAAGAAGGCAGCATCATCACTGAACTCATCATCATCAACTTCCATCGGAACATAAGGTTTATGAATAAGAGTGTTAACCCCTTCAAACTTGTATGTATGATGTTTGACCAGTGCTTTTTGAATCTCGAGAGATTTCTTGAGGATATTTTTAAGACCTTGCACTTCCATTTTGGTCTTCTTAAGCACTTCAAGAATGTTTGCAAACCTTTGTTGATTTGAGAAATTTGTCCTAGGTTTGTTCACGTTCTTCCCTTTTCTATTAAAAAGTGAATCTTTCTCCTTGGGATAGGAAATCTCAACACTTTTTGTTGTAAAATCAACAACCATATATGGGTGCATAGGTTACACCAGAAAAGATCATACTTGAAGATACCATAGCTCAGAAACTTGAGTATGCAACAATTCATGTAAAACACAAATATATAGACCTTCAAGACACCTTAAGGTTTTGGAAGAATTCCAAAAACTAGTGAATGGTTTTAAAAAGGAAGATTATTAACCAATAGTTCAGGAACCGACCGACCCTATAAAGATGTTCGATCTCGAATCAAATACGAAACTAAAAAGGTGATATATAATTTTACCCTTTATTAAAGTTTGTACATGGGTAATTCTGTATGCTTAATACTTGAAAAATAGCATGAAGGGAGCGTAGATAATGGTTTCAATATATAAGACTCTTTGAATAGTCAAGACAACTTTCTTGCGGAAGTGAGAATAATTTTTAACCATTTAGTAAAATAATACCAAATCACAAAAACCAGAAAAAATGGACAGAATTCAATGGAGAAAATCTCAACATGAATTAATGTTAGTCTCATATTTTAACAGCATGAAATATCAAAGGAATTTTAATCTTGAGTCTGTGACAACTGGATAAAAATTCAAGTAATAAGATTCAAGACACAAACAAAGAGTTTGTTCCAAAGCCCTTGAAGGTTCACTGTATGCGTGTCGTAACCACAACAAATTGATTAATACTTTACTACCTAATTAAAGAGTAATATAGGGTAGTCAAGGTCGATCCCACGAGGATCAAGAGATTATAGTTGTCTTATAATGTCACAAAAGGGGGGTATTGGTTCAAGATTTTAAAAGCAAAAGAAATAAACAAAGTAATTAAAAGTGTAAGTTGAATTCAATAAGAGAGAATAGATCAAGGAATCCTTCTTCGCTGCAAAACAATGATTAAAGTTATGTTCTTTTCCACTTTTTATTAGTCATAGATTATCACCAACCGTAGGATAGCAGGTTCGCTTAGCTAACCCAAAAATTCCTTATTTCACTGAGTAACAGGTTCGCTTAGTTATCAGATTCTATTCAAAAGAACCACCTTGAGGTTCGCTTACAAGATGTAATTCCCCGAACGTATTAAGATTTATGAACTTAGGTTTAGTACTAGTAGTTAGACTCGGTTCGCTTGGTCCACTTTCTAGCGTTGTTTTCACACACAATTGCTCCACGGAATCCCTCCGCAAGGTCTCGTGTTTTCTACTTGTGTAAAGAGTCAAGAAACTATTACGTATTCCCTAACTTTCACTAGCTTTAGATTAAATTAACAAATTAATTTAGCGTGCACTCCAAACAACCTATCAATCAATCATAAACATTAATATTAGCAAAAACAAACGATAATCATATGAAAAACTTCAAAGTAGAATTGAAACAAAACTCAAACCATATGTTAAGAACTAGGAATTCATCCTCAATCAATAAGAAAATTAGCTACTCATAATTTGGAGTTCACACAATAATAATAATAATAAAGGAAGAAAGAAAAACTTATTGAAAATATGATGGTTGCTCCTTCCTCCAATCCTTGTGCACTTTAACTCCTTCTCCAAAGTAGATGTGTGTAAAAGTTGTAGAGAACTCCTCTATTTATAGGCTTCAACACTCTCCATATCTTTGTAGGAAAAGATTCCTCATTCCATAAGAACACCACTTTCCCAATTTGAGCCATATTCCAATTTCTAGTCCAATTCTCCAAAACTTCCAAGTTTACATCCAATTCCCTATTCTAAATCTTCACACACATGAGAGAAGGCCATACAAAATTCTGTATTTTTGCTCGCCGGAAAACTGTGTTTTTGGCCGGAAGTTGGCCGGAATTCGCCGCCGCCGGCCACCTGAAAATTCCATCCGGTAAGGGAATATTCCGCCAGTCCACCGTTAGGACTAACGGTCAAACAAGTCAAACGTCAGTCAACTGTTAGTCAGCGGGTCAAGGAGGGGAAAGTCAGCTTCTGAGTGGTCTGAGTTGGCTGATTCGCTTGGTCAGATCGGCTCATCGGACTCGTTCTGGATCAGTATGGAACGGTCGTCGCCGTCACCGAGTTGACTCGTCGGAGGGGAGAATCGGCCGAGTTCTGTCTGTTTACAGGGCATTTCGACCGTTGTTTCAGGCCATTCATTTCTTCACCTGTTAAGAAATCCTACACATACATCTACTTGGGAATTCGACATCATTATTTGGTCTTTGTCATTGCAGCACCAACTTCATACTGCAACTATCTTCATCTTCCCTTTTCAATGTTCTCTATCTCAATCCAGGTTCAACAGCAGCATCGATTTCTTGTTTTGTGTTCTTCATAACACCAACAGCAACTCCGATCCATGATTTCACAGAACCATTCATTCCCATCTTCTTTCCAACAACCACCACCAACCCATCTGCTCCATCATCCTCTAACCCATTTCACCGAGCTTCAAACAGCGGCCACCAACAGCACCAAAACCCCAAATCAATTCATCTGAGCCACGAACCCATCTCCATCTGTTCTTCACAACAAATTATGCTTGAATCATTCTCGTTCTTCAACCAAGATCAAACCAACTCCTAATTCAGAACTCTAACTCCACCAACGTCTTCCAATTTCCAGCACCACCACAAACCCTAACCCGTAGTTTTACCTCTCAACAGCATCATCTCCAAATCGACTGAATCAACAGATCTTCAACCAAATCACCACCAAACCACCATTGGTGAATACCCATCTCGTAATTCAACCCATTTTTCTCCTCAATCTTTAACTCTGCGTCTCAGCTTCATATCCCTTCTTTCATCCTTCTGATTTTATCGATTTAGATCTGTTCCAACTTGGTTTCATACAAAGACAAGATCCATTCCGAATTCAATCAAATACAACATCACCATTTTCTCCTCCACTTCATCTCGCTTCGATTTTATTCTCTCATCTCTCGATTGCTTCCTCGTTTCTCGGACAAGTAGTAGCAAAGATTTGCCATGTAAGAACGAATGAACAAAGAGGGGAATATCGATTTTAGGGTTAATCATTGGGACGGCTATTTGCGCCCAAGATAAAAACCACCCATTGATAATTACAGCCTCTAAATGATAAGGGGTACCCTATACGACAACCCCTTAACCTTAGTTGGTTTGTGTTTAGTATAACCCCAAAAAGAGTTGCCCCTTAACCATTACTGCCCTTTTTGCTCAATTTTGGTGATTTCTCCTTCTTTTCGTCTGTGCGACTCCAGTGTACCTAATAACTCAAAAACATGCATAAAATACATAATTTACTAGAAAAATAGCAAAGAAAGCATAAACTCTTAGATAGTAAATTAGGTGTATTCTACACCTATCATGCACAGTTCTTGTCTCTTTTTAGGACGCATGAGACAAGAAAACACCTTTTTCAACATAATTAGTTTGTGCTGGGGTGAGCATCCGTAAGCTCACCACTTGGTTCCTGCACCGGTTTGTCAATTTCTATTTTTTTTCGATCGTTTAGACCTTGATCTCTTATTTCCCTTTGACTTGATGTTTTACTCAGATAAAATAATATTTTTAGGAGAAGAAGGAGAAACGGAGTTACATATATACCTTAGTCGAGTTTGGATTTTGCAAGAGTTTAAGCACACTTGTCAAACTACTCGCCCTCAGTTGTAGTTTATTGACATACCTTACTTTCTGGTTGTACTTGAAGAATTGTTGAACTTCATGACCTTCAATAGTACATTAAGGACATGATCGGTTGGGAAGAGATTCAGGAACACTTCCAGTTTCAGCTGACAGATACACCAGAGATGTTTCTGGAAAACAGTAATGAGTTTTTTGGTAGAAGAAAAATCCATTAAATCCTCAAAAGTTATGGATGAGGGATATTCAAACAGCTTGTCAAGATCTGTGTAATTATCAGTATTCTCATCAAGATTATCAGTTTCAGCCATAAGTGCTAAAGTTGAACTTTCTTCTTCTTCTGAATCGTAATGATCAGAAGTTTCATCAAGGGTTGCAACAAGACTCTTGATCCTAGTGTATTTTCGTCGATTTGTACATTCATTAGCAAAGTGACCAAAACCTATACACTTGAAGTACTGTGGCATATCCTCATGATCACTTTCGTCATCAACCATTTTAGGGGAAATACAATTGTGAGGTTTGGATTATGATGACGGACGTTCTCTTGAGAACCGTTTATTTCTCTTTTTGATAATAATTTTAAACTTTCTTGTAATAAGAGAAACTGAAATTTCAAGATCTTCATCAGAAAATTCATTAACAAGCTCTTTCTCAGAGATACCAACACTTTTACTTTTAGCAAGTGCATCAGTGTTTTTAAATGCTTTGAATGCAATAACTTTATCAGCTTTAGTTTGATGTTCATGATCAAAGATCTTTAACTTTCCAACAAGCGTGCTTATGGACAGTGTAGAAAGATCATTTTCTTCCATGATAGCATGTTTCTTAGAATCGTATCGAGCTGGCAAAGATCTCAAAATTCTCATCACAATATCTCGTTCAGGAATAGTCTTTCCTATTGAATAACAAGCGTTCACTATTTATGACAATTTATGATTAAATTCTTCAAATGAATCTTCATCAGTCATACAAAATTTTTCCCATTTAGAAGTTAGGTTTTAAAACCTTGCTTCGTTTTTTGCGGAATTCTCTTCAATATGGTTTCTAAGATATCCCAAGCATCTTTTGATCTGTTGCATATAGACACATGATGTTGAAGATCTTGGCTTATGGCGTGGATAATGTCATTCAATCCATCAGAGTTGATTTTAGCATCTTTGATTTCATCATCGTCATATGCCTCTATCTCTTTAGAAACAACAACAACTCCTTCTCCAACCATTGGAACATTGTATCCTCTTATAAAAAGAAATCATGTCCGAAAGTCATGAGTTTATAAGAAGGAACGCATAAAAGTTTACAACATAAGTAATTTGTGCCATCGAAGGATGGAAGTACGTTATCGTGGATAATGGCATTCAATCCATCAGAGTAGATTTTAGCATCTTTGATTTCATCATCGTCATATGCCTCTATCTCTTTAGAAACAACAACAACTCCTTATCCAACCATTGGAACATTGTATCCTCTTATAAAAAGAAATCATGTCCGAAAGTCACGAGTTTATAAGAAGGAACGCATAAAAGTTTCCAACATAAGTAATTTGTGCCATCGAAGGATGGCAGTACGTTATCGAGATTGCACTCTTTCCATAATACAGATCGCTTCAAACACGGACTTATTAGGTTTAACAGTGTTTTCCTGCTCTGATACCAATTTAATATATACAAAGACTGTCAAGAAGATAACAACCACAAGATGTCCACTTGGTATAGTACAAGTTCTGACTGAACCAACTATGGGATCAAACCAAGTGTGTGATAAATGTACAAGTGTATTTAATTTAATTATAAAGACAAGATAACTAACTCGGAAGTAAAGTAAATCACACAATATAAGATTTTGCTAACGAGGAAAAAAAAAAAAACTCAACCTTATACAGTTTTGAATACTCTTAGAATTAAGCCGGTATACAAAGACTACTACCAACTTCGTATAATTGAGACCAAGTAAATTAACTCTAAGTTACCTAGTTTCTTCAGTATCTATGCGCCTACTACTAATTTGGTCAATGCACGTGAATCATAAGATAGAGCCCCTTATCTCAAGTTGCTTCAGCGGCTGTGAAGACTTCTAGCACTTAACTCCTTTCGATCGTATTCAAAAATAGTAAAGGACTAAACTTTATTCAGTAACCGCTCTATCAATCTCAAGAATTAAATCAAAGATTTATGTTGCTCTATACAAAGTCTCTTCCGTTTAATAAATATAAACTCCTTTGTATCGGTTTAGATCAACCAAGATCTAGATTACCGAGATAACCAAATCTTAGTTCACAACCTATCAGATTCAGATCCTGAAGAGAACCACCAAAGGATAGATTATTGATCTACACAACAAGTTATGGAAGTCTATCAAAGATAAACCAACTTGTTGGATCCCAACCAATCAAGTGTGCACAAAGTATAATCACAAATATCAGAAACAAATAAGAAATCTTGTTGTCTTCAATTTTTCGGTCTTCAATGTACCAGTTGCACAAATAATTTGATTTCCTAATGATCAATAACGCATTGAACGGAATCTATTAACAATGGGCAGTCACAAGTCTAGCTTCAAATCTAAAAACATATCTAAATTTTGTCGATCATTTATCTAGTTCGTGTGACCTTATATCAGAATGTAGGTGCAATCAAGGTTCAACTACCGTTAATCAATCAAATCAATAATTGAAAACTAAAATAACAATACGATTATAGTTTCCCGCCAACGGTACTTCTAAACGATTTTTGGTCCCACAGAAGTCTTTAAAGAGCGGAAGTAAGAGATTTATCCTAACTACTTTCCTCTCCAAGTGAGATTACCAACAATAGTACTAGTTGGATCACAATGATTTCATCTCCCGTATTGAAGCTAGTCCTATGGTGCTCTTATCGGAATTGAGCTTACTATCATCAATAGAGGTTTTAAGCATATTATCCTTGAAGGACTGTGATCGCCAATCTGAAGTTCGAAAACTCTATATTCTCTTGACGCAGTTCGGTAACATCACAAAGATTAGGGATAATCTAGTTGATTTTAATTTTATCAAAAAGGAAGTCGATGTTTTGGCACATTCCTTTGGTAACATTTTTTAACAAAAATGGAGATGCGTGGTATCGATCCCCGTACCTCTCGCATGCTAAGATTATGGATAATCTAGTTGATTTTAATTTTATCAAAAAAGAAGTCGATGTTGTGGCACATTCTTGTGGTAACATTTTTTAACAAAAATGGAGATGCGGGGTATCGATCCCCGTACCTCTCGCATGCTAAGCATGAAAGAGCGCTCTACCATCTGAGCTGCATCCCCTGGACCTGGACACTGTTACCATCTTGGCAGTTGAACTACCCACACTACTGCAGCGGCAAGCAAGGAAACATAGATCTACTCTCGTTATGGGCGGAGTTTCCGGAGTTTGAATCCTAGTTAGTAATTCGTGGTACGGGAAACGTTCGGAACGGGATACGTACGAGTATTATACGGATTTGTAAAAATCAAATTCTATCAAAAATCCGGTCAACGATTCGTCATTCGGCAGTAAGTCGGAATGGCATACGTACGTGTATAATACGGTTTATTAATGTGAGTTCGGAACGGAAAATTCGGGTTACTTAAATTAATAGAAATACCCTTTGAGTAGTATGTATTTTGTTTTTTTATTAATATTGTAATATATACATGCATATATGCAAAACTATCACCAACAGCTGGATGGTGCAGTGGTTGGGTCGAGAGTTAGAGCGCGGGAGATGCTAGGTTCGAATCTCTCATTATGTAAATTTTTGTTAATGGTGGGTTTGGATGTAGAATTTTAAAGGTGGAATTTATGGGCCCACGAAATTTGGTAGAATTATGTTTCCCTCTGTATGTTTGGTTGCCTGAATCCTTGGAATCACGTTTCCTACGGGATTCAGTTTTCCAGCAAATCCTCCATATGGAGTCCGACCCCTCCCCCTAAGATTTGCTGGGAAACTTATTAAGGGATTTATGGACCCACTTTTTTTAAACTCTAAATCCCATATATGTGCAATTTTAAGATTCGTGGGTAATGCCAAACGGTACAAAGACTTTAATACAAGAAAACTTTATAAATCCTAGGAATTTTAATTGAGTTACAAAACACACAAGGAATTTACATGAATCCCAGAATTTATAATCCCATGGGATTATAAATTCCTGGAAACAATGAATTCTTCAAACAAACCCACCGAAACATTAATTTCTATACATGGAACATGTGAGCTGGCACCGTATTTACGCCGGATTATTCGCGTATAATCCGGAAAGTCCACAAAAGCCGCGTATTCAGTCCGGCAATTCAGTAGTTCGCCCAAAGGACGCGAATACGTATGATACGGAAAAGTTAGGAACTTTGAATCTTTCTCCCTAGACTCTGACAAGAAAGAAGCAGAGAACAACCAAAAACAAATGCATCACAAATTTTCTACTACTTATACTTGTTCGTTCATTTGTAATCTTGTTTTTTCCTCTCTCTATGGCAATCCCGCTCTCTCATTTCCAAACCATTTCAAATGATCAAATTCCAGATTCACTGTTAGACCGTAATTTCTTAACAAACAAAACACTTTCAATCTTTTCTGGGCCTAATTTTCCATTCACAAGAAGAAAAAAAAGAAACCTAGTAATTAACAGTTCTTCCTCCTCTCCTGTTGAACATGGATTACAACCAAGACCTAAACCTAAACCCACAAAACCAAATCAGAAAAAAATTCATACTTTGGAATTAGTAAATGATTCGGAACAATCCCAGGTTAGGGAAAAGGGCAAACCTGTTTCTGGATTATGTAGTCAGATTGAGAAGCTTGTTTTTTATAAAAGATACGAAGAAGCATTAGAATTGTTTGAATTTTTAGAATGTGAAGAAAGTGATTCTTTTGAAGTGGGTAGTAGTACATTTGATGCGCTTGTTGATGCTTGTATTTGTTTGAGGTCAATTAAAGGAGTTAAAAGAGTATTCAATTACATGAACGAAAGTAATTTAGAATGGGATCAGTATTTAAGAAACCGGGCTTTGTTAATGCATGTGAAATGTGGGATGATGATTGACGCACGTAAGCTGTTTGATGAAATGCCTGAGAGAAATTTGGTTTCTTGGAATACAATAATATTGGGATTAGTTGAGAAAGGAGATTATATAGAGGCGTTTCATTTGTTTTTATACATGTGGGGAGAGTTTTCTGAGGGGGATACTCGCATGTTTTCTATGATGATTAAAGCTTCGTCTGGTATGGAGCTTGCTTGTCTTGGTAGTCAATTGCATTCTTGTGTGTTGAAGTTGGGAATTGACGAAGATATCTTTGTATCGTGTGCCTTGATAGATATGTATAGTAAATGTGGTAGTATTGAAGACGCTAAAGGTGTTTTTTATGGGATGCCAGAGAAGACTGTAGTTGGATGGAATACGATAATAGCAGGTTATGCACTTCATGGGTACAGTGAGGAAGCTCTGGAAATGTATTATGAGATGAGGAAATCGGGTGTGAAGATGGACCATTTTACATATTCAATCATTATTAGAATTTGTGCTAGGTTGGCTTCGTTAGAACATGCTAAGCAAGCTCATGCATGTTTAGTTCGCAATGGATTTGGAGGAGATATGGTAGCGAATACAGCTTTGGTAGATTTCTATTGTAAATGGGGTAGAGTGGAAGATGCTCGACATGTATTTGATAACATGCCGAGTAAAAATTTAATATCTTGGAATGCGCTAATTGATGGATATGGAAATCATGGTAGGGGACCCGAAGCAGTTGACATGTTCGAACGGATGCTTAGTGAAGGAATGGTGCCCAACCATCTTACATTTCGTGCTGTTTTGTCTGCCTGTAGTTATTCAGGTTTATCTGATGTTGGGTGGGAGATTTTCGAATCGATGACTAGGGATTACAAGATCAAACCTAGAGCAATGCACTTTGCTTGTATGATTGGATTGTTAGGGAAAGAAGGTCTCTTGGATGAAGCTTTTGCTTTGATAAAAGATGCCCCTTTTAACCCTACCGAGAATATGTGGGCTGCGTTGTTGACTGCTTGTAGGGTTCATAAGAATTTAGAGCTCGGGAAATATGCAGCAGAGAAGCTTTACAGAATGGAACCCATGAAGCTAAGTAATTATGTCATGCTTTTGAATATCTATAACAGCTCAGGAAGGTCCCACGATGCTGCTGAAGTTGTAAATACCTTGAGAAGAAAAGGATTGAGAATGCTTCCTGCATGTAGTTGGATTGAAGTCAAGAAACAGCCATACTTTTTTGTCTTTGGAGATAAATCCCACCCTCAAATCAAAGAGATTTATCAAAGGCTAGACAACTTAATGATAGAGATAGCAAAACATGGTTATATTCCTGCAGAAAAATCACTTCTTTCTGATGTTGATGAGCATGAAGAACGAATTTCATCTTATCATAGTGAGAAATTGGCAATTGCTTGTGGCCTAGTTAATACATCAGATTCAACATCTCTGCGAGTCGTACAGAGCCATCTGATTTGTAACGACTGTCACAACGTAATTAAGTTGATAGCTCTGGTTACAAGACGAGAAATTGTTGTGAGGGATGCCAGCAGATTTCACCATTTCAGAGATGGAAGTTGTTCCTGTGGGGATTACTGGTGACTGTTTCTTGGCTTTGTACGTATCTTAACTACACTCATCAATATTTGGAAGTAATGTTTGTAATCTGTTGTGTAGCTTTTTTACGAGTTTCTCTGGGAAGCTAAATTTTGTTATTTCAGATTTCATAAATATATTGTCCTGGTGATGTTGTTGTCTATTCATTTATTTAGCTTCCGGAAATAAAAAAGCGAAAAAGGGAAGGGAAGAAATTTATGGTTATCCGACATATACTCTTGTTGTTGAATATTAGAATTCCATGATCAGTTTAGTTAGACCAGCAGAAGATTGGTGTCTCTATGTTGGTGTTACTCTTCTATAAAGGATTGTCACTTGTACAGTAATTGATTGTCGACAGTTCTTGAAGCCTACAGTTAGAAACCATTAACCAGTCAATGCAGCCTAAAAGAGTTGGTCACTTGGCGAAACGTTCGACAATTCATTGCATAAGTTAATAGATTACACGTGGTATTATTAGTTTCGTTCTTACCAAACTCAGGATTTTGTAAACATATTCTGTACTTACATAAATTGACTAAAAAAGAGGAGAAAGTTTATGATGAATGTTTAATTGTATAATATCGAAGTAAATTTGACAGGTTGCCAGCGTGTGGGATCATGCAATAAATGCATTCTGGCTTATTTTGTATAATAAAGGTTGCCCTCTTTCCTTCTTCCTTCACTTTAAACCATCAAAATACAGTCTGCTTATCTCCTAGGTTCTGGCTCTTGCTTCCCTGAGACAATGGGTCGTGCAAAGCTAGAAATAAAGAAAATCAAGGAACATGGACCTCGTCAAGGGGTGTACACAAATCGCAAGAGTGGAGTCGTAAAAAAAGCTGATGAATTATCAATTCTTTGCAACATAGATGTGGCGCTCACAATGTTCTCTCCAGCTGGGCGTCCGACAACTTTTGCTTCCAATGGAAGGTCTGTATTCAAGTACCTAAAAAAAACTTCAGCTGTATATGATAGATTCAGTCATTCATTTTTTTTGTTTGAGATCTAACTGTGGTAATTTATCTATTTTTTTTTTCAGGAGCGAGGAAATCTATTTGCGATACTTCAGAAGTCCTGAAACTCGAAGAGGGTGTGTTACCAAATCCAACAATTTTGCTCTTTAATTTTCAGGTTTCAATTTTAGTATTTTTCTTTGTCATACTATTGAGCTCAGACTTGGGGCAGTAAGGATGTCTAATCTATTTGTAGATTTCCCTTGTATTATCAACTCAATAACTCATTTTTTTGCACGAGGCCTATCTATGGGGTGTTTTTCTTGAAATTATTTCCTTTCATTATGCAGGCATGTTCTAGATGCATCGGTAATACTCTCCCTCCTGCTCTCCTCTATATATGGAGTTTCATCACTGATTTTTGCCTTTTGTGATTATGTTGTTGTACCGCAACTCGGTACAATACCTATTCTAAGGATCTCACAATTATACCCACCGAGGTGCTTGAAAATTTGGTTTTGGGTGTATCTGTCTCCAAAGCTTATGCATTTCAATAATCAATATGCAGCCTATTGTTGGGAGGCTCAAATATCTGAAGCACGAACGAGAATTGATGGAGACAATATCGAGGTTTGATTCTGTTTACACACTCTTACACAGATTTTTTGTTGTCTGATTAAATTTTTTTCAATTGCTACCTGCAGGGAGATTTAGTTTTATTTTGATCTTTTTGTGTGTGCTCAATTGTTTTTGCTATATGAGTATTGACTATTTGATTGTTAATCCTTCTATCCAATTTGTTCTAACCAGATTTTCTTTTTCTGTTTCTTTTGCTTCGTTTGGATGCATGATCTATTAACTGATATTGCGAATACAGGAGGGAGGTAATACTGTTATCTCTTACTAATATGATGCTTTTTTTTATGTTTATTAATCTACCAATGTTAATCATTCATTCAGTTAAAAATTTGCTTTCTATCAGGCTCTCAAGGAAGAAATCAATCTTATCATCGAAAAAGTTAAGGATACTAGTGATAAGCTCAGGTCTTGCTTCTCATCTATTATTTTTACGGACTTGGTTTACTGTGTTTAGCTTGATTTTGTATCAGGTTGACTGAGTCAATCTCATTTCAACTCTGTCAAAGCTGTCTTTTACTTGAGACTAGTTAGGCTTAAGTGGGGCTGGAAACAATAACCTTTTTCACCATTTCATTTCTGAATGTGAAAATTGTTTAGGATCCATGTTCCAGTGGTGGAAGATATCAGGTCTATCATGGTAGCTGAATTCTATGAAAGAATCCTAGCATATTCCCTGCTGCGATTGGAAGTTCAATGGGTAAACCTTTTTAAAATGTAAAAATGGTTATCTTACACCTGCAAATGTTTTAGCGATTTAGATACTTATTATTTATTCCAGGACGAGCTGACAAGTGAGTGGGTAAACAATGTTCCTCAACATTCTGCAGAAAGTATTAAGGTAACTAAGACGAGTAAATTTTGAAAAAACTAATACTACTCATGGATTGCCAACTGATATGATTTTTGCTTTTGCTTCTCTAGTTAAAACATTTGAAGCACAGTAATAAGTGATCTAATCCATTCACTAATAGATACAAACTGTCATTTTTCAGATTCCAGTGGAGGATATCGAGAATATGGAGACGATGTTGGTGGACTCAGCGGACTCTGAGCAGATTAAGTAAGACAATCAGATAGGATTCATTATAGAACCATGGATCGATGCATATAGTGTTAAAGAATGTGATTCTGGTCACTGCAGTAGATAATATCAACCTATACTAGTAAATGCTCTTAAAGAAGTAAACAAATGCTGTATATCGGTTTGTTATGTATTATCGAAATGTTGTTTAGGGACCATCCCAGTTATAATTTTTGTTTGTTTCAGTGAGTTATTGGTGAAAGGAAAAGTCGTTGAGTCTGTCAATGGCCCCGAAGCGGAGCAAGACAACCTGGCATCTGAAGTTGCATATGAAGGCCGTGCTTAGAAATTCTGGTTGAGGCGTTTCAATAAAACTTATGATGATTTATCGAATTTTTTTGACTATATTTTTTTGGTAGATAGCTTATGGATCGACACTAAAATGGATTTAGTTTGTGGTTAGCCACAGCCGAATTTGATTTTTTTTATAGTATTTGTCGGCTTCTTTCAGTTTCGACATTATGATAATTCCAGATTTTATCTGCTTTGAAAACATTTAACAAAAATATTTGCTGTACTATTTCGTGTTTGTTTATGGAGGATTTTATTTGAGTATTATTTAACATGCCTTAATCTTGGAAGAAAAGAAACTAAACTTCAGACTACTAAGATGAATTCGGCATACAGTGGTAAAGGTAGGTTGGTAGTCTCTCCCAGGTCCCAGCCTTATGCAAATGAATACTCAGTATCATTCTGTTCGTCCGTCACAGTGACTTCTAGCCGTGGCTGCCCTTAGTATTTAGTTGGGTGTCCTTACTCTTTTCTGTTGTCTACTTATTGATGTAATTGCACCCATTGGATTCGAGCCACGTGATGCTCATCCATTGCTGACCTAATGAAGTTAATCATTGGGTATTTAAGCTGTAAGAGACCCTAAGTTGTATTATCGGAATTTTTTATGAAAACAAAACCTATTTGGCTGCGCACATTTGCACAGATTCAACTGGTGAATTCACCATTTATCCATTCTTTGATTGATTTGCTAGAATATTTGTTGTTAATTCACAATAATTGGTATTCAGAGCAGTTCGATTCCACCATTTTTTTTTCCCAATGACTCTTAAAACTGTTGAAGAAGAGTTAGCTAAATTAAAAGCTTCTCAATCTCAGATTCAAACATATTTCAATACCCTCTCATCAGATCTCACTACCAAGTTCGATTCTCTAGCAACCAATCTTAACAGTTCCTTACAAGAGAACAATCGAAATTTAGTGAGATTATTCAGTCGACCTTACAACAATCAGCATCAACATCATCCTGAGAATTCTAATGGCTCTCATAATCCTGATCTGGATGAACACAGCTTTGCTCATCATCGTACATACATCCCTCCTCATCGGATTCCGAAGCTATATTTTCCTAGATTTGATGGTGCTAATCCTCGTGGTTGGATCCAGAAAGTTGACAGATACTTTCAGTTACAAGACATTGAAGAACACAAAAAGGTAGATATCGATGCAATCTACCTTGAAGGTAAAGCTGAGAAGTAGTTTTTAAATTTTCAAGTTAATCGTCATCGAATTACTTGGCCTAATTTAGCTAAAGGCATTTGTGCTAGATTTGATAATCCTGTGTGTAGGACCAGAATATCGCTACAACATTATTTCTGCGATATTAACAACACTTTTGCGAGCGTCACAGAAGACTCTTTAACAACATTTCGCGAGCGTCACAAAATATCCAGAAGAAAGATATAAAAGCTAACGATGGAAGAGGTACAAGAAGATTATGTTTATTCTGCGATGGTCATCATTCTAGCGAGAAAGAACATTGTAGCGATTACAGTGAGATCGCAGAGTAGATCCGAAATAGGAGGAAAACTTAGCTGTCATCCACTATGTAAATCCCTATATAAAAGGTTCATTAGATTCAGAAAAGGATGATGTATTTTTTAGAGTTGAGAAAGTCTTGAGGAGAGAGAAACTCTAGAAAGAAAGTTGTATTTCTGAGTTCTTACTTCTTTTGTAATCTTTTTAAAATTAGAATAATAAAAGTGTCGTTGTTCATCTTCAAATATGACTTAATTTTTATAGATTCTTATCAAGGGTGTAGTGTAGGATTTCCTGCAACTACATTTTGGCGCCCAAAACAGGGATTGAATTAACAAAAATTGAAGAGAAAGTGAAGAAGAAGATAAGAATTGTTCAAGATTAAGGAAATCATTAAGCAAATTGGTGAGATAATCGAAGGGAGAATGATCAGAATCAAAGAGGATTGTAGAAATTTGGAGTGTGATGTGGTAACAAGAACAATGATTGATAGATTTCATGAAAATATTAAGGGGAAGATACACAAACGGGATTTTGAAGGAAGGAAAATTATGACGGTGGAAAAAATATCACCATTGAAAGATTGGGAAAAGCAAGAAATCACGTTTACAGCAACAGAAATACCAGAAGTAGATCTAAGTCATACATCTCCATTGGTGATCACAGTAACCACTGTACCAATGAGAAAGGAGAAATCAATAAAATTTGTAGAAGAATGGGCTATGAATAGAACTTTGGTGGACACAGGAAGTTCTGTAGACATGATATTTTATCATACTTTCAATAAAATGGGATATAAGGATGAAGAAATGTCTTATTCAACATATCATGTTCATGGCTTTGGAAAGACATTAACAAAACCTAAAGGCGAGATAATGGTACGAATTCCATTAGGGGTGATTGAAACACAAGTAACGTTATGTGTGGTAGACGTGGAATCACCGTATAACATGATATTAGGAGGACCGTGGATACACGCAATTAAGGCTGTAGCATCAACGTTGCATCAATGCATTAAATTTCCTACATCCAGTGGAATTGGAGAAATCAGAGAGACACAGATTTTGCAAAACTGTGTTGCCAAATTGAAGTAAGAAATTATGAAGGACGTCCAAAGTTGCGAAAGGCTCGCAGAAAATTGGCGAGAAACAAAGAAGGAAGAAGAATTTAAAGTTTACATGATAAGAGAAAAAGAAGGAAAAGGAATACCCAGTGAAATCCCACAAGAAGGAGATGAACTCGCAAGAATTATGAAAACACCAACACCAATGGGAGAACATGAAGCCAGTTATATTACAGCAGAACCAACAAAGGAAATAAATATTGGGAGTAAAGAAGAGCCTAAAATGCTGAAAATCGGGACTAGAATGGAGGCAGATGAGGAAGAAAGAACTATAAATCTCTTGCGAGAGTATGTAGATATCTTCGCGTGGAGCATGAATGAGATTCCATGGATAGATCCGTCAATAGCATGTCATAGATTAGAAATCAATAAAAATGTAAGACCATTTAAGCAAAGGATAAGGAAGATCGCAACAACATATCATTC
This sequence comes from Papaver bracteatum, assembly GCA_023529315.1. NCBI lineage: Eukaryota > Viridiplantae > Streptophyta > Magnoliopsida > Ranunculales > Papaveraceae > Papaver > Papaver bracteatum. The sequence continues at coordinate 1,456,804 of JAJJWX010002606.1, read as the reverse complement.
TCAAATAGAAGAAGAATTATAGAAAATGCTCGACGCAGGAATTATAAAGCAAGCAAAATATCCAGAGTGGATTGGAAATATGGTAGTGGTCCCAAAGAAGAATAAGGGGATAAGAATTTGTATAGATTTCACTGATTTAAACAAGGCTTGTCCTAAAGATAGTTTTCCATTACCAGATATTCCACAGATGGTTGAATCAGCAGCAGGAAATGCTAGAATATCATCGTTGGATGGGTATAAAGGATATAATCAAATCCCTCTCGCTGAAGAAGATCAAGAACATACCGCATTTTTTGCCCCAAGAGGATTATATTGTTATACAAAGATGCCATTTGGCTTACGAAATGCTGGTGCAACGTATCAAAAAATGGTGGAGAAGGTGTTTGCAAAGTGGATCCACAAAACATTAGAAGTGTATGTATATGATATGCTGATCAAAAGCAAAGAAACTGAGAATCATGTGCAAGATTTGAAAGAGATCTTCGATCAAATGCGGCAATTCAATATTAAAGTGAATCCTGATAAGTGTACTTTTGGAGTAACTTCAGGGAAATTTTTGGGGTATATTGTATCGAAAGAAGGAATACAAGTTGATCCAGAAAAGGTACAAGCAATTCGCGATATGCCAACACCTGCGACGGTAAAAGATGTGCAAAAATTAAATGGACTCTTAGCCTCGCTAGGAAGATTCATTTCGCGATCTTCAGACAAGTGAAAACATTTTTTCGATATACTCAAAAAGGGGAAAAAATTCAAGTGGACAGATGAATGTGAAAAAGCTTTTCAAGGAATAAAAGAACATTTAACGAACATAACTATTTTACAGAAAGCTGAACCGGGAGAAGAATTATTGATTTATCTTGCAACAACCACATATGCGCTAAGTGATGTGTTTCTATGAGTAGATGCAGGGGTAGAAAAACCAATTTATTACATCAGTAAAACATTCAATTCTGTAGAGAGAAATTATTCAAAGATTGAGAAACTAATTCTAGCATTGGTACATGCAACTTTCAAACTTCGCATCTATTTTCAAGCACATAAGGTCAAAGTGTTAACGAAAAAGAGATCAGGAGGAGTTGAGAGATGGAATGCACAAGTAGGACACTTTGATATACAATATGAAATTTTATCCTCGCCAAAATCACACGTCATCGCAGAGTTCTTAGCTGAATTTCCTTTAGAAGATGATGAAGCTGTGGAAGAGATGATGGATGTAGAAGAGGAATTTGGAGATCCAAAATAGCTATTAAAAGAACCCAACAGATGGGAAATATTAGTGGATGGATCATCCAATAGAGAAGGAAATGGAATTGGAGTTGTTTTCATATCGCCAGAAGGAGAAAAACATCTTTTTCATTTAGACTTGAATTTGCGTCAACTAATAATGAGACAGAATATGATGCCGTGATCCATGCTTTAAAATTTGCGATAGAAATGAATTTGGAAAATGTGAAAATCACCAGCGATTCACAATTGGTTATTCGCCAGATAAAAGGAGAATACACAACAAATGAACCATCCTTGAGAAAATACAAAGGACTAGTTGAAGAATTATCTGCGAGAATTCCAAAAATAAAATGGAGACATATATCAAGGAAAGATAATAGACTTGCAGATGCTTTTGCTTTCATATCTAGTATGATGACAAATCCATTGGCAAGGTGCATAAAAATTCAAACACTTTCATTCCCGTCGGTAAACAAGGAAGAAGAAGAGACAGATGTAATGATGGTAGAAGCTAGCGAAGGAGAGCCAGCAAGCAATATCACAGATTGGCGAGCAGATCTTCATGCATACTTGGCAAGAGGAGAAATCCCAAGAAATCGATTGGAAGCGCATAAATTAAAGAGTAGGGCAACCAAATATGAATTAAGAGATGGAGTATTATATCGCAGATCTTTTAATGGACCATCGCTAAGATGTTTGACGAGGGAAGAAGGACAAAAGATATTGAAGATGTTGCACAGTGGTGACGCTGGTAATCACAGTGGAGGAAGATCTTTGGCATATAGAACAAAAATGCAAGGCTACTACTGGCCATATATGCATGAAGATGCAAAACAACTCTCAAGGCGTTGTGAAGATTGCCAGCGATATGGAAAGAAGATACATGCACCAGGAGCGCCATTATCATCGTCAACAAGTGTATGGCCTTTTGGGAAATGGGGGTTAGATATCGTGGGACCATTTGTACCTGGTTCTGGACAAAGAAGATATTTGATCGTCGCAACAGATTATTTCACAAAATGGGGAGAAGTAAAGGCACTACAACATATTCGCGATAAAGATATTTTTACATTCATATTTGAGAATATAATTTGCAGATTCGGGATTCCAGCACAATTGGTATCTGATAATGGAAAGCAATTTGAAGGGCAGAATATAGAATTGCTACTCAATACATTTAAGATAAAGTGTGGAAAATCTACTCCTCTATATCCACAAGCAAATGGTCAAGCTTAAGCAACCAATAAGACAATCGCAGACATCTTAAAAAAGAATCTAGAAGGATACCACAGAGCATGGTGTGAACAGGTGCATAATGCAATATGGGCCTACAATGCAACTAGACGAGAAACTACTGGAATGTCACCTTTTTGCTTGACATATGGAGTTGAAGCTGTGTTACCAACAGAAGTAGCTATTCCTACAACAAAAAGAGAGGCTTGGGAAAGAAATCTAAGTGTTGGAATGATTTTAAATAAATTGGATGAATTAGAAGAAAAAAGAGAAAAAACTTTGCAACATACGGAAAATTACCATCGAAGATTAGCTCGTGAGTACAACAAACGTGTTAAGAAACGTGATTTTCAACCTGGAGATTTAGTGATGCGAGAAACACCAAGTTATCAGCGAGAGAATGGTGGAAAGTTGGCGAGAAAATGGGATGAACCATACATCATTAAAGAGATAGTTGGAACTGGGGCATACAAACTAATGGATCCTGAAGGAAAAGATGTTGGTCAAAGACTCGATAGACCCTGGAATAGATTATTTCTGAAAAGGTATTATCAATGACATCATCTACAAGATAAGAGATACTGGTATGTTATATGATCAAACAGGTAATAAATTCTTCTATCTCTATTTACAACTGAAAAATTCTTCTGATAACAAAGCACAACAAAAACAGCGAGCATCATCGCAAGAAAAGCGAATACAAACTTCGCAGAGATTAATAGAATGGGACGAACCTTTATGGCGTGCACCCTAGTTCGCGAATAAAATTTCGCAAGAGGCAAATGTAAGACATAATAGCACGTCATAGGAGGGGGTATCTCTTGACATGATTCATGGGTAAGGTTATACCTCTGCTGGATCCTGAGTCATGCAGATGTTGGGGTTAAAGAAAACCTATCCGGGAGAGAGATCTTGGATTTCCAACTATATAAGGTTATACCCTGGTTGGAAGACTGGGAATCTCTTCCAAGAAGTGCAAAGTATGACCAAGGCTCCGAGGTACACGGTTGATCTAAGAGTGCCCGGGGCGTACGAAACTCCCTTGACATTCTTGGTAAGTCTTGGATATGATGCACTTGGACTGAAGAAAACCCCACTTAGGGGGCAGTCTTGTAACTATAAGCCATATAGGCATAAAGGATAAGAGGCTGCGAAAACAGCTGGTTGTTGGTAAATTTGGATGGGAGGAGCTAGTATTGTATGGCCGATGTGCCCTCCTTGAAGGGGCAACCAGGGGGAAGATAAGGGCGACACCCTCCATTAGGGAGCTGATAAGTGTCTTAAGACGGCAATGTCATGGGGCTTTATGATCGCAAGAACATTTAGGCATGTCATATTGTCGCGTGACGTAAATTATACAGAGGCAACAAGCCACAAGAGAAATGTTAAGATGAGATCAATGGGTTTTTACATGAAAGTGTAAAGACATCCTGCGATTTCATCGCAAGACGGCAATGTCATAAGGTTAAATTCTTGCAAGAGAGTTTATGCTTATCATATTGTCGTAGAAAGAAAAAGTTTGGCAAAATAAAACCTTTAATTAGGAAGGCAAAATAAGACCAAAACAATAATCTTACCAATTAACTATTCTATTTTAAGATTGCAGGATATATTCATTCATCGCAGAACAATATATGAGAAGACAAATTCTTAACATCGCAGATTCATTCAGAAATTTTCATAACATCGCAGCAGTATTCATTGCATCGCAGATACAAAAAATAATTCGCCATTTCAAGAAAGATAATAAAGGGCAAATAGGGGAATGGAGAAGTAACATTTCATTATCTTCCTTGAAAATATTCAAAGTAAACTAAGTTAACAGTTAAATTCTAAAAGTTTTAAAAGTTACATCGCTCGCAAGAAAGAAGAAGGATAAGAAAACAAAGATAAAGTTCAAGCCTCGCCAGATTCATTATTCTTTCTCGTCAGACTTATTATTTTTTCCAGAGTTATCAACTTCATCAGCATCCTTTTCACCACGAGTCTTTTCTTCTTTTGATTCTTCATCAGCGATTACTTCGCCACTCGCAATTACTTCTTTGGGAGGAATTCTTTCTTCTTCTTCACCATCTTCTTGGGGGGTATTTTCTTTATCATTAGTAAACTCTAAATCTTCATCCATGGGAAGAGGAATTTCATCATCATCAACCTTTAGGGGAGGAATAGATACAGGAGGAAGAGATTGGGAGAGCAGAATCTCATTCACAAAAACTTCAGCACTGAGATGGACCTTGCGAAGGAAACTTCTATCACGATTCCTAATCTCTATATTTTTGAAGTATTCGAGATAATAAAGTCTTCTTTTTGCTTTGTCGCGGGCTTCAAGATAATTAGAAAGAAGAGACTTGTTCTCTTTGCGAACTTTATCCAATTTGTTGGTAAGATCAGCGATGGTAGAATGAAGACTTCTTTCAGATTCTACGAGCAACAAAAATAATAAAAGATCGGTTAGACAAAGATATCGCAAGGAATGTAATAAAAAATTCGATAGGAAAATCAACAAGAGAGGCAGTCAATTGACTACCTTCTTTTTGCGAGGTTAAGTTTTGGATTAATGTAAATAAACAGTTATCCCATTGATTCATGGCGTCATCGAATTTATTGCTAACCATACCCTTCAGACGAGATTTCATGCTTTCTTCTTTGGTGCGAAGATATGAGTTTTCCTCTGCTAATAAAGAATGAGATTTCTTTAATTGAGAATACTGATCTCGAAGCTTGCTGGCCTTTAAACTAAGAGTTAATCTACCCTTGATAATATTATCTTTCTCAGCGGCAGATGATTCAGTTAATTCCTTGAGCTCATCCTTAAGAGAACGAAGAGATTGCTCTTGATTATTACAGGTACTTGGAAGATTACTTAATTGTTGCGAAGAAATCGCCATCAAGCTTGAAAATCTATGTTTCTCTTGGGACAAGGTCTTATTCTGATCTGATAAAGATTCCATCGCCAAATTAGCCTTAAAAAACAAATATGAGAGGCGGTCGATCTCGCCACTTAATAAATTATGCCTTTGCAATAATTGATTATTCTCATTAGTAAGATTATTTATGTGATCAATTGAATAAGTGTAAAGATTGTCTAGTCTAGTATGTTGGTCCATCCAAGAGTCTCTTTCAACTCGAGCTTCTTCAGCGATAGATTCAAATTTGAGTCTTTCTATGAAACGAGTCCGATTTGAAACTAATGCATGAACCAAGAATTAAAGAAGGAAGCTTGAGTACAGAGAATATAAGAATAAAACAGAAGAACAAGGGATAGAGGCAAGAAAAATGTACCTTTCAACTCGTCATTTTTTCTGCGAAGATTCTCGCAGTCTAGAGAAGAGTTGCGAAGCATATGATTCAAAGTATCACATTCAGCAGTTTTGACATGAAAGCTTCTCCTCAGAGCTTCAACTTATTTTTCCATAGACGCTCGTGAAGCATTACAATAAGAGCCAAAGTACTTGAGTAGAGTCTCGCAAGCTTCATGTTGGAGGGGATCAGTAGAAGACTTTCTAGCATTGTCTAAAATGTTGGACAAGATTTTAAAAGCAACATCAACACCTGCAAAAGTTTCATTTGATGAAGGAATGGGTGTAGAAGGTGAAGTGGTAACGAGAGTAAGTTGACGATTTGAATCATTTGTGATGGTTGAGTTATCAGGAGGAGGGGTATTTGGAAAAACAACAGTTGAAGGCAATAAAGGGCTATAAGGAGTCCCAGTCACAGCAATTTTAAAAGCTTGATTCATCGAAGGGTCAGAAGAAGTAGAAGTATGGACAACGATATTCTCGCAAACAGAAGAAGAAAGATTTGGTTGCGACGATGTGGGAGTAATCCTCAAGGATGTTAATGTGGGCATAATGAGATCTTCCCCAAGTGTCTTAAAATTGCGAGATCTCTTGGGAAGTTTAATAGGGTTCTCGTCATTCTGCGAATAATAACTCAGATAAGAAACAGAGGCAACAATATTGTTATTAAAAAATAGGAAAATTATCTATATACCCCTACTATGAGACCCCTTGCAAAAATACCCTTATGAACTTTACAAATACCCCTAAGCCTAATACATTACTAAAATACCCTTTTTTATATAGTAAATATACAAAACCACCATCACTATTCAAAAAAAAATAAAAAAAATCTCTAATGCCCACCACCACTGTCCACCGCCACAAACCACCACCACCGACGACCACCACCACTAACCACCACCACCAACGACCACGACCACTAACCACCATCGATGACCACCACCGCCAACCACCACCACTGTCCACCACTGTCCACCACCGCCAACCACCACCACTGTCTACCACCACCACCGCCGCTAATGAATACCATCACTGTGTACTACCACCGCCGCCGCCAACAACCGACGCCCATCGCCGCCGCCAACCACCACCACCATGTGGAGTCAACTTTGATGAAGTTGTGTCCATATAGGAGGCAACTAGCTCAAGTTGTCTTCAACAAGTGAAAGCAACTAGCTAAAGTTGTCTTCAACAAGTGACAACAACTAGCCTAAGTTGTCTCCATATATGGAGGCAACTAGCACAAGTTATCTCTACAAAAAATTAAAATTATACACAAATAAGTGAACCTAGTGTGAATCGAACACACATCTTCTGACATATAGTCAGTTGTGCTACCATTGCACCACAGGTTCGCCACACCATCAGTGCTCAACCAACAATTCAAACCACCACCAGACAAACACCACATCCTTCATCTCTGCTACTGCAAACTCTACCTGCAACAGCTTCATGACCACAACCATCTATGCACACTTGCAACATGAGTCAATAGCTGCAGTCACTTCCATGCCCCTACTCAAACACCATTAGCAACACACAAGCAGTAACAACTTCTTGTTATGCTTCACTGCCTGGATACATATTGAGTTCATGCTCAAGTTATAAGCATTCATCTATCTGCTTGACTTTAAAGCATGAGCATCAGCAGCACAACCATCATCAGCAAATCAACACAACCTTATGTTACCATTGCACCAAAAATTCGTCAACTAGCTCAAAAACATAACCAAGTTGCCTCCGAACTGGAATCAACTAGCTCAAGTTGCCTCCAATATGGAATCAACTAGCTCAAGTTGCCTCCAAAAGTGAAAGCAACTTGGTCAAGTTGTCTTCAAAGTTGGAAGCAACTAGCACAACTTGCCTCCAAAAGTGAAAGCAACTTGGTCAAGTTGTCTTCAAAGTTGGAAGCAACTAGCACAAGTTGTCTCCAAATTATAGAAGCAACTTGGTCAAGTTGAATATCACACCATAAAAGTGGAGCTATTTTCGATGTTTCTACAGTTCAATATCACACTATTCAAGTAAAATAAATTAACTGAATCGATAATGGCATCAAGAGAGAGTATACCTGAAAATTTATCCACTTTCGATTCGCGATCGCGACTTCAAAGAAGAACATCAATTTCAGCAGCAACCACTCACTTTCTGTCACAACACTTCAATCCATATTCCATTCTCTTAAATCTGTACTGCAGGATAACCCTGTACACCCATTAAAAGCATCACCAGCAAAAACTTGAAGCACAAATACAAACTCCTCATAAAGAACCGTTCTCTGAACCTTACTACCGCACCAGATACCGTCTCAGATTCTTTGTTGACTGCAACATCTCTGAACAAACACACAACACCTGCAATCACAATTCAATCATCTCACCATCTACACCACAACCAGCACATCATCACAAACCGACTGCATTCAATCACTTCATACATTCTGCAACCTCTTGAATCACGACCAACCAACAACATCCATGAACATCAGCACTTTCTGTAGCTTCTGCAACAGCTGCAATTACGACATTATTCATCCAACATTACCTGCTACCACCAATTCAAGCATCTTCCCTTTTACACAACACCAATACTATCAAACTGTCACAACACCACCAGTTCCATCTACCAATCACCTGTAATTATCCATTTCAAGCTTAATACCACAATAAAATCCATCTATAACAGAAATATCTTCTTTAGAAAAGCACACCATTCACAGCTCCACAATCCATTCAATCGCAAACCACCATTCAAAATCAAATCCATCTGTAATTACCCAATTCAACCATAATTCAATTGAAATCAATTTAACAGATAATAGACAATTCCAGGATGGAAACCATACCTTGGCAATAAGCACCGCCACCATCATTTGTATACTCTTCTTCTTTCCAATCCGGAAGATATCACCACCACCACCACCACAACAACAAATAATCTTTCCAAAATCAACACCATCCACCACCATTACACAACCAAAACTTCCACTATCGAATCTTCAACTCAAATCCACATGAAATCTGAATCTGGTTTGAAATCAGTAGAGGAAGAATATCTAAATCAACCAAAATCAACGAAATCTAAATCTCGTGACTGAATCTGAATCTTCAAATCAAAATCAACACGAAATCTAAATCTCGACTCGAAATTATCAAATCGAAAACTACATGAAATTAAGTTTCAATTGTTAAAACACGCAAATCATCGAATTAAAAACTTACCTGAAATCAAAATTTCCATCTACTGATTCTTCATAAACCCCTTCTTCTAATCATTAGCAGCAACTTCATCGATCTTCTCCTTAATTACTTAAAATTGATGGCAACACCTTCATCTCCCATGATTTCTTCAATTCCATCTCTCTTCTAGCAGCAACATCAACTCAAACCCTAATATTAACAAAACATCTTCCATTTAATATCGATTCACTCAACAACAGCTTCAGATTCATATCTACTCACTTAATTTGTTCTTGATCCACTTTAAAAATTCCGATCGATCTCTCTCGATAATAATGGTGGTGTTGGTGGCGATGGAGATGATGGTGGTGTTGGTGGCGTTGGTTGTGGTGGCGACGGAGACTGGTTTTTCCCAGACGTGAAAAATGAAACTGATTTTTTCTGCTCGTGAATAATGAAGAAGAAGTTGAAGTATAAGGTGGGAAGGTTAAAAATGGAATTAGTTAATTATTTTCCTTTCCATAATTTCGATTCTGCCATCAGGGGTATTTGTAAAGACCCATAAGGGTATTTGTGCATGACCCATGGATAGTAGGGGCATAAGTAACATTCCCACTTAAAAAATAGAGGGTGTTTCTTACTACCTTATCATTCGCAGAACTCCTCTTCTTCTTCTCAACTGGTCTTTTGCGAATATTAGGGTTTTGAGTTGTGGACTGTGTGTTAGAGATAGTTCCGCTGAAAAGAAGATATAACATGGAAGTTATGAAGAATCAAATAAGAAAGATTGGAGAATATAAATAAAAATTGGTTTAAATAACATAAGTCAAGAAATATATCTTGGTGACTCCATTAAAACAGTAGCAGGAGAGTATGAAGAAGAAAAGTTGCAGACGGAAGACGAAGTAAATAGATGAAGAAGATAAAGAAACGGAAGAGGAAAATTAGTTCTGAAATTTAACTCTACCTTTTATAGGTAAAAAGGAGTTGACCTATTAGGCAAAGACGTGTCAGTAAAAAGAGGGCTAAACAACACGTGTAGGCGATAAGGCTAGATTAACGGAACCTTGTCGAGAAGAAAATATTAGAGAGAAATAAGTTGCGAGTATCAGTTCTCATGATCTTCTCTTCTCCGCAGAAAAGACATGAGAAGAGGCAAGATGTAGGACCAAAATATCACTACAACATTATTTCTGCGATATTAACAACACTTTTGCGAGCGTCACAGAAGACTCTTTAACAACATTTCGCGAGCGTCACAGAATATCCAGAATAAAGATATAAAAGCTAATGATGGAAGAGGTACAAGAAGATAATGTTTATTCTGCGATGGTCATCATTCTAGCGAGAAAGAACATTGTAGCGATTACAGTGAGATCGCAGAGTAGATCCGAAATAGGAGGAAAACTTAGTTGTCATCCACTATGTAAATCCCTATATAAAGGGTTCATTAGATTCAGAAAAGGATGATGTATTTTTAGAGTTGAGAAAGTCTTGAGGAGAGAGAAACTCTAGAAAGAAAGTTGTATTTCTGAGTTCTTACTTCTTTTGTAATCTTTTTAAAATTAGAATAATAGAAGTGTCGTTGTTCATCTTCAAATATGACTTAATTTCTATAGATTCTTATCAAGGGTGTAGTGTAGGATTTCATGCAACTACACTGTGGATGAAAAGTTTGTGGGTAGTTTTAATAAATTGGTTCAAACCACCACAGTAGATGATTATTATGAGGAATTTCAATCTCTGAAAGCCTTAATGCTTGAAATGAACCCATCTCTCACTGAACCATATTTTGTTATGAGATTTCTTAGTGGCCTTAAAGATGAAATAGAGAAGTCTTTGTCAATGTTTCACCCTCAAACTTTAGCTGATGCTTTCAATCTAGCCAGATTACAAGAGAAAAAATTATATTTGACCAATACAACTTCTAAACTATTCACTAAACCCTTCTTCCCAAATTTTTCCTCCACCAGACAATACTCTCCTACACCACTGTCACCTAAACCAATTCTTACCTCACCTAGGTCTCTGCCTACAACACCAACCACCTCTCCTAACCATCCACCAAAAACCAATACTCAAAATATCATTGTCAAAAGACTGTCTCAGGGGGACATGGAAAAGAGGAGAGCCCAAGGATTGTGCTATAATTGTGACTCTGTGTACACACAGGGGCATTTCTGTAAAGGGAAACAAAAAGTTTATATGTTGCATATGGACACTATTGCACCCCAGACACCGAAGAGGAGGAAGAAGTATATGAAGAAGCACAAGAATCTCCAGTGCAATCTGAAGTTGAGATCTCTCTCCATGCCTTAACAGGAAATGCAACTGGAGACACAATTATGATTCCTAGTCTGCTGCACAATAAGAAAGTCTCTATTCTCGTTGAAACTGGTAGCACCACCATATTTATTGATTTTGCTTTAGCTAATTCATTGAGATTCTCTATTAGGCCAACTAAACCAATGATGGTCATTGTGGCTAATGGGGACAGAACAGTCAGTACTGGCATTTGTTCTAACCTACAATGGAGTATGCAAGGCCATCAATATAAAGAGCACTTGAGAACCTTATCACTAGGAGGCTGTGACATTTTCCTTGGTGCAAATTGGCTCAAGACTTTGGGTGATGTCATGTTCAACTTTTTAAAGCTATGTGTGTCTTTACAGCTCAACAATCAAATAATTACTTTACAAGGTATTACCCCAAACACCCCCCTTAATTCAAATGAGCAGTGCACCCCTCACTAATTTTTTTTCTCACACCCCTCATGGCTTGGTGGGTACCTTGTTTTCTATTTCTCCTTCCCCTGCACCAACAACTCCTGATATCCTACTCCCTTTACTCAATGACTTTCAAGATATCTTTCATGAACCTACTGAACTACCCCCAAAAAGGAATTTGGACCACACCATTCCCCTTCAACCAAATTCAACACCTATAAATATCAGAGCCTACAAATGTCCCTATATTCAAAAAGATGCAGTTGAACATCTAGTGAAAGATATGCTACATTATGGTATTATTCAGCCAAGTCACAGCCCATTTGCCTCTCCAATATTTTTGGTCAAAAAGAAAGATAACACTTGGAGGTTTTGTGTAGACTACAGGAAACTAAATAGCATTACCGTCAAGGATAAGTTTCCCATTCCCATTGTGGATGAATTATTAGATGAACTATGTGGATATGATGTTTTCTCCAAGATAGATCTCAGGGATGGCTACCATCAAATCAGAATTCATGAGTTGGACATCTTCAAAACTGCATTCAGAACTCATCAGGGCCACTATGAGTTTAAAGTAATGCCATTTGGCCTTACAAATGCACCTGCAACATTGCAAGCTCTGATGAATGATATTTTCAAGCCATTCTTGAGAAAATTTGTTTTAGTTTTCTTTGATGATATACTTATCTACAGCCATAACATGGAGGAGCACTCGGAACATCTCAGGATTGTCTTCTCCCTACTCAGACAACATAAGTTATTTGCTAAGATGTCTAAATGCAGTTTTGGGCAATCTTCTCTTGATAATTTGGGTCACATCATTACAGCTGAAGGAGTGAGTGCCGACCCTTCCAAGATTGAGTGCATGCAGAATTGGCCACTCCCAAAGACTATTAAAGATCTTAGAGGATTCCTTGGCCTCACAAGATATTACAGGAAATTTTTCCAGGGATACAGCTCCATCATCAAACCTCTCACCAATATACTTAAGAAAAATGCCTTTCATTAGGACCATGCTGATATTGTTGTCGTTGAAAACCTTAAGACTTCCATGAGCCACACTCTAGTGTTAGCACTCCCTGATTTATCTAAACCCTTTGTGGTTGAAAGTGATGCCAGCGATTCTTGTATTGGTGCAGTCTTATTACAAGAAGGGAGACCAATTGCTTATTATTGAAAACCCTTGGGTCCAAGAGCTTCAGCCTTGTCCACTTATGAAAAGGAATTTCTTGCTGTGGTCATGGCTATTCAGAGATGGAGGCAATATTTTCTGGGCAACAAATTCACCATTAAGACAGATCATCAAAGCTTAAAATACTTCCTAGACCAGAAGCTTACAACTTCTTTCCAACATAAATGGCTGATCAAACTCCTTGGTTTTGACTATGATATTCAGTATAAAAAGGGGGTTGACAATGTTGTAGCATATGCTCTTTCCAGAAGACCATTGGATACTGCTTCTTGTCATTCATTGTCATTATCTACACCAAATTGGGTTGCTGAAGTTACAAGTAGTTATGTGGATGACTCTCAAGCTCAAGCTATTATTGCTTCACTACTCCTCAATCCTCTCAGTGTCCCAAATTTTACTTACAAGGAGGGTGTTTTAAGGTATAAACATAAACTTTACATTAGCACTGGAAGCAATGTGAGACAACTATTCTTAGCTTCTCTACATGCTTCAGCCATTTGAGGGCATTTAGGCATTCAAGCTACTTCTGTGAGAGCCATAAGCCACTTCTATTGGAGGGGAATGCACAAATACATAGTGCTCTTTGTCTCTCAGTGTGATATCTTCCAAAGAAATAAAAGTGACACCACCAATGCTGCAGGCCTGCTTCAACCCCTCCATGTACCTGATCAACCATGGCAACACATCACAATGGATTTGATTGAAGGCCTACCTGTCAGCAATAAGAAGAGTGTTATCCTTGTCATTGTTGACAGACTCACCAAGTATGCACATTTATTGGCTCTTCAGCATCCATATACAGCAGCATCAGTTGCTCAGGCATTTCTCTCACAAGTGTTCAAATTGCATGGATTGCCCTCATCCATTGTGTCAGATAGGGACAAGGTCTTCTCCAGCAACTTTTGGCAAGATCTGTTTAAAGCCTTGGGCACTAGTCTAAATTTGAGCACAACCTATCACCCTCATATAGATTTCCAAACTGAGAGAGTGAATGGAAAATGAACCATTCATGTTTCTCATGCAACAACCAAAAGAATTCTTCTGTATGTCATTGGCCACAGTTGAGGCAACACACGGGACACCTGCTATGTTTCCACGAGACTAAACGAGTTCGAGATCTCAAATTCGTTAAGATGAGCCTTATGTAAGGAAATGAGATAAAGTTAATAAAATAAGTCCAAATTAAACCTTCCTAAATTGGGGCCTATACAAATTAATTGGGGCCTATAGGTACATGACAAAATAGGGTCATTAAGAAGTAAAATGAAAAGCCCCTTATCCAATTATTTTTTTAATGGCTAATTTACCCCTGATTAATTAGTGTTGATCCAGATAATTAATAGATGTTCAGTCAAATTAATCCTAAAATCAACTAAGGTTAGTGTATCATCAAAAACTGAAATTTTTTTATTTTGAAAATTTGAATTTTGTTTTAAGAACACCAACAAAGAATCGGTTTATGTTCACATCAGTATCAATCGATTGTAATCTCAAAAACATACAGAGATTTTTTTAAACTAGCTTCTACCCAGAATCGGTTTATATGGACATGAAAATCAACCGATTATCCATAATCGGTTTATATTGGCATGAATGTAAACCGATTGTGGGTAAATTTTCTCTTTTTTATCTGTGAATTATGTGTTATTATACATCAAATAAAATCAAAATTCATTCTATACTTGAGTTAATAAAATGAAATCGAGTATGATTTCATACTCATTTTATGATCGAGTATTCACTGGAAAAAAAAATGGGTTAACCAGAATCGGTTTACACGATACATATGTAAAAACCGACTCCTGACATTGCACAACAGGAATCGGTTTATAAGAATGCTCATGTAATCCGATTATAACAAAAAAAAGATACAGAAAAATTGAGAACAACAATCGGTTTACTCGACACACATATAAAATCCGATTCTAACATTATACATCAACAATCGGTTTTTATAAGTGCTAATGTAATCCGATTCTGGTTCAAATATCTCGAACCAGAATACATATCAAGGACAATCGGTCTTTGTGGGCATGAACATAAACCGTTTCTATTTGCAATAGGATCACATATACATTAACGTTAACCAATTCTGATAAATCAGGAAAATTTGATTTCAAAATTTTCAATTTTTGAGCAATTTTATGTTACTAAAACCTAGAGAAGAAAAGAAGAAGAATCAATTTAAGTGAAGATGGAAATGAATTTGATTTTAATTTTAATTTTTATGATTTTGATTTTGATTTTAGTTTTTAAATTTTATGATTAGGATTTGATGAGGACAAATTAGTAGTATTAATATTTGATAGAGGGTAAAATGGTATTTTCATCAAACTGAGACATCCCTTATTATTTTCTATGGGTGGATGAAAAAATCTATATGCCCCGATTAAATCTTATAGGCCCCAGTTTAGCCTCACACATTTAGGGGCGACTCAGTCGCAATTAGGGGCGACACTAAAAGACAAAAAATGTCACCCAAACGTAAAACTGAGCTACCCCTTATCCGCGATTTTTCAAAATGGCAACTATACCCTTTTATAATCGGTAGCCAAAACAAAAATCGGTAGGTTAGTTGTTAATCGGTAGGTTAAATTGAAAATATACCTACCGATTATTGTGTAGATACTTCGGAAAATAATCCTTTGTTTATTCGGTAGCTTATCGAAATTTCAAGGCTACCGATTATAAGGAGCCTCTTATATAACCTTGGCCAAATCCCGGAGGTTCCGAGGTATGGATTTATCTCAGAATCGGACGGATAATATGTTAAAACCCTACCGATTATAAGTTGCCCCAAAATGAAATTATTTCTAAAATCCTTCACGTAGAGAATTTAGAAATCTTCAATAATCGGTAAGTTATACAACTACAAAACCTACCAATTATATCGAGCCCCAGATCGAACCTTTGCCGTATTTCATAGGTTTTGAGTGTACACAGCCAGCCATAACCACTTGGTGCGTGTTTTGGGTGCAGCGGTAATCGGAAGTTTTATATATTACAAAACCATCCGATCATAAGTAGCCCCAAAATGAGTTTTTTTCGAAAATCCTTCATGTATTGAATTTTGAAATCTGCTATAATCGGAAGGGTATCCACCTTAAACAACCTACCGATTATAAGGAGCCCCAGATCGAACCATTTCCAAATTCCATAGGTTTTGAGTGTTCAGAGCCAGGGGTAACCACTTGGTTCGTGTTTTGAATGTAGACATATTCGTAAGGAAAATTGGTTCCACAACCTACCGATTATTGGTTGCCCTAAATTCAAATTTTGTAAGCTACCATATTCGGTAGGTAATATTAATCAAATTACTACCGATTATTGGTTTCTCCACTTTCAACCTTCATCAAATTAGCCGTTGCATGTTGAACCAAATTTCAGAAATATCCGTTTGAGTTTTTGGGAAGAGGAAAAAGAGCCATTGGACCCTAAGTCTATATAAAGAAACTAATATCTATCACCCCAATTGCACCAAACTCTTTTCTCTCTTCATTTCTAATTTAGAAAACCTAAAACATGGATATTGCTTTTGCAGAAGAAGAAGATTGTGCTATTTATAGAGCGTGGGTTGTGGTAATTGTTCATGATATTGTTCACAAGCTCCACAAACGGGAATCCGAAAAGCAGTTATGGAACCGTATTTTAATGGTATTTGAGGCGTTAGATGGTAATCGAATTCGAAGATCATCCAATGACATTAAGATGAGAATGAAGGCGATCGATAAGGAGATTGACAAGCTCGAAGATGAAGAACGATTTGTTAGGGATGCTTTTCCTCAATGGACGTATCAAAAACGAGTAAGTATGTTTCATAACTCCGGCTCACTTGTTACTCATTCGTTAATACTAACTTGGTCATTCGTAATTTCAGAGAAATCTTGCTGATTATCGGTATATGGACCTCTACGGGAAACGATTTGAACATGAAGGATGTTACAAAATCAAGAGGGACAATTTCTGCGGTGTTTGGACGTTATGATCTTTCGTAATACTTTTATGGTCAATAAGGAGTATGGATTTAGTTGCTTTTGAAGAAATTGTAAGGTTGTGGTCTTTTGAGGTTTATGTAATGCACTTAATCGGATGAATATTAATCTAAAAAAGTTTCTGATTATTCATATTCGGTAGAATCTCTCTCCAACTAAGTTTCCGATTAACATATTCGGTAATTTTGTGAGTCCACATACTTTCCGATTATGTTGTTATTTGTTTCCAGGAAACCAATTTTTTTCACACAAAATAATCGGTTATTAAAAAAAAGATATATCCTACCGAATATAATTATTCGGATGTCAGGGTGAAGATTTACCAACCGATTGTTTGGTGGTTTGGCTACAGAAAAGAAAGTTTTTGGGCACAGAATAATCGTATGGAATTCATAAAAACAAACTACCGTTTAATATAATCGTTAACCAGTGAAGGTATATATATTCCCGATTATGGTGTTATTTTGTTCTAGGAAACACAATGTTTTCACACATAATAATCGGAAATGAACCATTAACAACACTACCGAATATTGTTATTCGGAAGGATTTGTGAAAAAAAACCCTCCGATTGTGGTGTTGTTTGGATACATAAGACAAGTTTTCTTTACACATAATAATCGAATGGCAGATTATATTATTAACCTTCCGATTCTGACTAAATGTTTTGCAAAATATCCATAATCGGTAGGTTAAAAATATATAAAGCTCCCGATTCTGACCAAAAATGCAAAAACCCCAGAACATATACGTCCGATTATTATCAAACTCTGACATGAAAAGATGAAAATCTCCCCAGAATCGGTAGATAAGAGATAACAATAACTTCCGATTGTAACTATTAATCAATATTTATATTGTGGTCACGGACTTCAGGAATTCATAACTCCCATCATAAGTGAATTCTTCGCCCTTTTCCACAAAGTACTGTCTTTTTGCGAGTGCCTCCTACATAAACAAACATAAAATAATGCCAAGTTGGTTTTAGTAAGAAGGATTAGACACCCGGTGTTAAAAATAAATAATTTAAACCATACTTACAAATTGTTGGATTGACAAGCTTAAGTGGCTAGTATTAAACATCCTCTTTTGTATCGTTATATAATCATTTACCCCTTTTTGGACAAGTCGGAAACGATCATGAACTTGTTGGAGTGATCTTTGATTTGGATTTCCATACTCTCGCACAAATTGTCTATATACCCTCGACCAAAAGACTTCGACTGTTAACGTTCCCGCTATGACATCTTCACGTCTTGTTTCATGATACCAGGTTTTCACAATGACCAAATCTTCTGCTGCGTCAAACGTTGCCATGCTAGTAAGTTGAGATATATAAGGAATGAACTAGAGTAGACGATGAAAAAGATATTTGTAGAATACACAATGTCAAATCTTCTGCTGCGTCAATGTGTTGTTTGCTGCATAAATAAGAAGAGTTTAACCACCTTATATAGATGACACTCCCAACGTCTCTTTTTTTTGGAAAATATGGCCGTTGATGCGTACTTTACAAGACTGTACTGAATTTGCGTACAATTATTACACATAATCGGTAGTAAATTCTGTAACATAAGTAACCGATTATGTTTACTCGGAACCTTAGGATACTTGTCAAACTTCCGATTATAAACTGTTTTGTTAACATGGTAGAAAGTTTCATTAGGGAGGTATAATCGGAGGTTTATCAATATGTTTTTGCTACCGATTTTGTGTGGTTTTCGAGGCTCGGCTTCAAAAATAGCCGTTGGAGTATAATCGGTAGTTAAATAAATAACATAAACTTCCGATTTTCTTGGTGTTTGGGAAATTCAGTACAATATCACCTCAAAATATTCATAATTTTACATTGAACTTCCACAAATTCTATTACAATGTATTGTGATTAGCGTCGTGGACGTGTTGGACGAGTCCTAAACGGATTAAATCTTTCCATCGCCATAAGGATTCTAAAATGAGCTTCATAACGGAAGCTTGATCTTTTCCATCTCCGCCATTCCCCGAGAGATTGTTCTATAACCTCATCATTGGTTGCACCCCTCAATCGATATTGATTCACAAGATAAATTAAATCGACAAATTCTCCGACGCGTCCGTTTATTGAACCAATTCGGCAGAAAAGATCAGCAGTGACGGTTGTTTGGGTTACTGGTGTGTCGGCAGAATTTTTCGTGAATTCTCCCCAAATAACTCATACTCATTATGCCTCCTTGCCTCCGTTCTGCTCCCCGTCTCGGATAGAATTGAACGTAGCGCCTACATAAAGATAAATCTTCTTCAATCGTGAACTTCGTTGGATTAATGAATGGTTGGGCCATTATGTTGAAGATGAAGTTGGAGAGAGTTTACTGGTATTTGTGTTCCATAGAGGGTACAAGGATACAATCCTTATATAGGGTTTAGAGTTCCAACGACTCTTTTTTTTGGAAAATGTTGGGAAAATGTATAATTTAGCGGTAGCCAAATAAGGTATTTAGCTAATAATCGGTAGCTATATGACTACCGATTATAAGTTGCCCAAATTTTGTTTTTTAGGAGAAATCTCAAATTTACGAATTTGAGAACTATAATAATCGGTAGTTTATATGACTATCGATTATACAAATTACTTCCAAATTTTGTTTTGGGAGAAATCTCAAATTTTACGAATTTGAGAACTATGATAATCGGTAGTTTATATGACTACCGATTATAAGTTGCCCCAAATCTCTTCTTTGGGAGATACTATAATCGGTAGTATAGTGAGGTTATTATTACTACCGATTGTTATAGGACCAAGATTCACGTTTGGCACGAAATCTATATTAATCGGTAGTCAAATATGTTTATTAACCTTCCGATTTAGTGCTACACAATCGGACACAAATTTCCTTCCGATTATATAAGGACATCAACATAATCTCTACGTTTTTCGACACCCCTTAACGTGATCTCTGGGTTGAAAATAAAAAAATCGCCCCTAATTGCGACTGAGTCGCCCCTAAACATGGGAGGCAGTTTAGGAAGGAAATTAAAGATCTCATTATTCCATTTCCAACTTTGATTATTATTCATTATTAAAAAAATAAACATACGAAACTATAGTCAATGATAAGATGTAACTTTTTAGTATTATCCTCGAACTATATACAAAAAGTAATGCTCTCCTCACGTCTCCTTTTTTTCTGATTGCACCAAACAATCAACATTATGATGATGATGATGATGATACTGACTAAATAATCTTTGAATACCGAAAAAAAAATCCCCTTCTTTTTGGTCGATTGAATCTCTTCCAAATTATCACCTTTTCACGTACAGATTTCATTCATGATTTATTTATTTTAAAGAATCAGCTGTTATTTGATAGATCTGGTGTGAAATTGATTTGCCAAGAATTTGATTTTAAGGATCACGAATGGTTGATTAAGCTGCTGTTGGCTAAATTATCAAGTATGATTCTGAATTCATAGAAGTCTGTTTTTTTGTTGTTGCGTGTTTTAGGGCTTCTACCGACGTTGTATGGGAGAAAGGTTTAATTTTTATTGGTTTTGGTGGGAAGCCCTATGAGAAATCGATGAAATGAAAGAGGAGAAGAGTCAATGGATATGACAAGAGCAATCGTAAGGATTTTGGTGGTTTTGGTTTGTGTTCTGGGGACAACGTGCGCTCAGGGAAGAGAAGGAACAGACAATTCTGTTTTTTTACCGACTGATGAAGATTCTTCTTCCTCGTACTTGGATGAAGATACGGTAGGAGCTTGAAACCCTTTTTAGGTTTTAATTTTTCTCTTTCTAGTCTTTAGTTGTTGCTTTTAGCTTTTTCTGAGGTAGCAGAATCTATTGATATAAGAATTAATTAGTACAATTGCTTTATTACTGATTTTTAATCATGTTTCTCATTGATTAATTTGGTTGGTAGAACAGTGATTGCGTTAGTAGTTGCAAGATTACGGCAAGATTACAATTTGAAAACTTTGGCAAAACTTAAGAGAACAAATATTACTGATACACTAACTTACTGATCCTATCATGATGCATTTAGCCTTGTGCAATATTCATTTTGAGATTGCTAGGAATCTTTCAAACCTGAAAAGAAATCCCTAATGCACCCCCTAGAATAAGGAAAGAGATGCATAAAGGAACTCATGGACCAATTTATGATAGACGGACATGGGAGGATAGAGAAGAGTTAGTGTTTTGAAATGAGCAAGATGTATCACTATTCTTTGTCATAGCAATGCTTAACTGATTGAAGACGCTTAATTGCAGGTGGAGAACTTATGGGTCAATTGTAGGCTACATAATATGCAAATGCAGGAAACGTATGGTAGGTTTGACTTATGTTTTCCTGAAGATTTTCCAATTGGCCCAGACTCAGGAAACCAGGTTCTAACGAAGCAGAACCTACACAAAGCTATCAGTCTCCTGCCACTCGAAATGAAACAGGATCTTTTGGATTGTTTGCAAAAGCATAGTATTGCATGCCAAATGTCTGGAGAAGAGGATGACTCCAACACCTGGTACACTAAATATCTTCAACCTGTTCTTGAGTGGTCTGCTGCTTCAAGACGATTCTTGGCTGCTGATTCACTTGTAATAGGAGCTTCAGCTGCACCATCTCCTTCTCCAGGTGTTCAATCTTCACGTAGCGGTCCTTCACGGTCTCCTGGTCACTCCTCGGGAAAACAAATTGTCTCACCTTCCAGTTCGAATGCGCAGAATTCAGATGGTGCGCATTCTCCTAAGAAGCCACAAAGCAAATCGAGTTCTCCCTCAAAAAAACAGAATAATCAAAAGTCTATTGCTGTTGCTATTTCTGTTACGGCAGCAACAACATTCATCTTTGCTGCACTCCTCTTTTGTTGCTATCAAAAATGTAGGAAGAGTTACTCAGGAGATGGACTGAAAGATGATCGTCCCCTTTTGACTTTAAGCTTAAGCGATTTCTCTGTCGGTATGTGTAACAGAATCTGGTCATGTATAGAATTAGGCATTAAGTTGTATATTCATCAGGTTCTTGGTTTTTGCAGGTTCCTCACAGAAGTCTTCTACTTATGTCAAAAAGGATAAGTTTGGAAGTCTATCTTCTGGGAATCGACATGGAAGGTCTTCATCTATGGATAGCAATTTGTCCATAGATTCTGATACTCTTAATACGGACGCTCCCTTATCAGGGTATACTGCATCTGGTGGCACTGTACCATCTCACTCACATTTGAAGCCGCCTCCTGGGAGGGTTGTTCCTCCTCCTGGGAGTGCTCTGCCACCTCCTCCTGGGAGACCTAGTCCACCTCTTCCTGGTAGTGCTGTTCCTCCACCAA
Organism: Papaver bracteatum; assembly: GCA_023529315.1. Lineage (NCBI taxonomy): Eukaryota > Viridiplantae > Streptophyta > Magnoliopsida > Ranunculales > Papaveraceae > Papaver > Papaver bracteatum. The sequence continues at coordinate 1,434,645 of JAJJWX010002606.1, read as the reverse complement.
CTGGAAAACCACCTCCTGGGCCGCCACCACCACCACCTCCACGAGCAACACCACCTTCGGGACCACCACCGCCACCGCCGCCTAAAGCATCAGGTCTCAAACCTGGTTCTCGTCCACCGCCACCTCCAATAAGTACTGGACCTCGTCCACGACCATCTGGCGATACCAAAGTGCCTGAACCTCCTTCCAAAGAATATGGTGTACAGGATGAGTCTGAAGCTCCAAAGACTAAGCTAAAGCCCTTCTTCTGGGACAAAGTTCTCGCAAACCCTGACCATTCAATGGTCTGGCATCAGATTAATTCCGGGTCGTTCCAGTAAGGTTCTATATCCTTATCGTTTGTTTATGGAGGATTATATTTTAACTACAGCCTCTCTAGTAGATTGGTAAATTTGTGGGGTGGTAATACCCACGACCTGAGGTCGTAACTCTTCTACGTCCTAATTTATTAATAAAGAAATCTTTTTAAGTGGTAGGATATATCATAACTGATAATTTTGGCTTTACAGGTTTAATGAAGAGATGATAGAAAACCTCTTTGGTTATCATAACTGATAATTTTGGCTTTACAGGTTTAATGAAGAGATGATAGAAAACCTCTTTGGTTACAATGCTACTGAGAAGAGCAAAAATGATCGCAAGAAAGAGTTGGCAGCCCAAGATCCGGCTACGCAGTTTATTCAGATTATTGATCCTAAGAAGGCACAAAATTTATCAATTCTTCTCCGAGCATTGAATGTAACAACTGAAGAAGTATGTGATGCACTTACGCAAGGTAATCTTCTTATAGCTATCTCTATTCAAAAAACAACTCGCAATGCTAGAGAAGAAAAACCACATTGTGCAATAATCTTTGAGAGAAGCACTCTTGAAGACAGTACAGTTAGTTTTAGGGCAGAATTGTAAATGATGCTTTTGATTTTTGTTGTCGGTGCCTGTGAATTACCTCCAATATGTCTTTTGTTACTACAGTCATTCTCTATCATTCTCCTCAAACATTTAATTTTCATTAATACCCGTTAATTACTGACTACAACTACCTTAATCCACTGGTCTTGATACATTGTTAATGTGTTGTATCTTTACTAAATCAGGAAATGAGCTTCCTGTGGAACTCCTTCAAACCTTGTTGAAGATGGCACCAACAGCAGATGAAGAACTAAAGCTTAGGCTTTTCAATGGCGAGATTTCCCAACTGGGACCTGCAGAGCGGTTCCTTAAGGTCTTGGTAGAGATCCCGTTTGCTTTTAAGAGAATGGACTCATTGCTTTTCATGATTTCTCTTGAAGAGGAAGTCACGGGCGTCAAAGAGTCCTTGAAAACTTTAGAGGTAACCCTCAATCACTTACTAATAATTCTTGTCGTCTTGCTTAACCTCATTGTTTGATGATTGGTGTATCAGTGAGTCATTTTTATAGTTGTTGTGTTTGCCTCTCTTGCTTGCTAATAGCCTTCTTCTGTCCATTTACTCTTGTACAATATAAGAGCTATTCCAACCAGTGATAAAGGAGGTGAATAGATAGTTATGAATGTGACTGTTCTGTAGGCTCATACCTCTAGTTCCTCCACTTGCATATGCATGTAGAATAGCAGGCTTCTGTTGATATATGATGTGTTGTACTATTTTGATGAACCTCTAATTGTTTTATCTTCTCGTCTACAATTCCTGTTCCCAGTTAATTTTATAAACCTGAAAATTTTATCCTGTAGATAGCTTGCACGGAACTAAGGAATAGCAGGCTATTTCTCAAACTCTTAGAAGCCGTTCTCAAAACTGGCAACCGGATGAATGATGGTACTTTCCGTGGTCGTGCACAGGCCTTCAAACTTGACACACTCCTGAAACTGTCTGATGTCAAGGGAACAGATGGTAGGACCACGCTCTTGCAGTTCGTTGTCCAAGAGATAATTCGGTCAGAAGGTCGAAGGGCTATGCGTGCAACACGCGAGAGCCTAAGCACGAGCAGTGTGCAGTCAGAAGATCTCATGGAGGATGAGTCCCCCGTCACAGTAGAAAAATACCGCAGCCGAGGTTTACAGGTGGTTTCGGGTTTGTCTAATGAGCTCGAAAACGTTAAGAAAGCAGCAGTGCTGGATGCTGATGGCATAACAAACACGGTTCTTAAACTCGGAATGGCATTGTCTAGAAGCAAGGAGTTCCTGAGCAAAGAATTGAAAGACTTCAACGATGATGCTGGGTTCCTTCAGTCCCTCCAGAGTTTCATAAAAAATGCTGAGGGAGATGTAACTTGGCTGGTGGAAGAAGAAAAAAGAATCATGGCCAAGGTGAAGAGTACTGCAGATTACTTTCATGGTCATGCAGGAAAGGATGAGGGATTGCGGTTGTTTGTGATTGTTCGAGATTTCCTGATAATGTTAGATAAGTCATGCAAAGACGTGAAAGAGACATCGAATTATAGGCAGTCAAGAATGCAAATGAACAAGGATTCTCCAAGTCCAAGTCCACGAACTCAACCTAGTCCAGATCTACAACAACGGTTCTTTCCTGCAATTACAGAACGGCGGATGAGCAACTCCAGTTCTGATGAAGATGACTGATGTCTTTACTTAGTATGCCACCAGCAGCAGGTATGTTTATTGGCTCTCCGTTCATCCCTACACTGGTTATTCTCTTTATACATGCAACAACACAGTGTCTGCGTATAGATTAATTAGTTCAGAATTATGTTCACAGGTGGCTCTTGTAAAATTGGTTAGCGTAAATTATGCCGGATGCAGGTGAGGGAGGATTATAAGTCTCTCAAAAATGCTTTGCTGTGCAGAGGTTTATGTAGATTTTTTTTGTTTTTACATCCCTGTGGTTCAATTTTTGTAGATTTTTATGTAGTTGATTATAATTTATTGTAGATCTTTACTCTTCAAGTTAAAGGGGATGAGAATTCACAACATAGTATATGTTTCACTTAGGGTTTCTAGTAGTCAATTTTTGTACCAAATACCCATCTGGTTTCAGTAAAGTTTTTCTTCCTGATTTTCTAAGGGATTATATAACAAATAAAAACAAGAACTGAAAAAAGGAAATGAACCAAACAACGGGATTGTAACAATTCTTCATTAATAATTTGATAAGAACAAACGATTTTCCCAACATAATATTCACATTCACATCCATGGAATATTCAATAAGAAAAGCTAAAATGAACTGACTACATTGAAAGATCTAGCTCTATGATTACATTTAGTTATCATCATCATCATGGGATGATTTACTAGAAGCAGCAGATTTCTTGGGTAGAAGAAGGGTGTGAATATTAGGCATAACTCCGCCATTAGCAATTGTAACTGTACCAAGTAACTTGCTTAATTCTTCATCATTTCTCACAGCTAATTGAATATGTCTTGGTACAATTCTTGTCTTCTTGTTATCTCTTGCAGCATTTCCGGCCAATTCCAAAACCTAAATAATAAAACAACACAAAATTAGCAACTGAAATTAAATGATTAAAACCAGATGAAGTTAATTGGTAAAAACCAGATGAAGCTAATTGATTAAAACCAGATCCATGAGTTTGAGAGAGACGGAGAGTTATGATACCTCAGCAGCGAGATATTCAAGAACAGCAGCAAGATAAACAGGAGCACCAGCACCAACACGTTCAGCATATTTACCAGCTTTCAAGAAACGAGCGATACGACCAACTGGGAATTGAAGACCAGCTTTACTACTTCTTGTTTGTGCCTTCTTAGATCCAGCAGATGCTCCTAGGGTTTTTCCTCTTCCTGCCATGGCTAAGTTCTAAATTTCTTCTTTGAAAATTTCAGAAACTGAAGATAGAGGAGAACATAGAGAGAATCACAGAGAAAATGTGGTTTTGAAATCTATGTAGGTCTGGTCTGGGGTCGACCTGAGATGTATTTATACCGGATGGTAATGTACGAGAACCAATCAGCGCAACTTATACGGATCGAAGAATTTTAATATGTGATTGATATAGTGAACGGTCAGATGATAGATATTTCTTATTGTTGTGTACGAGGACCAATCACATCAAGTCATACGGATCGTAATACAATCTGTCGATTGAATATTAATCAACCGTTGCACAGTTATAGATTTTTTATTTGTTGTGAACGAGGACCAATCACGTCAAGTCATTCGGATTGGGAAACCAATCCGTCCATTTATTATTGTAATCAACCGGCGGTCTGTTTTTTTCTCTTCCCGAAACATTATTTAATTACCCCTCAAAAAATCATTCACTTTTTGTTATTGTTGTGCACAACGTTTGAGCAATAATATCTACGGTCTAATTTAGCCAAATATCAAATAGTTTTAGATCGTAGCGGCTACGATATGGTCGGGCCAAATACTTGAAGTATGTGACATCTCTTTATATATTGGCACTCATTTATAAGGTGAAAATAAAGTTTTAAAACCATTTTATTACACAATTATTTAACTACAAAATATTTTATCTTCAAACTTTTTTCCAAAAAGTGAATGTTTTGCGGATTTGGTCCATTTAGAGGGATAGGCTTTTTAGTTATATACATGTCAAGACGGAGGGGTTTTAGACTTCAGTATACTGACATTAACTTACATCTTGTTTGTTTGTTCCAGACTCATATGAGTCGTCTGAATCTGATTGATATCATATGATTCATCTGGATCTGACTCAATATGTGTAATTTTTGAGACAGATCTGATTTATCCGACTCAAAAATATATGAGCCAGTGACTTGGTCACATGAGTCCGGGGGATTTTTTTCCCTGACTCAAATGAGTCCAAGTCAGGAGTTAGGTCTAAGTTAGATCGCGAGTCAGGTCTGCCTCAAAATAAAAAACAAACGGTTTGACATCTGACTCGAGCCGAGTCAGATTCAGACGCCGAGTCAGCAAAAAGCAAACACACTCTTGGTCCAAATGTTCTAAGGTCTTTCTAAAAAAAATATACTTTTGATTCAATCCCAAAAATTATTATTTGGTCTTAAAGTAAACATTATCAACGTGAAATATCGTCATCAGTTTTTCAATAGTGTAACTTTTTTTTTCCTCTCCTCATAAAAATAAAAATAAAAAACTCAAAAAATTGATACATCTTTTAAATCATAAGCCAAAAAAAAAGTAAAATTTATATGTTCAGATAGCTCTCAACGAGATCAATCGGACGAGTACCACTTTCATTATTTTTCGAAACATTAATCTTTTCTTTTATCCTTTAGCTAAAAATCGATTACAAAATAACTACTTGAATGAACCACCATACTAGCTATTAGAGCATTGCTCGGTCGAAGTCACAAGCGTTGGTATCTCAAGCTTGTTGTCAAATTTAGTTAATCAAAACTATATCTTGATTTCTAGTCTACATTTAGTCAAGTCTCGGATTAGGAAAGAAGTGTGTAGTTGAGAATCGGATATCACTGTGTTCTACCGTTTGAAGGCCTTATTGATAGTCGCAATTATGTGTCTATTTTGATCTCAATTTTCTATATTGTTAGTACCCATTTTGAACTTATTTTGGTATTTTATGTCTTTGTAGGTATTTTTGGAGAAATAAACATGTGCAGAGGAATTAGCTCGAAAAGTGGTATTTGCACCCCTGGAAGGAATTACTTAAGGGACCCCGGAAGTATGTTGGAGACACCCATGACATGTGTTATTTACACCCTTCAAATGGATAAGGGATACTCAGTTGAGGGCCATATCAGTGCAACTATTATTCACATACCATCATAGGATAAGGGGCATACCATCTTCTCCGTTTGAAATCCAAAAATGGCGGGAAAGTAGGTGCAGTTTCTGCCAGATTTAGGGGTCGTGATTTGGACCGGTTTCAAGGAGATTCAAACGTTGATTCTCATGGGCTAAGCCTGTTTTGGCAATCCAATGTCGGTATAGGTGATGGAATCGAAAAAACTTTGGCTGGGTATTGAGTTTTAGTTAAACAGGGACATGAGTTTTTCTCGGGTCTCATGGGCTAAGCCTGTAACAGGGGTTTACTCAATAAATACTTTTATCGATTTCCAAAGAGTTTAATGGATTTACAAAGTATTGTGTTATTAATTGTATACTTTAAAAATCTCTTTCAATGTTTATGTTACTCGTTGTAGATTGTCAAAAGGTCTTCTAAAGTTTGTGTTACTCATTGTAAACTTGAAAATTCAAAGACTTTGCATACTTATCAATTTTCAAGACTTTGAGTGACTTTTGGGTATATATTTCCCTTGATTAAAGTCTTTCAAAATATGTAAGATTTTGGAAGACTTCCAATTTTTTTATAAAGATGTTTTTTACTCTATCTTATTTTTTTTCATAAATACAAAATCCATAAAATTTCTATTATAGATGAGTATAAATTATATGATATGATTAAACATTTTTTTTTATTTTAATTATTATGTATAAATGTAAAATAATAATTATTTTAATTTATTGTATTTCATTAAACCAAAGAAATAAGTTATATATATATAAAATAATAAAAATTTATTTTAATTTAGTTGAAGTTACTATAATAAATAAGCTACAATAAATTTTATATTTATGTCTATCATGCATATTTCCATATAAAATTTGTTTATACAACTCTTCAAGACTCTACAAATGTCTACAAGACATTAGACAACTCTGCATAACTCCGCAAAAGTTTGCTCAATTCTGTATAATTCTCGCAAAATTATTAATTTTCATGACTCTTTTTAAATCTCTACAAATCTACAAATGTATTTATTGAGTAAACCCCTCTTAGTCGGGTTTTCTCGTGGGATTGAATTAGTAATGGTCCGTTACATCAAAACAGGGTTGGTAACAATATTTTGAACGCAAAAAAAATGGGAAGAAAACTTAGTCCAAAAGTAAACAGAGGTGTAGACTTTACCGGAGTTTTTCTGGGTTCGAAATAAGGCAATTACATGGGTTTTAGTAAAGGATATTCTCTGAAGATTTATTTCTATCAATTTTGGACAGAGTTTGGAAAGTATGGAACACTTCAATCGCGTAGGAGGAAAGAAAAAATATTTCGGGAGAATAACTGTGATTTAGGAGAGAAGAATTCAAGAGATATTGAGGGAATATATAGTCCCTCTTACGTATATAAAAGGTTTTTAGAGTCCCTGATAGAGGAAGTCGAGAGTTTGGGGTCGATAGAATCGGAGCAGAGAAACGCAGGTATAGTTGCAGGAATATTCTCCTGGTGCTGGTGAAAAAGAGAAGTTGAAGAACATTGGACAGACGAGAACAGTCACAGAGGCAGTCTAACTCAAACAACACAACAGAAGTGTCGATGTTCAACAATGATAGATCACATTTATCATAAGCTTGTCATCTTTTTTCTGTAACAGTTTGACACCCGTTGTAAGAGCTGTTTGTAATGCCACTACAGCGTTGCAAACTGTCTGCTTTATTAGTTTGGGATATTTTGATTTTGGGTCACAAAAAAGTGACCAACTTTGCGTTTGGGTCACACAGAAATTTTAATTTGAGTTTGGGTCACAAGATTGTCATTGACCGGTTTGGCAGTAAAAATATCTAGTTAAGTTGAGAAATGACCAACATCAAATTAGATTTTAGTTTATTTACTAACCAAGCCACTGTATTTTCTGTCAGTCACATGGATGGTTTAGAATCATCCACATCGAAGGGCTCAGATTTTTAGCGTATGAGAGATATAACCTTTGTTCGGTGGTACCTTTACCATCCCACCACCACCACCACCACCGTCATCATCAGTTCACTAGTATTGTCGTATCAAAATTTTGCTAAACCTATGCAGAACTTCAAGTGCTTCCCAATCAATTTCAAACTAAATTAATTAAAAATGAAGGATAACCAATTTGAACGAATAACAACTACCCACTTCCTTAATTAGCAAAAAAATTGAAAAAAAGATCCAAATTTCTCAAGAACCCTAATTTAAGGAGATCCCCTAATTAATACTCCAAAACTTAATTTGAATCAAGTTAATTTAAATTAATTTGATTTGATTTAATTAATTTGATTTGATTTAATTAATTAATTTAATTTGAATCAAGTTAATTTAATTTAAGTTAATTTAAACTTAATTTAAATTAATACTCCAAAACAATTTAGGTTCAAAGAAACATGCATCAAATGAATCAACACAAACCCATTGTCTAAAATCGACGGAATTTTAAAGCAATGGTTCAAAATTTGATCCATCAATCATTAAAGAGGTTCAGAAATAAAATAAAATAAAATCAAACTATGAGGTTAAAAACAAGAATTCTTCTTTTTCTTGTTACGCTGTTGTTACAAAAAAATAATAATCATGATGCATCTTCTTTTACTTGACCTCCAGGTTTTCAATTAGGGTTTGTCTAAAAATATTAAGGTAGGTTTCCATTAAATCAAATATGATACTAATCTAATTCTTTTTTACCAAAACCCTAATTGATTATTAGCCAACTCCTCATGAATCATGAACAAAAAGGAAAACAATAGAATAAACATAACTGAGATTTTTTTTCTTTTTTTGTTTACAGAGAACGGGAAGAAGAAGGTGCTCTAGCGAGCATGGATAAAGAGAATGAGAGAACATGGCGTGTTGGTTTTGGTTAGTGTAGGACCAGAATATCGCTACAACGGTATTCCAGCGAATAACAACATTTCTGCGAGAACGTTGCGAGTTCTTTAACAATGCTTGGCGAGTGTCACAGAATAGGATAATGAATGACATAATGGCTGACGATTAAAGAAATATGAAGAGAGCATGTTTATCATGCGATGGTCACAAAGCTTGCGAGAAAGAACATTATAGTTGTCGCGATACAATCGCAGAGTAAATCCGAAAGAAAAGGAAGACTTAGCTGTCATCCACTATATAAATTCCTATATAAAGGGTTCCATTAGATTCAGAAGAGGATGATGTATTTTTTGAGAGTTGAGAAAGTCTTGAGGAGAGAGAAACTTCAAGAGAAAAGTTGTATTCTTGAGTTCTTACATTTCCTGTAAACATTTCTGAAAATAAAATAATAAAGTGTCGTTTTTAATCTTCAAATTTGAGTTGGTTATTACAAATTATTAACAAGGGTGTAGTGTAGGATTTCCTGCAACTACATTTTGGCGCCCGAAACAGGGATTGAATTAACGAAAATCACACAAAAAGTGAAGAAGAAGATAAGACTTGTTCAAGATTAAGAAAATCATTAAGAAAATTGGTGAAATAATTGAAGGAAGAATGATCAGAATCAAAGAGGATTATAGAAAATTGGAGTATGAAATGGTAATAAGAACAATGATTGATAGGTTTCATGAAAATATTAAGGGAAAGATACATAAACGGGATTTCGAAGGAAGGAAGATTATGACGGTAGAGAAAATATCATCATTGAAAGATTGGGAAAAGCAGGATATCACATTTACAGCAACAGAAATACCAGAAGTAAATCTAAGTCATACATCTCCTTTGGTAATCACGGTATCCACTATACCAATGAGAAAGGAGGAATCAATAAGATTTGTAGAAGAGTGGGTTATGAATAGAACTTTGGTGGATGCAGGAAGTTCTGTGGATATAATATTTTATCATACTTTTAAGAAAATGGGATATAAGGATGAAGAAATGTCTTGTTCAACATATCATATTCATGGATTTGGAAAATCTTTAACAAAACCTAAAGGTGAAATAGTGGTACGAATTCCGCTAGGAGAGATTGAAACACAAGCAACATTATGTGTGGTAGACGTGGAATCACCGTATAACATGATATTGGGAAGACCGTGGATACATGCAATCAAGGTTGTAGCATAAAGATTGCATCAATGCATCAAATTCCCTATGCTCAGTGGAATTGGAGAAATTAGAGGAGATACAGATTTTGTGAAGATGTGTTACCAAATCGAAGTAAGAAATTATGAAGAGCGTCTAAAGCTGCGAAAAGCTCGCAGAAAATTGACGAGAGAAACGGATAAAGAAGAAGAGTTTAAAATTTACATGATAAAAGCAAAAGAATGAAAATGAATACCCAGCGAAATTTCGCGAGAAGGAGATGAACTCGCAAGAGTCATGAAAGCACCAACACCAATGAGAGAACCTGAATCCAGTTACACTGCAGCAGAACCAACAAAGGAAGTAAATATTGGGAGTAAAGAAGAGCCTAAAATATTGAGAATTGGGACTAAAATGGAGGCAGAGGAGGAAGAAAAAACTATAAATCTTTTGCGAGAATATAAAGACATATTCGCGTGGAGCATGAATGAAATTCCAGGGATAGATTCCTCAATAGAATGTCATAAATTAGAAATCAACAAAGATGTAAGACATTCAAACAAAGAATAAGGAAAATCGCAACAACATATCATTCCCAAATAGAAGAAGAACTACAGAAAATGCTTGATGCATGAATTATAAGGCAAGCAAAATGTCCAGAGTGGATTGCAAATATGGTTGTGGTCCCAAAGAAGAACAAGGGGATAAGATTTTTCATAGATTTTACTGATTTAAACAAAGCTTGTCCTAAAGATAGTTTTCCATTACCAGATATCCCACAAATGGTCGAATCAGCAGCGGGAAATGCTAGAATATCTTCATTGGATGGATATAAAGGATATAATCAAATCCCTCTCGCTGAAGAATATCAAGAGCATACCGCATTTTTTGCTCCAAGAGGATTATATTGTTATACAAAGATGCCCTTTGGCTTACGAAATGCTGGTGCAACATATCAGAGAATGGTGGAGAAGGTGTTCGCAAAGTGGATCCACAAAACATTATAAGTGTATGTAGATGATATGCTGATTAAAAGTAAAGAAGTTGAGAATCATGTGCAATATTTGAAAGAGATTTTTGATCAAATGCGACAATTTAATATCAAAGTGAATCCTGACAAATGTACTTTTGGAGTAACTTCAGGAAATTTTTTGGGGTATATTGTTTCAAAAGAAGGAATACAAGTTGATCCAACAAAAGTGCAAGCAATTCGCGATATGCCAACGCCTGCGACGGTAAAAGATGTGCAAAAATTGAATGGACTCTTAGCCTCGCTAGGAAGATTCATCTCGCGATCTTCAGAGTAGTGCAAACATTTTTTCGATAAACTCAAGAAGGGAACAAAATTCAAGTGGACAGATGAATGTGAAAAGTCTTTTCAAGGAATAAAAGAACATTTAATGAACATAAATATCTTACAGAAAGCTGAACCGGGAGAAGAACTATTGATTTATATCGCAACAACCATATATGCGCTAAGTGTTGTGTTGCTGCGAGTAGATACAGAGGTAGAAAAACCAATTTATTACATCAGCAAAACATTCAATTCTGCAGAGAGAAATTATTCAAAGATTGAGAAACTAATCCTAGCGTTGGTGCATGCAACTTTTAATCTTCGCATCTACTTTCAAGCACATAAGGTCAAAGTGTTAACAAAAGTGCCAATTGAGTCAGTAATTAAAAATTCAAAAAGATTAGGCAGAGTTGAGAGATGGAATGCACAAGTAGGACACTTTGATATCCAATATGAAGTTTTATCCTCGCCAAAGTCACAAGTTATCGCAGATTTCTTAGCTGAATTTCCTTTAGAAGATGATGAAGCCGTGGAAGAGATGATGGATATAGAAGAGGAACATGGAGATCCAAAAGAACTATTAACAGAACCCGATAGATATGAGATATTGGTGGATGGATCATCAAATGGAGAAGGAAATGGGATTGGAGTTGTTTTTATTTCGCCAGAAGGAGAAAAAACAACTTTTTCATTTAGATTGGAATTTGCATCCACTAATAATAAGACAGAATATGAGGCTGTGATTCATGCTTTAAAATTTGCGGTAGAAATGAAGTTGGATAATGCTAATGCTAGAATCACCAGCGATTCACAATTGGTTATTCACCAGATAAAAGGAGAATACACAACAAACAAACCATCTTTGAGAAAGTATAAAAGACTAGTTGAAGAATTGTCTGCGAGGATTCCAAAAATAAAATGGAGACACATATCAAGGAAAGATAATAGGCTCGCAGATGCTTTTGCTTTCATATCCAATATGATAACAAATCCAGCTGCGAGATGCATAAAAATTCAAACAATTTTATTACCAGCGATAAACAAGGAAGAAGAAGAGGAAAATGTGATGATGGTAGAAGTCGGCGAGGAAGAATCAAAGAGCAACATTACAGATTGGCAAGTAGATCTTCATGCATACTTGGCAAGAGGATAAATCCCTAGAAATCGATTAGAGGCACATAAATTAAAAAGTAGGGAAACCAACTATGAGTTAAGAGATGGAGTATTATATCGCAGATATTTTAGTGGACCATCACTAAGATGTTTGACGAGGGAGGAAGGACAAAAAATATTAAAGATGTTGCATAGTGGTGATGCTGGTAATCATAGTGGAGGAAGATCTTTGGCATATATAACAAAAATGCAAGGCTATTACTGGTTATATATGCATGAAGATGCTAAGCAACTCTCAAGGCGTTGCGAAGATTGCCAGCAATATGGAAAGAAGATACATGCACCCGGAGCACCATTATCATATTCAACAAGTGTATGGCCTTTTGGGAAATGGGGATTAGATATTGTGGGACCATTTGTGCCTGGCTCTGGACAAAGAAGATATCTAATTGTCGCAACAGATTATTTCACAAAGTGGGGAGAATTAAAGGCAGTACAACATATCCGCGATAAAGATATTTTTATATTCATATTTGAAAATATAATTTGCAGATTTGGGATTCCAGCACAGTTGGTGTTTGATAATGGAAAGAAATTTGAAGGGCAGAACATAGAATTGCTACTCAATGCATTTAAGATAAAATGTGGAAAATCTACTCCTTTATACCCACAAGCAAATGGTCAAGCTGAAGTAACTAATAAGACAATCGCATACATCTTAAAAAAGAATCTAGAAGGATACCACAGAGCATGGTGCGAGCAAGTGCATAATGCAATATGGGCTTACAATACAACTAGACGAGAAGCTACTGGAATGTCACCTTTTTGTTTGACATATGGGGTTGAAGCTGTGTTACCAACAGAAGTAGCTATTCCTACAACAAAAAGAGAGGCTTGGGAAAGAAATCTAAGTGCTGGAATGATTTTAAATAAATTGGATGAATTAGAAGAAAAAATAGAAAAGACTTTACAACATATGGAAAATTACCAGCGAAGATTAGCTCGCGAGTACAACAAACGTGTTAAGAAACGTGAATTCCAACCTGGAGATTTAGTGCTGCGAGAAACACCAAGTTATCAGCGAGAAAATGGTGGAAATATGGCGAGAAAATGGGATGGATCGTTCATCATTAAAGAGATAGTTGGAACTAGGGCATACAAATTAATGGATCCTGAAGGGAGAGATGTTGGTCAAAGACTTGATAGACCATGGAATAGACTATTTCTGAAAAGGTATTATCAATGACAACTTCTGTGAGATAAGAGATACTAGTATGTTGTATGATGAAAAAAATAATAAATTCTTCTTTCTCTATTACAACTAAGAGTTTCTTCTGATAACAAAGCAAAACAAGAGCTGCGAGCATAATCGCAAGAAAGGCGAATAAAAATTTCGCAGAGATTAATAGAATGGGACGAACCTTTATGGCGTGCACCCTAGTTCGCGAATAAAATTTCGCAAGAGGCAAATGTAAGACCTAATAGTGCGTCATATCAGGGATAAGGTTATACCGCTGCTGAAATCTGAGTCATGAAGATGTTGGGGTTAAAGAAAACCTATCCAGGAGAGGGATCTTGGATTTCCAACTATATAAGGTTATACCCTGGTTGGATGACTAAGGACCTCTTCTAAGGAGTGCAGATTATGACCAAGGCGCCTAGGTACACGGTTGAGTCAAGGGTGCCCGGAGCGTACGAAACTACCCCGTCCATCCTTGGCAAGTCTTGGCTATGATGCACTCGGCCCGAAGAAAACCCCACTTAGGGTGCAGTCTTGTAACTATAAGCCATATAGGCATAAAGGACAAGAGGCAGCGAAAACAACTGGTTGTTGGAAAATATGGATGGGAGGATCTAGTCTTGTATGGCCTATGTGCCCTCTTTGAAGGGGCAACCAGGGGGAAGATAAGGGAGGCATCCTCCATTAGGGAGATGATAAGTGTCTAAAGACGGTAATGTCATGGGGCTTTATGATCGCAAGAAAATTTAGGCCTGTCATATTGTCGCGTGACGAAAATTATACAAATGGAACAAGCCAAAAGATAAAAGTTAAGATGAGATGAGATCAATGGGTTTTTACATGAAAGTGTAAAGACGTCCTGCGATTTCATCGCAAGACGGCAATGTCATAAGGTTTAATTCTCGCAAGAGAGTTTAAACTTATCATATTGTCGCAAATAGGTTAAAAAATATGGATAAGACAAGATCAAAGGGTCTTTACATGCAAATGTTAAGAAATCCTGCGATTTTGTCGCAGACAGAGAAAATTTGGAAAAATAAGACCTTTAACTAGGAAGGAAAAATAAGACCAACAGAATAATCTTAAACATTAACTATTCTATTTAAGAATGCAGGAAATATTTATTCATCACAGGAGAATATATGAGAAGACAGATTCCTTCAGAATTTTTCAGAATATCGCAGTAGTATTCATTGGATCGCAGATATATTTTGTAAGAGGTATAGCCATACAGCTCGCAAAAAGAAGATACAGGAAATAATTCACCATTTCAAGAAAGATAATGAAGGGAAAGAAGGGGAGTGGATAAATAAAATCTCATTATCTTCCTTGATAATATTCAAAATAGCAAAAGTAAAAGTTGAATTCTAAAAGTTGCAAAAAGTTACATTGCTCTCAAGAAAAGAGAAGAAAAAGAAAACAAAAATGAAATTCAAGCTTCAGCGTTGGGCTCGCCAGATTCATTATTTTTGTCAGAATTGTTAGCTTCACCAACGTTCTTCTCATTGCGAGTTTCTTCTTCATTATCTGCAATTGCTTCACCACCTGTAGCTAATTCTTTAAGAGGAATTTCTTCTTCTTCCATTGGGTCTTCTTGAGTAGTATCTTCTTCACCATTGGCAAATTCTAACTCCTTATCCATGGGAAGAGGTACTTCATCATCATCAACTTCTAGAGGAAGAACATATACAATGGGGAGAGATTGAGAAATTAGAATCTCATTCACAAGAACTTCAGCACTAAGATGAACCTTGCGAAGGAAACCTCTGTCACGGTTTCTAATCTCTATATTCTTGAAGTATTCGAGGTAATCAAATCAGTAGAGATGGGGGTATTGACGGCGAGGTTCCCGCAGATAAAAGAAGGAGGATTCGATTGCGAAGGTGTGGGAATAGTGATAGACACATTTTTGTGTTTGAATTGTCCTCAATGTCTCTATTGTTAGTCTCGATTTTTGTACTTATTATGGTGTTTTTATGTTTGTGTAGGCGTTTTTGGAGGAATACACTTGTGTGGAAAAAGTTTCTCAAAAAGTGCTATTTGGACCCCCCCGGAGAAAAGTACTAAAGGCACCCTATTTTTGGATAAGGGGTACCCCCAGGATGCCACCTACTATTCACACCCCAGATCTGGATAGGGGGAAACCCTTTTCTTCATGTGTTCAAAATTGAATTTGGCGGGAAACTCGGATTCAAGCAGTTTGGTTTCTTCACGAGTGCTGTATTGATTTTGGAGAGATTCTCTCGAGATTTTCTCACAAATTTGGTTTGTTAATGACCTTTTGAATCAAAACAGGGATGGTAACGTATTTGGTGACGTGAAAGAAAGAATATCTGGTCATATCTCGTACAACAAGGAGGATATTTCATTTCCGATATGATTTTCTTTATTTGGAAGGTATGCATGTGTATTTAGGGAGTTTGATTACTGCTGGTATGTTTGCTCGCCGTGTTTAGAGTATATCAACACCAGAAGACACGTGATATTCTACAACATACGCGTGATGGAGTCGAGAATGGAAATTATTTCCGAGAATGTCAGAGGAGAATTAATGAAGATTATTCGAAGTTATTGACGAGTATTTCTGTTACTGTAGAGTATATAAAGGGTGCTGAGTGCTATGATAAGAGGAGGGATAGTGAGGGGTGAAGTGCTGATTCATAGAATAAGTTGCAGACAAGCTCTGCACTTTCAGGCGAAGAAGAGGAGGAAGAACACAAAACATCATATTTAGACAGTCGCAGAAACCGTTTCCTATACATTCAAATCTAATAACTTTGTAACAATTTCTGTAACAATTATTTCGAGTTCGCAACAGTATGTTAGTGTTTCTCAGAATCTGGGTTCTCAGAATGTTATTATATCTGTTACAAACACACTGATTTAGACTCTTTCTTCTTGCAAACACCTTTTTGAGCAATGAAAAATTCCTTTGAGCGTGTTTTCACCATGCGGAGCTAGAACCCATCACTGGGACAATGGAGGAAGCAACTTTTCATGATTGTGGTAAATAAATTAATTCTTTATATGACTTTTTGCATAGATTTAATTGTTTTATGATTTATATTAATTATTTGTTATTTTGTCTGATGTCGCATGCTTGGTTTTAATTACTTTTGATGCGTCATGCTTACGACTTACAAATACTGTTTTATGAGATCTATTTTTGGCAAAGAATTAGAGTCACAACTTATTTTGTTTGAGCTATATTGTATAGAGTTAATGACTGAACCGCAAGAATATGAAAAGTAGTGAAATCATGCGTCCTAGTATCTCTTCATCCCGTGACAATTTTTTTGAATATATATTTTTCTATTATTTTAGTTTATTAAGTCTAAAATTCTTTGCTTTCACAAGTCTCAAGAACCTTATTACTACAACATCATTGATAAATACCATCAAATAGCTCTCGCAGATTTCAACTGGGGAATGATGATATCAGCCTCAAGAGTTTTAAATTGGCGGGATCTTTTGTGAGGTCTAGCGATATTCTCGTCATTCTGCGAATAATAACTTAGATAAGAAACAGAGGAAACAATATTGTTATTAAGGAATAGAATGTGTTTCTTACTACCTTATTACTCACAGAACTCTTCTTCGTATTTTCAGTCGGCCTCTTGCGAGGATTAGGGTTTTGAATTACAGACTGGGCATTAGGAGTAGTTCCACTGAAGAGAAAACATAATATGAGAATTATGAAGAATAAAATAGAGAAGATTGGAAGATATGAGTAAAAATTGGTTCAAACAAATATCATAATTGAAAAACATACCTTGATGACTCCATTAGAACAGTAGCAGGAGAATATGAAGAAGGAGAAAAGTTGCAGACGGAAAACAAAACAAAAAGATGAAGAAGATAGAAAAGTAAAATAAGAAAATTAGTTTTGTAACCTAATTCTACCTTTTATAGGAAAAAGGGGATGACCTGTTGGTTAGAGATGTGTCAGTAAAAAGAAGAATTTACAACACGTGTAGGCGGTTAAGCTAAAATAACGGAGCTATGTCGAGAAGAAAATATGGAAAGGAAAGAAGCTGCGAGCACTATGAAGAGTTGAAGATTCTCATATCCTCTCCACTTTGCGAAGAAGGCATGATAAGAGGCAAGATGTAGGACCAGAATATTGCTACAACGGTATTCCATAGAATAACAACATTTCTTCGAGAACGTCGCGAGTTCTTTAACAACGCTTGGAGAGTGTCACATAATAGGATAAGGAATGACGTAATGGATGACGATTGAAGAAACATGAAAAGAGCAAGTTTATCATGCGTTGGTCACAAAGCTTGCGAGAAAGAACATTATAGCTGTCGCGATACAATCGCAGAGTAAATCCGAAAGAAAAGGAAGACTTAGCTGTCATCCACTATGTAAATTTCTATATAAAGGGTTCCATTAGATTCAGAAGAGGATGATGTATTTTTTGAGAGTTGAGAAAGTCTTGAGGAGAGAGAAACTTCAAGAGAAAAGTTGTATTCTTGAGTTCTTACATTTCCTGTAAACATTTCTGAAAATCAAATAATAAAGTGTCGTTTTTAATCTTCAAATTTGAGTTGGTTATTACAAATTCTTAACAAGGGTGTAGTGTAAGATTTCTTGCAACTACAGTTAGGATGTTTTGCACATGTGCTTTAGTTGATTTTAGGGCAACACGTGCAACCTACGTATTTACAAACTAACGAGATCTAACGACGTTAAATAAATACAAATTAATTTTAAAAAATAATATTTTGCTAACCGTCAAGACGGTCAGCTATGGTCTCGTGACCCAAACTCAAATTAAAATTTATGTGTGACCCAAATGCAAAACTGGTCACTTTTTTGTGACCCAAAATCAAAATATCCCTATTAGTTTTCTCTTATTTTTCACCTATTTGAGCTATGAACAACTATTTTGAGCACGTGAATAATATGATAATTATATATTAATTATATTTCATGTGTATGGTAATATTTAATTCTTTCATGACTTTTTGCATGGTTTATTAATTGTTTTATGGTTTTTATTGAATGGTTGTGATTTCAATTGATGGGTTATACTTAGGTTAAGTCTTTTGATATCCCATGCTTAGATTTACAGTCGTTGCTTTTCAAAAATCTACCTTGGCAAACAAACAGAGTCAATATTCTATTTGAGCTATAATTATCTAGAATAAATATATGAATCGCATGAATGAATTTATTGGTGGAATCCTGAGTCCCAGTCTCTCGTAACATTGTTATCATCTTTTACAAATTTTCTAAGTGAAATCAAAATTAAGTCTAAAATCAAAATCTCTACAAGTCTTTAACGAACCACTATTCTTACCACTGTAAAAATCTCATCACTTGTTAACCGAAGCTCTGGAGAACTTCTTCAACAAAAGGTAAGTGAAGACTGAACCACCTATTTATCAAGTTTTCACCTTTCTATCTATGAGACATTGTCGCATGACTAGATTGGACAGTTTATGCATAATAGAAATTTCGAGTCAAGTTTATCCTGAATATCGTTCTCGAAATATGACTAACTAAGCTTAATAACATTTGTTCATACTTGATGAATTTGGTTAATAACAATTTATTGTTTATGACCTAAATTATGATTCAAGATTTAATTATTTGAAAATAGCCTGGAACAGTGATGTGTATGTAGAAACTTAAGGAAGGATAAAAGTGATATTTCATTCTTCTTAGGTTTTATGTATCTTTTCTAGTACGTGAACCTTTGATGTTCCGAAACCCTGCATGTTAAATATCTTCTACTTTAAGACTCTGTTGATGGGGAAAAACGATTTGCTGGTCTTTTAGGAAAGTGGGGAGACGACCATGCGGACGAGACTCCTCGACTGAGCAAACTTCTTAACCTCAAACAGATGCACTGCACGGGAGTGCTTTGAGTTTGAGAGATCAATCGGTAAGACTCCGGCCTAAAATAATATAATTGTTATTCCATAGTCAATTCGGTCACAAAGAGGGAAGAGGGTTGATTCGTAGGAGGGAAGCTGAGAAATGTGTGAGATCAATAGTAATCAAGGATTATGAATGTGTTGTAGGTTTCTGCAAATGAACTGCTAGGTTCGAATAAGTTCTGATGGATTGATTGAATTCTGCTCTGTCGATACTTGATGAGAATTCTTGGTTTAGACAAGCATTATTTTTTTGTTCAATGGTCGATTCAAAGACTTATTTATATTGCCGGAATGTAAAACATTGATCTCCAGTAAGTGTGACGGTTGCTCGAGTGAAAGAATGGAAAAGTGGAAATTGTGGTTAAACCAGTTCCAGGTCGTGCGGAAACTTGGTTGATTGTCCACCCACTACTTTGCTAACTCCCTCAATTGCTTGCACGACTTACTCACATTTCTCATCGTGGATGAACACACGTGCCATAGACTGCCAGACTAAAACCCTAATTAATATCCCTCCATGTGACGTGATTGATGTCTCACGAGCGTGGAGTCTGCAAGGTAGATGTGTTTTTAATTATTCAGTTGTTGACTTGATTAGACGATGAGTCTAAATTCTGTTGAATCGAGCATGATTGAAGAATGCTCTATGATTCATGGATTTAACATGTCTGTTGGGACAATATTAATGCTCTGACGTTGAGTCTTAATATCATTTTA
This sequence comes from Papaver bracteatum, assembly GCA_023529315.1. NCBI lineage: Eukaryota > Viridiplantae > Streptophyta > Magnoliopsida > Ranunculales > Papaveraceae > Papaver > Papaver bracteatum. The sequence continues at coordinate 1,414,701 of JAJJWX010002606.1, read as the reverse complement.
CTAGTCGAGATAATAATGTGATAATTTGGATCGATCGTCCGGTGAAGTTGCTCGATCGAGGACTCATTTTGATATGTCGAACGACTACGAGATAGTTACAAAACTCTCTGGTGGTGTTATTATTTAGGTACACATTTAATTATGTAACTACTGAAGATTTTTTTATTGGAGGCCATCAATTACATGTTCAACACTAAAAATATTTTGAATATTTAGGGGTTCATAAGTTGAATATTCTAATGTATCTACATTTATCATTCTATCGCTTTGTTACTCAACTCTTAAGGTATCTGTCTCTTCTTAGTGTGACTTTTATTTCAGCCAGTTATTCTTTTTCTCTGTGAAAGCTCTTGACTGCAATGTTGTTGTATCCAACTGAGATACATCAGTGAAATTCGTATTCTCGATGTTCTACTGGTTTATAAAATTAGTAATTACACGTATATTCAAGATCTGTGTCTTTAAGGGTAGCTGCTCTTATAAAAAAAAACTTAAGATTTATTTGCATAATTTCTTCTCATTCTCTTTCCTACAATCATTTCAACACATGTTTAAGATGGAGCAGGAAGAGTACAACAAGGAAAAAATTAACAGGAGCAACATTGAGTTCATTGACAAATGAAATGTCTTGGATTTGACTGAAAAGGTACTTCTCCTTTATATTAACTATTCCTTGGTGGATGTCTCAGAAATCAATCCATCTTAACTTTTATAATGATGCTTCTTTTTTCCTGACATTATGTGGGAAATCTCCATGTTGTGAATTCTTTTTTCCTAATACCACCCGCACCAGTTACTTCATTCTTTGTTGTAATGTTCTACTATTTGATGCATCAATGATTATAAGCTAGATAACCTCTTACTTTATATAGTGTACTTACATTTGCAGAAACCAAATAATCAATTGCTCTATTTGCTGGATATCGATGGTTATGTGCAAGTTCTTGTTCTAAAGTAGGCATCATAAATATATGCATCCGGGTTGGATGACATATGATAATGTAGGATTCTGGTTGAGAAAGCTTCAAAGACTTAGTTTATAAATCTAAGTAATGTTAAGATGGGCTGGCTAATTACATCTTTCCTGTCCATTGTGCCAAGTGCTAAAAAAAAATGAGGTTTGCTATTAATGAATCCCTGCTCTAATAGTTCAGAATGGAATTTCATTGTTTAAATCAAAACTGAGTTCACAATGTTGTAAAATGTTGCAAGGATGACTGATTGTCTTATCAGGTGTAATAATATTTATAATATTAGAATTTCGTAAATACCATTACTGATTTTGTAATTATTTTTTTATTCTGATTATATTTTTTGCAACGTATATATATGTTGCTTAAATAATTTTATACGTTGCATTAAGTAGAATTAAAGCAACGGATGAAGCAACGTTTTAAAAAATTTCCTAAAATTTGTGGCGTCGTGTGGACAACGTACATAAGCGTTGCTGAAATTATTAACAACGCTTATAAACGTGGTAAATTTGGGTTTTTGGTGTAGTGAACATTAGACAAGAAATCAAAGATATTATCGAATTATACAGAATGCTTTGATATATCATGAATGATCGAATGATAAAGTAGGAATCAGAAATATTGGATGGTCGTCCATTCGAACCATATTGCTCAGTCGAGAAAAATGTTGATAGCAGGACCAGACATTAAATATAAATTAGAATATTGATTGCTGGATCAATATGATTCTCGAATGTTGAAAGTTGAATCAAACATGAGGAATATTGCTCATTCGAGCAATTGATAGTTGAATCAATGAGTTCTGAACCCAGTTTATTATGTATTCTGCTAGTTTGAGAAATTTAGTGTCGAGCAAAATAAATATCGCTAGTTTAAGCGAATATTGCTCGTTTGAGCAATATTTCTCGATTCAAGAATTATTGGTAACTAGACCAAATAAAATATTAATTAAAATATTGGTAGCTGGATCGAATATTATATAATTAATTAAGATGTTGATTGCTGGATCAACATAAAATTATTAGTGCTTGAACTTGCTCAGAATTATGATTTCCAGAGCATTCTGTTCAAAACCCTAATTTCGATAAGTTGTTGATCAATTGATGATTTACTGAAAATCAATCACCGAATGAGAGAGGGATCGGCTACATGGGATGATGGTCAGCCATGTAGCGCCTAGGTGCTTTAGTGAGCATGTGCCAAAGTCCTTTATAGACCAGTTGGTAAAAGGATAATTAAATGCTGGTTTAATCATTTATTAAAATAGTGCTCGTATGAGCATTAAGTAATAAAACCTAATTATGGAGAGATGAGGGACCGACCAAGGGGCATGAAACCGTCCCCTGGTGGTCATTTGAACAAGTTCCAAGTTAGTTGGAGAGAGTTTGAACCCAATATGAACATTAGGTCAAAATTGTTAAAATATATGGGACCGGCTTCTTGCAAGCCTAAGGGTGGACCTTGGTCGGTGAAGGTGGCATGCCCGTGTCACCATAGTGTTTGTGTCTCAGTTTTGAGAATTTTGGTATTTTCTGACGCGCGTTCGAGCAATTTTTTAGATTTTCAGAAGAGTTTGATCTTGACTGAAACTTTCGATTTTGATCGAATGAGCAAATAGAACTTCGCTCGTGCGATCAATATTTTGAAAATATTAAAATAATAATATTTTAATATTTTTCGTGAGTAGCCTAGTCTGTCATGTGACCATTTGACTTTTTGATGGTTTGAGCAATATTTGAGAAAATATGAAAAACCAGGATTTTTTCTCAAACAAAGGAGTTTCATGAGATGAAGGAAATAATAATAAGAAGAAAATATGGGATAATAGGGTGTGGGATCGGCCACGGCTAGTGCATGGCCGGATGGCTAGGTGGCCCGATCCTGTGACACCCTTCCCTATTTTTATTGTTTTTTCATCGTCTAAAGGAAAATATGGAGAAACTAAGAGTTTTGCTCAAACAAGGAAATTTGCTCAAATGAAGGAGTTTTCATGAGATTAGGAAAAATAATAAAATCATGGTAAAATAATGGGAGAGGCGTGGAGCCGGCCACGACACCATGACTGGCCAGTTGGTGGGCCCGGTCCCCTAGGCGCCTCTTTTATTATTTTATCAATATTATTTTTCCTCCCTATTTGCATAGGTTTCCTCATTCGTCCATATTTTTGAATGCTCGTTCGTGCATTCGGGTGCTTGTTTGTGCATTATTGCTAAGTACATTCGTACAATTTTCTCGGGGCTTACTCGGTGATGGCCAAGATGCCCGATTAGTGAATATTTACTACCAATTCATGAAATTCAGCTGAGAATCATCCATGCAATGGAGTAATAAAATAAAACGATTATCTATTACTAATCCATGAAATCCAGCTGGGGATCAATCACAGAATGGAGTAATGAGATAAATAGGTTATTTTCTAGTAATTCAATTGATGAATGACACGCTAGAACTAACCTATGAGTTGCAGAATCGAGATATTAGATAATGGAAGCATCATACTCGTCCTGTGGAGGTGTATAGTCAGGGAACAATGAATATCGTGACGTTCTGAAGATGTTAGGATCTATACTAGCATGCATTATATCTAGGAGCCGCCCAATCATTAAGAGATTCTATACATGTTCTCTCTACATAGTCAGGGAACAACAAATAGTGTAACATCCTGAAGGCATTAGGCTCTATACTAGCATGCAATATGTCTAGGAGCTTCCCAATCATTTTTATTCTATGTAGAGGTGATGATGAAATGTGTGAAGCGTCGAAAGCTCAACTGAGAGGCTTTTCGAATCCATATCCCCCAATTAATTGTTCTTTTGAAACGGAAAAGTGAGGAGATTGATGCCCTAAATTAGTGCTTATTTTATTGGGATTATAATGATTTCGTAACGTACGAAGAGGATAATAATGGATGGGTGAATCTGAGAGGTTGGATGGAGGCGTTAACCATGGGTTGATTCTGAACCACGATTTGTATCTCAACTTTGAGAGCAAATGATGGCCGTCGATCACAATAAAACACCCATTCACATACGTCAGATGAACAAAAACACATTTGTTTTTGTAAGATAGATAAGTGTGAGTTTTCACAAGAGATTTTTTTTTGGAAACGAACGTCATCTGTTAGTTTAAGAAACGAACAATAATCCCTAATATAATAGAGATACATATATATATATTTTGAATAGACATGATCTAATTGTAGTGAAGAAAAATTTGTCTATGAGCATTCATGAAAACAAAATTATATTTTGAATATGCGGATTTTCACAAAAAAAGAAAAGACTCTAGTTTCTTTGACGGATGCTCGTCCGAGATAAAAAAATTGTTTTTTAAATTGCGTGAATTGTTCACGCCCAAAATATTTTTTATATGAGTTTGCTCACGTTTTTTTCTTTTGTAAAAAATCAAATTTTGATTTTTTTGAACAATTGATGAAAATAAACAATTTTATTTGCGATGAAAAATAATATCTTTATGTGAATTTTCACAGTTTGTTAGTGGATGTTCACACAGTAGAAAATCAGTGGATGTTCACACGGTGAAAATCATGTGAATTGTTCACTGTTTTATAAAAAAAATAGTGGATGTTCACATAGTAGAGAATTACGTGAGTCCTTCATGGTTTTATAAAAATCAATTTTTTATTTTTAAATAATGAACTTTGCTCGTCTTTGCAGGTTTGAAGAAATGAGCAAGTTCTCGAAATTTTCGCGTTATAATCACTACAGTTAGTGAAATTGAAAACAAGTAAGAGTTGGATTGTTACCGTTTTTACACGGATTGCAACTTGTTTTGACTCCGCACTTTTAGTGATAGGTAAAGGCAGCCCCTGGTGAAAACCATGTCTCTGACTCCTATGATAAATGCTCCAGAAACACCAAATCGAAGATGAGAGATTTTGCAGATGTTCATGCAAAGGTGAATCGACCTTTCGATATGGCGAGAAAGTTGATACGCCCTATTGATCATCTAGGAATGGTTCGTGCTAAAATCTGTGATTTATTGAACTCATTGGATGCATAGGCGAAATAGAGTCCTGATGAAATATCTCAGAGGAAAATATCTGAAGATGAAAAGCTCTCAGCTTATCAGCGGAAAAAACGTCGAGTTCAGCGAGCAAGACTAGCAGTGGATGAAGTTCGATCTCATGCTGATGGCGTAGCTTCCGATTCAGATGCAGACGAGGTTGAGTCTACCTGGGAACCCATTGAGTGCAAGGTTAATTCATATCCACCTGGCATGAGGGATGATCGATTGTCCAAAGCTAATTTTCATGACGAATGCGAAGAGGATGACTATTTGGAAGCATCTTATGAAGATCCTGAAGATCATTTGGAAGAAGTTCCTGATTAGAATTTTGAAGATGACTCTGAAGAGGAACTTGAAGAAAATTCAATGGAAGAGGATGAGCACGAAAATGACGCATCTGATGATTAGTCTTGCTTGCAATCTTCCTGGATAGTTAAATATTTTTATTTTTCGTAGATGTCATCTTGATCATTTGAGCAACTTTGATGCATAGATATTGCATTAGGATTGAATGACAATCCTTTTATTATATAGTCTGCTTACTTATCTTATGCCTTTGATGGAATGAAGTGAAGCAATGTCCATATGCACCAAATTTCATCATAATTCCTTGAAGTATAATATGCACGAACATTGTATGAGCCGAGACAAAGGTGTGACATGCACGAACAGTCAATCCCGAATCAAGGTACTAACCCTTGACCGTGTCCAGTTATGTTCATGGACTATCAGTCCCCAGCATTTTTGTTAAATCTCCTTTTGGTTTTCCCTTCTTCTGGAAAGACCTAGATAGAGGATTGGTGTAGAAAAATTTATGTAAAGACCTAGGTGGTCGAAGTTGGAGGTACCTTGATGAAGGACTTAGTGGACATCGATCGACTATCGAGGTTATGAATCCCGTCTAAGAATTGATGCTTGCATGTTGTATGCTATGGAAGCTGTAGGAATGTCATACAATGTCAGAATTCAGTGCTTTAACCTAAATTCTGAAGCTAAGAGACTGAGTTATCATATGAGAAAAGAATCAATCAATTTGGAGTTGTATAGGTCATCCTACGAAGCGTGAACATTTGTAATTTACAATACCATAGACCTGACGGTAAAGGCCATATCTTTCATATCGTATGTCCAATTGATGCGCCCTTTTGGTATGTTGAACATTTTTTGTCAAGGAAACATTGTTCCATTCTTTACCCATTAGTACATTTTTGTAACCCATGGCTTGAAGTGTGTTGTATCTCCTTTGTAGAGGTGATGAAAACATCTTGTATAAAACTTTGGCTTGTGCCTTTCCGTCGTGCAAGCTCTGGGAAAACTTTCATGTTAACATGTTTTCATATTTAAACATCTTGATATGAATCATTAGTGCTTGAAGAAGTCTGATCTATCGGGTAACACTTCATAGAATGAATAATTGATGAAGCCGATCATGAGGATGTTGCTCTTGAGATCGTTGTTGATGGAGATCACGATTGAATTTTTTCTATAAATTCTTGTTGATGATGAGACCATGGATAAAGTTCCTACAGATATCCTTGTTGATGCTGATACTATGGTCGGAGTTACTCCAGAGACCGAAAAGGCTAGAACCATGATTATCGACATAGTCTTTTCTCCTCCATCCAGTGAGCTTTTACATTCACGAACAAGTTGGTGGGTTGAGCATTCCTAAGATGAAGGTGTACTGGGAGTTCAACACGAATTCTCCTGAACAATATGACTTTACTGTGAACTAGCTTCGTCAGTGAATCGACGTTGTTGCGGAAGATAGCAGCAACGGTCTTCATTCTGGATGTGATCGGCGAAGATAGGAAGTTCTTCAGTCGTTTATGGGTTTGTGATGTAGAGAGGTCCAGTTGATGAAGTTTCATGGAATCACATCAGGTTGCAATAAATTATTATATGGATAATAATTATTGAAATAGATTTGAATCGATATTTCCAATAAGATCAAGTCTTAGTGTATGTTGAAGGGTTTGTGTTATCTATGGATGAATGATGTTGCATCTTCTTATGAAGTCTTATCATGGATAGTGAAGATTTATCGATTTTAGTTCAGTTACACTTTCATCATGTTGGTGTTGAATCTGTGTGTCATCAAGATTGTGCTGAAGCTAGGGGCGCATCGAAGGTGTACTCTTTGATTGAGAGCACAATTTGAAGGCTTCTGAAGAATATAACGCTCAGAGATGAGAGGTTTTTGATTTTTGGTTGGCCTTGAAGAAGTGGGTGATTGATAGTTATAGGGATTTTTATTTGGTTAGATAGATTCAATTACTTAATGCAAGTATTGCATGTATTTTGGAGGAATTGAAAATAATAGATAAGTTAAGAAAATCCTAAATGCTTCAAACCTTAGATGCTTGAGCGTCATATCCCTTAAGCGTCGAGTATCTTAGGCTTGATCATCTCAGCCCCGAATATATTCTGTTGATTCAGCATTCCTTTTGCGGTGGGATTCCACAATTATGTATACATCAAATCTTTCTGATTTTGTAGCACATATGGACACTCATGCAAACGTTAAGGGGAATACCCCAGATATTCTTTGTCGTGCTTGAACATCATCTCAATAATGAATATCTCAGTGAGATGCTCGATTCAGAGAGGTTTCTGATTCAACCACTTGGTAAAATATTAATATGGTGATGATACCCATTCATAACGTCTTGCAATAACATAGTTGCTAGCAGAATTGAGTCCCTATGCTAGGGTCGCATGTGAAGAAATATATGACATAAACATGAGAAGAATGAGACTTGCCTGAGTGCCGAAACTCTTGATGAATATTTATGCATCTTTTGCAGGTTCTTGTTTCAACCTCGTCAAAGTTCAAAATTCCTCCAAGTGCCCTGATGATGGAACATACGCCAAATATTCTGGATCAGAACTTTCTTCGTTGGAGAGATGTGCAACCAAAGGCGCTTTGTCATTAGCCATCTTTTCAGCATGGCTCCACGCTCATCCAAGGATCATGTCATATCTAGGATCTTCATGATTATGTGAAACTTGGTTTCCGTCCAGGTTGAACCTATTTTCACTTTGAGAGTGATGTAGCCATAAGCATCTCTGAGCGTTCCTTCATGGTCTCTGATTGAGATGGGATCATGAGTAGATTATTGTCGAGTGATGCCTGCGTCTTTGAGGTATTTTAGTGGAACAATGTTGATGATGGTTCCAACATCGATCAACGTTCTTTTAAATTCGTTTCCTTTGAGACTGACTGTGGTAAGCAGTCCCCAGTCGTACATTTATTTATCTGTGGTTGAAGGCTCATGAAGTATTTTCAGAATAGACTTCCTGACATGATGTTATTCAATATTGTGAACATGTCTCTCCTTTGTGCCTTTGACAGATAGATCAATTCACATATATGTTCGACTAAGGATTGAACTTCCTCTTTGACAGGTTGTTTAGAGAGAGTGAAGGTCTTTATTGGGATAGGGTCTTGTGTACTCCTTCAGTCCCCAGTTGAAGCTCTACTGGATTAACCTTCTTTTTGAAGATGCGTTTCAAAATATTACAGTCACTTATTGGATGATCGATGAACCTATGAATGCGAGAATACCTGGGATTATCTATTGTTTCTTCAGTTAGCTCTCTCCTGATGAATGACAATTTGATTGCACCATATTGAATCCATATTTTCAGTAACTCAATCCTTCTTTAATTAGAAGAGTGAAGTTTGAGTTTGTATGATCATTTCCCTGTTTGTTGATACTGGGTCGAGGTTTATGCAAGATTAGTTATCCTTTCTTTGAACTTTTGGAGGATCTTGGGATGTTGGAGAAGTGGTTTTATGCTGTTTCTCGGCTTTCCTTTCACTCCCTTCAACAACAATATTTGTGGAAGGTTGGAGATTTTATTGTTTGTTGACCAAACATCAGCTGCCGCGATTTTCACGAGGTTCCTCGACTCATATAGTCTTTGCTCTCTCTAGTAAAGCAGGTGCAGTAGTTGCTGATCATTTGGCTGCTTCACGAAGTTCTGAGAAAGTCTGGAATCAGATATTTTCTAATAGAGCTTTGTAGACCGGGATCATTCCAATGATGCACAAATATACAAGTTGTTGCTCTGTGACGTTAGGATAATGATAATCCAAATCTTAGACTCTGAACCTTTTCACGTAATTATTGGGATGTTCATTGTTTTTCTGAAACATCCTTCATAGATCAGAGAGAGTAACTTGTTATCAAACGAAGAAGTATTTTTGTTAGAAAGCATTAATTATTTCTCCCCAACTGACGATGCTTCCTGGCATGATGTTATTGTACCAGGTGTATGTTCTGCCTCTCAGAGACTTTGAAAATTCCTTCAGACGGACAACATGGTTGTGCTCACCAATGATTCCAAAAATCGAGAAACATATTCTCAGGCATTGCCTGTTCCATCATAAAGCATGAACGCTGGAGAAGTATAACACTTCGGAAGAGGAACTCTCTATATAGCAGAAGGATATGGAGGTTAGTGACGATAGACAAATGATGTCTTGTCTTTTATGCGATCTCCTAAAAAGTTCTCCAAATCTTCACAAGTGATGAAACTTTCTAGTTCCTTTGCCTGTGGGTTATCTGCAGCGTTGCAGACTTCATCATTTTCCAGGATGTAGATTGGGGACGCGTTAGGATCAGCGGCCGAGGATACTTCCTTAGCTTTTCCTTTTTCACGTTGGGGCTGAGCTTGCTCGGACGACAGTTTGTCAGTGAGAGTCTTGAGATAAATGGATAATTCTTTCTGTTGCAGCCATATCCATTTGATTCTTGGCGAGAACTTCCTGAACTTTCATGAGATCAACTATGGTAGGTGGATTTTCTATGATTTTTTCAGGAGAGTGGCCGAAGAGAAGGTTGTTTCCGATGTTAGTTTGAGGATAATGAGTATCAGCAGCACCGCTGTTGGAAGCGGGAGTAGTGAATAAAGTACCACCATTATTGTTGCTAGTACTAGCACCATTTGGGTTAGGATTTATAACTGAACCTGACCTAGGATCAACCATTTTGACGAATTGAGATTGCAAACGAGAGACTAATCTCCCACTATGGTCGCCAATCTGTTGATGGGAGAAAACGATTTGCTAATTTTTAGGAAAGTGGAGACTCGAGCATGCGGGGAGAGACTCCTCGACTGAGAAAATTTCCTAAATATTTTACAAACAGATATACCGCACGAGAGTTTTTTGAGTTTGAGAGATCAATCTATAGTACTCCGGCCTAAACCAAGAAAATAGCCGTTCCAGAGTCAATTCAGTCACAAAGAGGGATGGATATCGATCTGTAGGAGGAAAGCTGAGAAGTGTGTGAGATCAATGATGATAGAGGATTGTGAATGTGCTGATGACTTCTGAAAGTTTTTGTGAACAGATGGGTTCGAATAAGTTCTGGTTGATTGATTGAATTCTGCTCTGCTGAGCGTTCTTATTCAGATGAGAATTATTAGTTGTTCAATCGTGCATTCAGAAAGTTATTCATATTGCAAGAATAATAGACACATTGTTCACAGTAAGTGTGACGGTTGCTAGAGTGAAAGAGTGGGAAAGTGGGAAATCGTGGTTAAACCAGTTCCATGTCATGCGGAGACTTGGTTGATTATCCATATACTAGTTTGCTAACTCCCTCAACTGCTTGCAAAACTTACTCACATTTTTCATCGTGGGTGTACACACGTGTCGTAGGCCGCCAGACCAAAATAGTGAATATCCCCCTATGTAACATGATTGATGTCTCATAAATGTGGAGTCTGGAAGGCATACGTGTATTTAATTAGTCAGTTGTTTACTTGACTAGACGATGAGTCTTAGCCTTGATTAGTCGAGCATAATGAACGAATGTGGTATGCTCTGAGACTAATGGATTTAACGTAAAGTGTTTGTTGGGACACAATAATGGAAAAATGCTGAGTCTTGATGAATTGTGATATATCATTTTACCAGTTGAAGTAATAATTATATTTAAATCGAGCGTGCAATGAGATTGCTCGATCAAGGACTTATTTTGATATGTCGAGTATTCGACAAGAAATCAAAGATATTGTTGAATTATATAGAATGCTCATTTTTGATCTAATATATCATGAGTGATCGGATGACAAAGTAGGAATCAGATATATTGGATGGTCGTCCGTTCGAACCATGTTGCTCAGTCGAGCAAAAATGTTGGTAGCAGGACCAAACATTAGTATAAATCAGAATATTGATTGATGAATCAATAGAATTCTCGAATGTTGATAGTTGAATCAACATGAGGAATATTTCTACTTGATAGCAAGTATTACTAATTTGAGCAAGTATTGATTGATTGAGAAAATATTACTAGTTTGGGCAAATATTGCTCGATTGAGAAAATATTGCTCGATTAATGAATTATTGGTAGCGGGACCAAATAATATAATTGAATTACTGGCAGCTGGACTGAATATTAATAATTAGAATGTTGATTGCTGGATCAACATAAAAATATTAGGGTTTGAACGTGTTCAGAATTATGCTTTTTAGAGCATTTGGTTTGAAACCCTAATTTTGATCGATTGTTGATCAATGAATGATTTACTGAAAATCAACCATGAGTGAGATAGGGACCGGCTACATGGGATGATGGCCCGGCCATGTAGTTCCAAGATGCTCGAATGAGCATGCACCAAAGTCCTTTGTAGACCAGTTGGCGAAAGGATGATTAAATGCTCGTTTAATCATCATTAAAATAGTGCTATTATGAGCATTAGGTGGTAAAACCTAATTATGGAGAGAGGAGGGACCGACCAAGGGGTATGGAACCGACCCTAGTGGTCGTGGGACCAACTGATGGTTGATTGATAAAATTCCAAGTCGTTTGGAAAGAGTTTAAACCCAATATGAATTATGGAATATTAATTAGATCAAAATCATAATAGAGTTTGGGACCAGCTTATGTAAGCCAAAGGGCCGACCTTGGTCGGTCAATGTGGCATGCCCGTGTCACCATATTTTCCGTGACTCAATCCTGAGAATTTTGGTATTATCTGGTGTGCGTTCGAGCAATATTTTGGTTTTTCAGAGGAGTTTGATCTTGACTGAAACTCTCGATTTTGCTTGAATGAGCAAGTAGAACTTTGCTCATGTGACCAATATTTTGAGCATTTATTTTAATATTTGTCGTGAAAAGCCCGGATGGTCGTGTGACCATTTGACTTTTTTGCTTTTGATAGTTTTAGCAATATTTGAGAAATATGGAAAAATTAGGTTTTTCGCTCAAACGAAGGAGTTTCATGAGATGAGGGAAGAAATAATAATAATAAAACAAGGAATTAGGAGGTGTGTATCTGGCCACAGCTAGGGAATGGCCGGACGGCTAGTAGCCACAGTCCCATGACAGTACTCTTCCCTATTTTAAATTATTATTTTTCATTGTGTGAGGAAACATGGAAAACTAGGAGGTTTGCTCGAACAAGGAAGTTTGCTATTGGCTATTTTGCATAGGTTTCCTCATTCGTCCATATTTTTGAATGCTCGTTTATGCATTTGGGTGCTCGTTCGTGCATTATTGTTAAGTACACTCACACCATTTTCTCGGGGCTTACTCGGTGATGGCCCAGATGCCCGAACAATGAATGTTTATTACTAATTCATGGAATTCAATTGAGAATAAGCCATAAAATGGAGTAATATAATAGGTTGATTATCTATTACTAATTCATGGAATTCAACCGGGAATAAGCCATGAAACGGAGTAATGAGATAGATTGATTATCCATTACTAATTCATGGAATCCATCCGAGAATAAGCCATGAAACGGAGTAATGAGATAAAATAGATTATTTTCTAGGAATTCAATTGATGAATTTTGCGCTAGAATTTAATTTGTGAATTGCTCTATACTTGCATGCAATATGTCTAGGAGCATCATGTTTATTCGAGAATCAAGGTATGAGATAATAGAGGAATCATACTCATTCTGAATATTGATTCTGCATAGTCAGGGAACAATGTGGCATCCTGAAGATGTTAGCGCTCTACAATAGCATGCAATATGTCTATGAGCCGTCCAATCATTACGATATTCTATACATATGCATTCTATATAGTCAGGGAATAGTGTGGCATCCTGAAGAAGTTAACGCTCTATTCTAGCATGCAATATGTCTGAAGCCGTCCAATCATTTTGATTCCATCTAGAAGTGTTGATGAATATGCGAAGTGTCGAAAAGCTCAGTTGTGAGGTTTTACAAATAACATATTCATACAAAGCTCTGAGAGGGTGTACGCTGAGTTAGAGATTGTGAAATGAGCTTTCACGAATCCTAAAATATGAGTTTCACATACGTGTCTGAAGCCGTGTTAGAAACATGCAAGATCATGATTTTACCATTTTTCGAAAATCCATCATCAACAAACGTGGTGTTGGTCCATAAGATATGGACCATCATAAAGATGTGGATATTTTTTTTACCATTTGAATTTCCATATACAAACCCGACCCAATCTTATGGACTATTATTCTTATGCATGAGTATAATGTTATTTCTATCATGAATTGTACATGAGAAAAAAGACTGATACTTATCTTATATTTGAAGATTCCTTCGGCTTAAATTCAAAACCCACGGTAATGAACGAGTAAAACTAAGAAGGTAAAAAGAGCAAAATATTAAAAAAAAATATACAACTGGAAACATGGACAGAGCCAGTACGTGGTATCTCAAACCTAATAAATTCAAAGTTTTATGCTTCAATTTTTTTTTAATCATTTTTGTCTATGGTTGTTTATCAATTATACATTCTAAACTCTAATATAAATCACTACAAAGAGGGTCCGGCAAAAAACTGGAGGGGATCCTAGCAACAAGCTGAGCTCCAACACCTTTTTGAATAACTATCCCTAACCAGTGAAAATAGAAATTACATTTCTTAGCATTAATATCGAACCTGGACATGTGATTATGAAGTCTCTTCAAGAAATTCACCAGGTCATCCCCTAGATCACCAAAAGTCGAGAAAATTATGTATATTTTTTTACCGTAAAAGAATTTTTCCTCCCCATTGATAGGTGCATTATTTGCACTAGTTAGGTACTCAAATACTTTGCTTTCTTGATAGTTTTTGTATCATTATGCTTTGATTTTGTTTGTTTTTGAGTTTCTTAGGTATCTGAGGCTATCCTAACCAAAATGAAGTGGAACTCGTTGAAATCTGGGATTTCTTTGCACCATCTCGAAGAGGACAAAAATACGAAGGCAACGACGAAAGAATGGAGCTATTCCGATGTCGCATGAGAAAGTTATGAGCAAAATAGGAAGGTAAGCTTGTCAGTTTCGCAGAACTGACAGTTAAACAAGAGTGGTGCAGTAAATTAAACTGACGATCTTCCAAGACTGACAGTTGACTGGTATTTACTAAAGGCAGATGCTGGCATTACTCGGGGTACCCATCATCTTCTTTTCCGCATGATTTCTGCAGATCAGCGACCGTATCTGGTGTTAATCGTGATGAAGCTGCTGTTGAACGTCGGTGGAGTCTATGACGTTAGAACTCGAGTCTGGCAGTGATTATAAGAAGCTCTTAGTGGTGTGTGTTCGATGCCATATATTGAACATAGTATGGAGAAGTTTGAAGTCAGGCAAGAGAGAACTCAGTTGCCATGGCAGAAGTTGGGTCTGCTGTTTGGGATAAGGACATGGATGGTATAATGAAGATGATTGATCGTTGGTGAACTGGTCATGCTGGAAGCATAAGTTTAGCTTGAGAGAAGACATGGGAGTCGATGGAAGAGTAGCTCGGGATAAAGATGCAGCGATGATGACGTGCTGATATGAATAAAGAAGGATTCATGCTCGAGTATGTGCTGGTAATGAGTTTCATGAGCATGGCAGACGAGGAGGTTTAAAGCTACAAGGGTGATCTGTGGTTGCTGCCATTCATGGCAGTATCGATATTGGTGGAAGATGATATTTGCTGCCATGATGACGAAAAAGTGAGAATTTTGAGATCGAGCTGAATATACAGGGATAATGGTAATGAAGGTTCGTCGAGAAGAAGTCAGGGATGTGATGGGGAGTTTGGTTTGCTGCCGTTAATAATGAAGATGGAGCTCGAAATAATCAGCACACTGTATAGATCATGGAGAAGGTGGTTGGTCGAGTCTGAGAATATTCAGAAGAGTGCAAGTTTAAAAGGGAACTGAGGCGTTGTTGGATACTATAGGAGAACGAAGGAGAAGAGGATATTGTTGCTGGAGTATGAGCTCGAGAGGAAGAATGGACAGAGTCTGCTGGTGATTCTCGGTGTTGGCAGTGACGAATTTCTGATGAAGGGTTGGAGCTGATAAGTTTGGAGCTTTGGTTGTCAGGAAAAAGAGAAGAAGCAATGGGATTGACTTCTTTGCTGCCAACGACGATGTAGAAGATGATACTGAATGCAGTAGTAACGATGGTCGACGATGCGCAAATATGGATGGAGGAAGTATGCCTGAGTTAGAATCAAAGAAGAAAACGAAAAAAGTGAAACTCAGCGGAAAATAATTCTCACAGAGGAGTGGCCGTGGAAAATTAGTCGAGAAAATAAAAATCCCGTAACTCTAAAAACTCTCGGTGAGGTAAGTGTCAGTGAATTTCACCGGAGGAAATTGAAAGATCACGGCGATGTGAGTGTCCGAGATTTAACTGAGGAAAGATTTGCACTGTCGGTCCTTGATTTCCGATAGGCCAAATACGACCGGTGGACTGGATTTTTGGCTAAAGTGCGAGGCCCATATGGCTGGAAGCACGGACACAGGGGAGAAGAAAACAAGAATCTTTGATCATATACTTTTGGGAAGAGAAGAACGTGAGCTAGGGTTTGGGTTTGGCGATTGCTATCACGATTCTAGGGTTTGATTTATTCATTCTCTTTTAATATTTTTCATGGGTTTTAAGAAATCCATGAGTAGCTAATCACCTCATATTAGTCAAGAATGTAGTTGGATATCAAAAACATGCTACTAAATTAATATATTGGTTTTGTTATCTCATTAAAATCATTATTGTCATGTTCTACGATTCATTATTGCATATGATTGTATGATTGTTTGTTTAGGAGCGCTACTAAATGACCATGAATGCATATCTAAAGCTAGACTAGGGTTTTGAGATACGTAATTGTTGATAAACCTTGTCATAAGTAGCATATTGTGATTACTAATTGTATTCAAAACCTTTGTGTGATTGCAAGTAGAAGCTTGACCTATGTTAAATAGTTTACTCGTAGTATTTCTATTGCATGGATTAGTCTAATTCATAGAACTTAAGGCACTTGGAGGATTAAACCTAATAGCACGTTGCATTAGGTTGTTCGCTGAGTAGTATTGACATATTCATCGTTATGGTATAAGAAATTTTCCGAAGTATGCTCTCGATGGGGTACTTTAGGACTCTTGATAATGAATGATTGAATGACAATACTAGTTATTAGTCGAAGTGCATGTATTATGATTGTATATGAACCCTTAACCAATATTCTCAACCTATTGATTCTCTTTATTCATTCTTTGCTATTATTATTAGTTTAATTATTTTCGACCTAAATCAAAAATCCCCCCAGGTTACTTAAGTTTTCAATTTCGAATAACAACCCATATCTCCTTGTGGAACGAATCTGTTCTTATTACTATACTATAATTTATAATTGTGAAGTGAAAGAACTTAAATTATTTTTGCGTCGGCTGACAACCGGCCAAATTTTGGCGCCGCTGCCGGGGAGGCATAGCGGATTGTTATATTGTTTTTGATTTCTTATTTTTAGTTTTTGATTTAGTTTTTGAGAATCTTGTTTCAGGTACTTGATCTTCGGCTTCCAAACGTTGGGATTACCTAAGGTGCGGAATTTCAACTCGCAGAGGAACAGTGCTACAAGAACCTCAAAATTCACAATAAGAAGAGATGGTTGGTGGTACGAACAACCAAAACATTGGTAACCAGGGAAACCAAGGGAACCAGGGAAATGGCGGGCTCCACCACCCCCACCTTCCAAGAGGACACTTAAATATCTGACATCCCCATCGTTTGATCAACAAAAGTTGTGTGTCAACTTGGAAGATTAAATTGAGCTCAAATATCAGTTGATTCATTGGTTACCGAAGTTCAAAGGGCTTCCAGGAGACAATCCGAATCGTCATTTATTATTGTTTCAACATAGGTTGACAAGTTTGAAGCCAACTGGAACTGATCAAGGTGGAGCTTTACTGACAGCTTTTCCTTTCTCTTTGATTGATTCTGCAGAAGAATGGTTTTATGGTCTTCTACCTGGAAGTATCACAACATGGAACGAGATTCAGAAGAGCATTTTTAGAAAAGTACTTTCCCGCCTCTAAAGCAGCAACTATTCGTAAAGAAATTAGTGGGATTGAACAAATTACTGGTGAGACTCTTTACGACTACTGGGAACGGTACAAGAAGTTGTTAGCGAGCTTCCCACATTATCAAATCTCTGAGCAACTCATAGTGCAGTACTTTTACGATGGTTTGCTCCAATCCGAGAGAAATATTATCGATGCAGCTAGTGGTGGTGTTTTGACAAATAAAACCATTGACGAAGCGACAGAATTGATCGAGAATATTGCTACAAACACGCAACAATTCAACACAAGAATTGTGTCAATGAGTCGAAAGGTTAATGAGGTTACTTCTTCACCTCACTTAGAACATATGATTGGTAATATAGAGAAGATGATACAACAAATGGCCGCAATAACCATTCCCTCTTATGCGGAAGAAGCTGAACAAGTCAATGCGGTATTCCCAAATTAGCAGAGACAAAGGTATGATCCCTATTCTAACACTTACAATCCAGGGTGGAGAGATCATCCCAATTTCAGCTATGAGAATACGCAATCAACATCTCCAAGGCTGGTTATTAATCACCCTAGTGGTTTCCAACAACTACCACAACCAGTGCAGAACTCGAAATCATCATAGATGCTTGCTATGATGAAGAATCTAACCAAAATGGTGCAAAAGAATCAACAAACGACTGATGGTGCAATCAAGGAGTTGCAGACACAAATGAGCACCATGGAGGGTAGATTGAACCTTTTGGAAACGCAGAATAGTGGAAAACTCCCTTCTCAACCTATTAATCCAAGAGAAACTGTTAATGCCGTGACGTTGAGAAGTGGTACACGAACTGTGCAACTAGAAGATGCTGAGAAAATCAAAGACCCCAAGGGGACGGTTTTAGAGAAAGAGATTACTCACTCTTCCCAAACCAATGAGGTACCTAAAACAAACTCTAAACCTCTTGTTTCAACTTATGTTCCTCCTTTACCGTTTCCTGGCAGGTTTGCTAACAAACAGGTAGAACAAGATCAAGAGATTCTAGATATATTCAAAATGATTCATGATAATATTCCGCTGATAGATGCAATTAGGAAAGTTCCTAAGTACGCAAGAGTTTTAAAAGACCTAAGCACCAAGAAGAAACGGTTAACCGGTAATGAGGTGATGAGTGTGGGGGAAAACGTTTCTGCTATCCTCCAAAAGAAACTCCCACCTAAATGCAAGGATCCAGGTAATTTCGATATACATGTTGTGATTGGCCATAAAAGGTTTGGAAAATCTATGCTTGATTTAGGAGCATCAGTTAATGTTATGCCCGTATCTATTTATGAGTCTTTGAATTTGGGTCCTTTGAAAGAAACCCGTATTGTTCTTGAACTAGATGATCGTTCTAATGTTTACCCTGGAGGTATTATTGAAGATGTGCTTGTGCATGTGAATCAACTCGTATTTCCATATGATTTCGTTGTATTGGAAATGGATAGCGGGTCTGATGCATCCATACCGCTGTTATTGGGGAGGCCTTTCATGAAAACGGCCAAAACCGTTATTGATGTTGAAAAAGGAACGCTCACTATGGAATTTGATGATGAAAAGATTCGCTTCAATATTTTTGGATAAATGCGGTATCCTAGCGATGTTCATTCGCATGTTTATGCTAATGTCTTAAACGAAGGCTAAGGAGTAGCCAACAGTCTACAGTCGGGCTAAAGACGTTAAACCAAGCGCTTAATGGGAGGCAACCCATAGGTTTTGTATCTTAAACCCTTTATTTTAAGTTTTTATTATTTGCATATCATATTTGCATCCCTATATTTAATTTCATAGATTCCATAATCTATTTTAGAAGAGAATTTTGACGAATACCTTTTCGTCAGAAAAATTCAAACTGCACGTAGTTCAGTTCATAGACCATAACTGTCAGACCGTTTATCTAAACACTATGCACTTTTGACACTTTGTAGAAAACACGTAGATGAACAACTTTGGTTAAATGGTGTTTTTCCAAATTCCTAACCAATTTGTACAGTTTTCGTGTTTTATCTTCTGCTACGTCAGATTTCCGAATTTTTCTGTTTTGCACATTGAGGACAATGTGAAGTTTAAGTGTGGGGGAGTATGCATATAGAGTTTTTATATTTTTGCCAAGATTTTTCAAACTCTTGTATATTTTGGCTAAAAAAAAAAAAAAAAAAAAAAAAAACCTCCAACTTGTAGAGATTTTAGAGTCATTAGCATACTTCTAGGTATGTTTACATAGAGATTCTGATTGACATAACTGAACTTGGAAGAGTGTTAAATAATGGATTTAATCATGCCGGTGATGCAAATGAGGTGCAGGGAGAAATGCATTATTAGAGTTGTTGATCAATCATTAGTGGAGACTACCCATTTTCATATCAACTGAGACACCAGACCAGATTTCTTTATAAATGACTAAAGAGCTTTATTTTGAGTGTGTGTCACCGTACGTTAATTCCAGGTAGAATGGTGAGCTACCCAACCTCCCACCAATATAATCACTATGTTTGATCTCTTGAGTGCTAATTTTTTCAATCATGAGGGTGACATCTATAGATGAAAACCACCTTCTTGTAGTTTGATTTGTAGTTAGTGCCATTCTCTCTCTCTCGCCAGCAATAGATCCATAGAAACTCCATCATCATCGACAAGGGAGCGACATCAAAATCTACAAGGAATGTTGAAGACGTTTAAGGTTTACAAGCAACAATACAAGGAAGAGCGCAATTTCATATTCAAGTAAAGCAACATACAATGAGCTGATTTTTATATACAAGTTGAAGGCTTATTTACAAGAGAGAAAAAAAATCAAAATATGAGAATTATATTGAAGTTTATGATACGAAGACAATACAAGTTGTCGAAGTTCTACGAAGTTCAAGAGTTTATCATCAACAGTTGAAGACCAAGAAGATGAAGGAGACGAGATGAAGACTATGTTTCTATTGGATTCTTTGAACGTGGTGCTTTCGTCATTGTTGATCAGATGTGAAGGTGGTAAGTACTCTCATCCTTGCTATAGTGGTTGATTTCCTTTCTTAGGGGTCATCAGAAAATATCTTTGTTTCACACGATGTTGTGGGGTCTCCAGAAATAATTCGGATGGTTTCCTTCCAACCATACAACATGTGTAGGATTCTCTCTTCATTCCTACCCGCACACAGGTGAGACCCATAAAAAAAGCCGTTTTATTGAGTGAAATTATCATAAAATCCTTTTAAGTGAGGCAGAAGTCGAGGCGAAATGCTTATTGATCGCTCTCAAACACGCATTCTCTCATTATGGTGTGGTTATTTCTCACTCAAGATTTAAGAATGAATATGTTCTTTGGTATTTCTAACTTCTTATTACTAGCATACAGAAACTATATGTCCTCATAGCTCTTTGGATGCTTGGGAAGCTGGAACGCTTTGAAGTTGTAGTAGGTTTTGTGGGTATATCTCTTGTAAGCCCTCAAGAGACTATAACTCATCCACTAGGGACACCTAGGGGTTTAAAGGCCTGTTGCACATGCTAAGTGCAACCGTGTTCTCGATGACATGGAGTTGTTGTACCTTAGTTTATTTTTGTAGTTTGCTCGAGGACTAGCAAAAATCAAGTGTGGGGGAATTTTATAGGTACATTATTTGCACTAGTTAGGTACTCAAATACTTTGCTTTCTTGATTTGTATCATCATGCTTTGATTTTGTTTGTTTTTGAGTTTCTTAGGTATCTGAGGCTATCCTAACCAAAAGGAAGTGGAACTCGTTTAAATCTGGGATTTCTTTGCACCATCTCGAAGAGGAAAAAAATACGAAGGCAACGACGAAAGAATGGAGCTATTCCGATGTCGCATGAGAAAGTTATGAGGAAAATAGGAAGGTAAGCTTGTCAGTTTCGTAGAACTGACAGTTAAACAAGAGTGGTGCAGTAAATTAAAATGACGATCTTCCAAGACTGACAGTTGACTGGTATTTACTATAGGAAGATGCTGGAATTACTCCGGGTACCCATCATCTTCTTTTCCGCATGATTTCTGCAGATCATCGACCGTACCTGGTGTTAATCGTGATGGAGCTGCTGTTGAACGTCGGTGGAGTCTGTGACGTTAGAACTCGAGTCTGGCAGTGATTATAAGAAGCTCTTAGTGGTGTGTGTTCGATGCCATATATTGAACAGAGTATGGAAAAGTTTGAAGTCAGGCAAGAGAGAACTCAGTTGCCATGGCAAAAGTTGGGCATGCTGTTTGGGAGAAGAAAATGGACGGTATAATGAAGATGATTGATTGTTGGTGAACTGGTCATGCTGGAAGCAGAAGTTTAGCTTGAGAGTATACATGGGAGTCGATGGAAGAGTAGCTCGGGATAAAGATGCATCGATGATGATGTGCTGATTTGAATGAAGAAGGATTCATGCTCGAGTATATGCTGGTAATGAGTTTCATGAGCATGGCAGACAAGGAGGTTTGAAGCTACAAGGGTGATCTGTGGTTGTTGCCATTCATGGCAGTAACAATATTGGTGAAAGATGATATTTTCTTCCATGATGACGAAAAAGTGAGAGTTTTAAGCTCGAGCTGAATATACATGGATAATGGTAATGAAGGTTCGTCGAGAAGAAGTCAGTGATATGATGGAGAGTTTGGTTTGCTACCATTAATAATAAAAATGGATCTCGAAATAATTAGGACACTGTATAGATCATGGAGAAGGTGGTTGGTCGAGTCTGAGAATATTCGAAAGAGTGCAAGTTTAAAAGGGAACTAAGGTGTTGTTGGATACTGTAGGAGAACGAAGGAGAAGAGGATATTGTTGCTGGAGTATGAGCTTGAGAGGAAGAATAGACAGAGTCTGCTGGTGATTCTCGGTGTTGGCAATGACGAATTTATGATGAAGGGTTGGTGCTGATAAGTTTGGAGCTTTGGTTGTCAGGAAAAAGAGAAGAAGCAATGGGATTGACTTCTTTGCTTCCAACGACGATGTAGAAGATGATACTGAATGCAGTAGTAACGATGGTCGACGATGATCAAATATGGATGAAGGAAGTATGCCTGAGTTAGAATCAAAGAAGAAAACGAAAAAAGTGAAACTCAGGGGAAAATAATTCTCACAGAGGAGTGGCCGTGGAAAATTAGTCAAGAAAATAAAAATCCCGTAACTCTAAAAACTCTCGGTGAGGTAAGTGTCCGTGACTTTCACCGGAGGAAATTGAAAGATTAGGGAAACGAAAAACTCACGGCGATGTGAGTGTCCGAGATTTAACTGAGGAAAGATTTGCACTGTCAGTCCTTTATTTTCGACAAGCCAAATACTACTGGTGGACTGGATGTTTGGCTAAAGTGCGAGGCCCATATGGATGGAAGCACGGACACATGGGAGAAGAAAAGAAGAATCTTTGATCATATACTTTTGGGAAGAGAAGAACGAGAACTAGGGTTTGGGTTTGGCGATTGCTATCACGATTCTAGGGTTTGGATTATTCATTCTCTTTTAATATTTTTCATGGGTTTTAAGAAATCCATGATTAGCTAATCGCCTCATATTGGTTATGGATGTAGTCGGATATCGAAAACATGCTACTAAATTAATATATTGGTTTTTCTATCTCATTCAAATTATTATTGTCTTGTTCTACGATTTATTAATGCATATGATTGTATGATTGTTTGTTTAGGAGCGCTACTAAATGACCATGAATGCATATCTAAAGCTAGACTAGGGTTTTGAGATACGTAATTGTTGATAAACCTTGTCATAAGTAGCATATTGTGATTACTAATTGTATTCAAAACCTTTGTGTGATTTCAAGTAGAAGCTTGACCTATGTTAAATAGTTTACTCGTAGTATTTCTATTGCATGGATTAGTCTAATTCATAGAACTTAAGGCACTTGGAGGATTAAACCTAATAGCATGTTGCATTAGGTTGTTCACTGTGTAGTATTCACATATTCATCGTTATGGTATGTGATGATATAAGGAATTTTCCTGAGTATGCTCTCGATGGGGTACTTTAGGACTCTTGATAATGAATGATTGAGTGATAATACCAGTTATTAGTCGAAGTGCATGTATTATGATTGATGATGAACCCTTAACCAATATTCTCAACCCATTGATTCTCTTTATTCATTCTTTGCTATTATTATTAGTTTAATTATTTTCGACCTAAATAAAAAATCCCCCCAGGTTACTTAAGTTTTGAATTACGAATAACAACCCATATCTCCTTGTGGAACGAATATGTTCTTATTACTATACTATTATTTATAATTGTGAAGTGAAAGAACTTAAATTATTTTTACGTCGGCTGACAACCGGCCAAATTTCGGCGCCGCTGCCGAGGAGGCATAGCCGATTGTTATTTTGTTTTTGTTTTTGATTTCTTATTTTTAGTTTTTAATTTTGTTTTTGAGAATCTTGTTTCGGGTACTTGATCTCTGGCTTCCAAACGTTGGGATTACCAAAGGTGCGGAATTTCAACTCGCAGAGGAATAGTGCTACAAGAACCTCAAAATTCACAACAAGAAGAGATGGTTGGTGGAACGAACAACCAAAACATTGGTAACCAGGGAAACCAGGGAAATGGCAGCACTCCACCACCTCCACCTCCCAAGAGAACACTCAAAGAGATGACATCCCCATCGTTTGATTAACAAAAGTTGTGTGTCAACTTGGAAGATTCAATTGAGCTCAAATCTCAGTTGATTCATTGGTTACCGAAGTTCAAAAGGATTCCAGGAGACAATCCGAATCGTCATTTATTATTGTTTCAACATAGGTTGACAAGTTTGAAGCCAACTGGAACTGATCAAGGTGGAGCTTTACTGACAGCTTTTCCTTTCTCTTTGATTGATTCTGCAGAAGAATGGTTTTATGGTCTTCCACCTAGAAGTATCACAACATGGAACGAGATGCAGAGAGCATTTTTAGAAAAGTACTTTCCCGCCTCTAAAGCAACAACTATTCGTAAATCAATTAGTGGGATTGAATAAATTACTAGTGAGACTCTTTACGACTACTGGGAATGGTACAAGAAGTTGTTAGCGAGCTTCCCACATCATCAAATCTCTGAGAAACTCATAGTGCAGTATTTTTACGATGGTTTTCTCAAATCCGAGAGAAATCTTATCGATGCAACTAGTGGTGGTGTTTTGACTAACAAAACTGTAACGACGCTCAAGCTCGTCAATGCTATTAGACTAGTCAAGGACGTTTTAGCCGCTAATGTTAATTTATAGGAATTAATCAAACAATAATCTAGATACGAAACTAGTACCATTAAATATATCTCGAAAATTTATGCGAAATGGACTACTCAAACGCGTAAATTGGATATCGGACGAAGAAGATACGAGACCTAAAAGATGGAATAGAAATCGGTCAAACTTCCGTTGACCGTCATAGTTGACTTGACCGTTGACCGACGAATCTTAACCTGACCAGGACTTTTAGTTAGTACAAAGTTACCCCTTAGTAATTTTTGAGTCATTGGTAATAGTAGAAACTTATTAATCAAGTTAGATTAATTAATTAATAGTTAATTATGTTTAGGTTAGATTAATTACCTAATTACGTTAGTTATGAAACAGATATTTATTTTGTATTTGATACTTATCAATCAGTAAGTAGGAGGTGTAATTTAGAGAAGGAAAACAGGACAATTACAGTTCCTAGAATAAGAATTGTGTTATAAAGCTATCCAAGTCCTCTCCTTATATCAACGAACATTTCTTAGTTCTAAGAGTAAGATAGATAGCTATGGAGGGTTAGAGAGATGATGGAGAATAAGAGAGAAATAGTTACTCACTGATCACAAGCAATGAATATATGAAAGATAATATTAGAGCAGAGATAACATGATTGAAAGGATTTTGTTGATGATGACTTTGTTAATGGAGAATAGAAATATATATATGGTGTTCATGATGATTATCACTAGATGGAGATGATACAAACTAGCTAATCTGTCCAAGGTAACCCTTTTAATTTATCCTATATTGTTTATAATGTTTTGGGTTGTTGCTAGATATGGAAATTAGTTAGAAAACAATTAAGTGATTCATGTATGAAAAACCATGATTTTGTAAGAAACTATATGTGTCTCTGCCTTATGTTTGAGCATGATAATTATCATCTTGAAATATGATTTTAGTCTTTGGGTAAATATAGAAGTTGTACATGAGTCTTTCATGTTTTTATAGAGACCAAGTTTGGTTGATTTGGTTTAATAGATAATTAATAAGGAATTTTCAAAGTTTACTCCTTGAGACTAAAATTCTGTAAACTGCGGTGAGTATGCGGATAAATGTACATTTTGTTGTATGTTAGAGTTGGAACTGGCTTCCGGTCATAACTACAAACTTGTAGAGGAGACCATCATATTTCTAAGGAGACATTAGGATCCTCATTTGGATTAAATTTGAGAAACTGATAGACCCCGAAAAATTGGTGCTTGTGCTGTGTACAAGTAGTTTATATGCCTGTCATGTGTTTGTAATATTGTCTGAATCGACTCGGTGAGTCAGCGAGTAAGATGAATGAGTTACATGACTCAGACAAGTCAGACCAAGTGGGTAGTGAACCGGGTAAACGGGTCGGGTCATGTGTTGACCCGATGGATCAGTCAAGTGGGTAGCAGGCCGGACTAGTGGGCCGTGCCGGATCAGGCCCATGAGTTGGGTTTAGGGCCATAAATAGTATTTTGAGTTTTTGGACCATTTATGTTCTGAATTAGCTTTCGGTTCCTTCTGTAAAGTTGTAGGTATTTTCGAGGGCTTTCCGTTGACACCCAATTTGACCCCATTTGGGTAAGTAGATAATTATTTATTCCCAAATTACTTATAACCAGGTTATGGATCCATTAATAGAACTAGAACCGTTAGTTATTTCACTTAACGTATAACTAGAGAATTGTATGATATTATGTTATGAACCTTGTACGAGCCTATTGGATAAATTCTTAGAGTTATTGTGTGATTAACAGTTAGTCTATATTAACAACGATCGATTCAAAGGATGTACCAGTGGATTGAGGAATACAAGGTATGCGTGGCTTGTCATCAAACCAGGTGGGAACTCTGTAACCTTCTTGTAATCATTAAGCATTCTTTTTATTGCGAGCATGATGAGTCTTTATTACTTTTGGCATATTTTTGTGTCTTACTATCTATGTAAATGCTTGTATGTGTCTTTATGTGTGTATGATATGCGTTGTATGATTTCCCCGCAAGGAGTGTCTGTGATTCCCCACGGCTCTTTGCTAAGTTAAGTATGGCGGCTTCTTCCCCATTTTAATATTACTTAGTAGGGCGGCTTCTTCCCTGTTTTAATATATTAGTAGGGCGGTTTCTTCCCCGTTTCGATAGTATATAAATAATATATAGTAGGGCGGCTTCTTCCCCGTTTCGCTATTATATATACTATTTTATTTTGGGAAATCACTCCTGTGCATATTATGCTTGTTTGTCTAACTTTCTAATCTTGATAGTGATATTCTGAATCATGGTTTGTATGGGCACTCTGTGTGGACGATTTTATTATTATTGATTAGAGTTTCTCGTGCATCGTCTTCTCCTATGAGTTAGGCGAGGTTAGAGAGATATCTGCTTCATGATGCATAAATAGCTGAATGATTAGTTCTTTTGTTTCTTTCTATTTATATTCTTTCTGAACTGTGAGGCATGTTAGTGATTACTTGTGAGTTACATGTTTTCATTGAGCCCCCATTTTGGGACGATGTGCTCATTCGTTTCCACTTCAGTTTCAGTATTCAGAAGAAAAGGCGTACGTGAAGATATTCGTTTCCGTAGCGTAAAGTTTTCAAAGAATTGAAGATGTTTTATTTATATTTTATTTATGTATATTTTCTCTGTAAACAACACACGATTATATTCATATCATATGAGAAATCTTCATTTATACTGTATCAGAGTGTATGGGCTTTCTTTTGGGCTTAGCTTTTGTAGCTGAAAATCTTATGATCGTTAGTCTAGATTTTATACTTCAATTAGTTGTAATCCTACTAGCTAAGCAGGTTTAAGAGTTGGGACGTCACAAGTTGGTATCAGAGCTCAATATTAGATCTTACATGGGAAATATTAGATAATTCTTAGTACCAGATAGATCAATAGATTAATGTAGAACTGGGTTGGGCTGTGAGATAAATTTTAATCACTAAAAGTTATCAATAACTAAAAGATTATTTGGTTGATTGATTTGTTTGTTTGGTTGTGTGTACTTTTTTGTGAAGTAAAATTTTTGGGTAAACCAATTATTTTATGTTTTGGAAAGCTAGTAGAGATTAGAGAATAATTAGTCTAAAAAGTATGAGCTTGTAGACAATCGATACTAGAAAAAAATTAGTGAGATTAGTATATTTGATAGATTCCAAAAGTCATATAGTAACTATGTGTGTACCTTGCATTTACATAGGGTCATCAATCTATTAAAATGGATAATTATTGATGCTTATCTACGGTTAAGTTTGGTAAATTAGACTAATGACAAATTAGAAATATATGTTTTTTTTGTTTAAACCAGATAATTAATATAAGACTTATTAGGTTAGACTTAAGACACATGAAGATATATTGCACAAAATAAAAAAGACTAAATCTATTAGTAATCTTATTCCAAAATTATCTTTAGTATAATAAATGATTCAGTAAATAACAAATACACAAGAAGCAGTAATAACAAAATTATCTTTAGTCTAATAAATGATTCCAAAATTATCTTTAGTGATGTATATAAATTGAAGAGAAGAAGTGAATCTGAGAAATAAGAAGCGTATGTTGTTAGTGAAAGAATTCAATAGAAGAAATGAGCGTCCATTTGGAGCGAAAAGGAGCACAAAGGACCAATTCATAGGCGAGTGACGAGGCGTCGAACTCGCAAAAATAATATTTCTCTACTGTTTACACTAGCAAGTAGTGTAATGTAAGAAGGATCGTCCCAAGGGAGGTAGGAAGTTTCTAGTTGTTAAGCAAATACTCTTAGCAAAGATGATTGTGTTCTAGAAAATCTGAAAATAGTAAATTGTATTCAAATATGAGATGGAATTGATTAAAGGTTTATTCTAGACTACGGAATATAAACCAAACTGATATATAGCCAAGTTCTTTGCATTATCATGTTACTAACAACCCTAGAATAATTAGTACTTTCAACTATTCCGTTATTATCTCCTAAGCTCACCGGATACGGAAGCGCTCGACTGCCGGTTCCTACTTGCCAAGTTTCCTAGAGGTACG
The DNA here is from genome assembly GCA_023529315.1 of Papaver bracteatum. Taxonomy (NCBI): domain Eukaryota; kingdom Viridiplantae; phylum Streptophyta; class Magnoliopsida; order Ranunculales; family Papaveraceae; genus Papaver; species Papaver bracteatum. The sequence continues at coordinate 1,386,164 of JAJJWX010002606.1, read as the reverse complement.
CTTACTAGGTGTGACTTAAACAAATTCTCTAAGTTTTGTGAGATAAGGTTGCTCCTAGTGATGAAATCAAAAGCATGAATCACCTACTAGTGTTGATTTCTACATACGGGCACTTAACAAAGTCCCATCATCAGTACCCATATATTGCTACTTGCGTTTATATTTCTAGACAATTACGGGTCGAAGAAAATCTAAACTAGCAAATAGATTAAGAATTAATGATTTAATTTCGAACTTAAACCCTTAACAAATAATCCATAAACATTAATAGCATAGTAGAAAATCAATCAATAACATAAATAAATGCAATAGAATAAGTTATTTCATATCAAATATAGATTCATATTTCGGGCTTCGAAATCGCCCTTAATCAAAGAAAGTTTTAATTACTCATAATTTTGAAATACTAGCAAATAAGTAAATAAAGAAGTAGAAATAAAGTATAGCTAAAAATGGAAGAATTAGAAGAAGAAGAAGAAGTCGAGAGAAGAAGAGTAGAATGAGAGGTGTGTTGGGATATGTTTTGGGGCTATATTTATAGGACAAAGTTTGCCCCACGATCATCCCACGAGCTCCAACAACCATCCCATGCGAGCTCCCACATTCATCAGGCTGCTTGCTGCGGTCTTCTTTTCTATTTTTTTATTTTTATTTCTTTCAACCGCCCATGTGTTGTTTCTGATTCTTCACGTTCTCGCCATCAAACTGAGACCCGTCTCTTGCTCGCCTCAAATCTTCTTTTTCTTTTGCATTTTCTATTTGCTGCGTGAAGCTTGAGCTCGTTGACCAACCAATCTCTTCACGTATCGAGTTCCTTGTCTGCCATCATTGCCGACGTCTCCCATGCGCATGTGATTTACCTTCTTTTCCCAACATCTCTCTCTCTCTATTTCTTCACGTGCAACATGGAAACACCAAACCCGAGCATTCTTCACGTTCAACATCACTCATTCCGTCTTCGTCCATGCATGCAACGCCTTCTTCTCTTCTCTGTATTTTTATCACGACCATCTTCCTGTATTCTAAAGCAGCCAACGGTTCCGTTAACTCATCATCATTACTGCCATTTATCATCTTCCAACTCCGACCACTCAACATCCACCATCAAACACCACGAGCATAACTCCAACGAAAACAACTAACCACAGCACAAATCCAGCGCGTTCTCTTGTTCTTCACCACGGCTATCCATTGATGACCATCACCGCTGCCAACGTCTGCGGATTCATCCAGCAGCTCGAGCTTCACAGTAGCTGCATGTTGTTCTTATCACTAATATGGTCATCTTCCTCTGCTGTTGACTCGAGCTCCAACAACATCTCTGCCGATTTCCGCCATTCACCATTGACAACAGTCCCGTCGAGCTCCACCAGCCTCAGTCACGACTATGCATCTTTGAACTTGGTTCATCTCGAGCTTCACTTCTCTGCTCATTCACCATTTCCGGCCATGCATGCCATGCCCCTTCACCGAGCATCAACAGCTCTAGCTTCTCGGTTAACTTCCATGAACATCACCGAGTTCTTCTCTTTCCGGCCATTACTTCCATCACCATGGACTCGTTCTTCCTGGGCTTCCATCACCACACCACCAGCGTCATCACTGCCTCGGACAACCACCATTATCGTGGCATAAAAATCCATCGACAATCTCTCGGTGAACCGAGAGATAGAAGGCCGACGGGGTATGAGGAAGAAGGTGGTCGCCCCTTAGCAGTTGACTGGCCTTCCTTTAGTAGTTCCCTTGAACCAGGGTACCCCTTAACAGGAAGGTGCCCCTTATCGTATAGTGAGGGTGCCTCTTAGCAATATTTGTTTAACTGTCAGTTCTCCGGAACTGACAAGATTAATTTCTCGTTTTGCCCATAACTTCTTCATACGAACTCCGAATGACTCCGCTCTTTCGCCGTTGGATCTCCCGTCTCGTCGTCTACACAATGAAAAGTGGAAATATTGTATTTGAACGAGTTACATTTGGTCTTTGGCCCTTCTACACTCATGGCTAGCCTCTTTTATTGCACAATTACGTGCAAATTCACTTCTTTTTGGATGATTCCCCTAATAAAACACAAATAAGAGAAAACAAGCGTAACATACAATAATTTGCAAGAAAACCAACAAATACTAGCATGGAATTAACACAAAATATATGTGCAATATGCACTTATCAGCGAGCGAAGCTAGCTACTGTTGAGCAAGAAAGAGGATGGGCATGTCAGTTCTCTGGAACCGACAAACAATATATCATTTGGTTAACCCTTATCTACCCTCACTGGGTGGCCATATCCAAACCCATTCCTATACAAGACCTAAATTTCAAAGAAGGGATAATTCTTCTCCTCATTACCTTCTTTACCTGAAATCAATGGAAGAGAGAAAGGCGGCTGGCAGAGTTGGATATCGAGAAATTGATGCTGAACAAATGGGTTTTACTGAATCAAGAAGTATCTCAAGCTATTGATGACAAAATAAGGGTTTGGTTCATACTCAATAAAATTGGAGGTTTTGATGATGGTTTGCTGTGAAGATTAACATTGGGTTTTAACAGGAATTGAATATAGGGTTTTTCTATGAGATAAAGAAGACATGATGTTGATATTCATGGGTGTTGTGTTTTTGAATTCAGGATGAAGGAGAATTGAAGCTAGGGTTTGTAGTGAATCTGTGTTTGAAGATTTGATTGAGTTAGTGGTTGGAATGATTTACACGGAAGAAATCAGTGAAGATATGGGTTATGATTGGCTTGAGTTAGAGGCAGAATTGGGTTCAAGATGATGAGAAATTGATGGAGTTTGAATACTAACCAAAAAAGAGAAGATAATGATGCTTCCGAGGTTAATGGAGACTGAATATAAGTGGGTTGGAATGATTAAATGAAATGGGTTCTGAATTGAAATTTCAAGGAAGAAGAATTTGCTATTGAAGGATGTAATGACTTTATGGTGGTAACTGAAATAGCTTGGTGTATGATTTCAAGTTGCAGGTGTTGATGAGTTACAGTGGCTTGTGGTAGTGCCTGTGATGATGTTCTGAATTCAGTAAGGTATATGTATAGTTGCAGGGGTGGATGGAATGATATTGCTGCTTTTCAGTCCAGTTAAGTCTAGATGGAGCATTTCAAGAGACTGATGATAGCAGTGGTGCTAATGGGTTAGTCTGACTAAGATGGAGTTGCAGGCAAGTGCGGTTCAATAAGAACGATGCCGGAACCTGTGAATGGCAAGGAGTCTGAGAATGTGAAGCTGCGATGAAGTGGTTGTGACTGTTAGCAGGAGTGAATGGATGGAAGTTTCAAGTAATTGTAGAAGGTACTGTAATGGCAATGGAGTTGGCATTCCGGGTTTGTGGTGGAAGCTGCAGTTCAGGAGATGAGTTTGAATTGAGTTGTGTGAGAAGTGTAGTTTCTGTTGAAGAATTGATGGATGCTAGACAGATGAGAATGGAGTGACAGTTGTGCCTGTGCTTATAGGAAGAAATGGCAGTGGCCAGAGAGAAGCTACAACAGTACTGGTGGTTTTATTGCAAAGGGCTAGATGGTTGCTGCAGTAGGGTCCCTGATGCTGGCCTGGGATGGTGATTTATATGAGATGGATTTGGTTGCTGTGTCTAGAATGGAGATGGGTTGGTGATGGTTTGTGCAGCTGATAGAGTTATGAGCTGAAAATCAGAAAGGAATAAAGTGGAGTTAAGATGCATAACTGAGAGGATAAGAATACCCGAGTTGATGGTGGACTGCACTGGCTGCAGAAATGGGAGTAACTGCAGGGGAGATTTTGTGTGATGCTGCCTTGAGACTCAAGAATGGTTCAGTGGTACTGTGTTCATGGGTAGAAGTAATTGGAACTGCTGGTTAAGAACTGTACCTGGTGGTGTTATGCAGTGGTGTAGCTGGGTTGGAGTTGGTTTAACATGTGGTTGCAGTGAAAATATGGGGCCTTGAGAAATTGCATGTGCTAAATTGAATGAATGAGTTTGTCTCAAGATGCTGTGTGGCTGGCGCTAGTTGATAATGCTCTTGGTGGTAATGTCAATAATGGATGAGAATGGCTGTGAGCTAATAAGAATGAGGCAGGAGAGAGCTACAGAATGAGACAAAGATTGCAGTCAAGATGAACTGGTGGTGCTGTTTAAACTGGGAATAAAACGAAGAAGTTATATGATCTGCAGTTGATGTAAATGACTGTGTCAGGTCGAACATTGCAGGAGTGTATGGATCAGCTGAGTCTGACAGTGGTGTTAAGGCTTAGATGGGGATTAAAGGGTTGATTTGATGGAGTTGAACTGAATTGGGAGTGTGTTTGAGATAGTGTTGATCTGGTGCAGCTTTTGGCTTGAGATTGTGAAGGATGCACAGCCAACATGGCTGGTGTGCAAAGTTGCAACAATCTTGGAATATGACTCATTCAAGCTGAGTCAGTTAGGTGACTTGATCTTGACTCAATGACTCACTCACTTGACTTAGTTTGACTTTCACTTGACTAGGTGACCGGGTGGACTTTGCCGGTCACCTGAACTTTGTTCCGGTGCCGGATTCTGCCAACTTCCGGCCAGTGCACCAGTTTTCCGGCAAGTAGTTTTTGGGACATATTTTCACATGGGTATTTCACATACATGAGCTTGGTGGACTTCTTGTTATTGGACCTTGGGCTTTGAAGACCTAATTTTGGAAAGTTGAAAAGATATAAAAGGAAAAGTTTCTGTTCTTTTTGGGATTATTCTACGGGAGTTTTGGAGGAGAGCAGCGACTAGGGTTTGCTTTCGTTTATTTTTCATCTTCTTCATTTTATTTTTATTATTGATTATGAATATGATTATGTTGAATCCAAAAACTATGATTAGCTAAACATTTATTATTGGTTATGGGATATAAAGTGGATTTCACAAATAAGATTTGAATCAATGATTTAGTTTTGTCTCAATAAATTACTGTTTATGATTCATGGTTTATTTTGTTATATGATTTGATTGTTTATTTGGTTGAGTCCGGAATCAATCCGATTTGCTTTCATATCTATAGCTATATTAGGGTTTTCAATACGAAAACGTTGTTTATCCATGATTCTAAGTAGCATAAATGTGGGTAGTGCTTGTAGTGATATATCCTACTAGTCACATATGAATCATAACTTGGGTTAAATTGATTTAGTGCTTTTACACATTTTGATTGCCTTGATTAGTCTTACTCCATAGAACTTATTGCTTTTAGGGAGTTAAATCTAATTGTGCTTTCACACTTTAGGTTGCATTCTAGGAAGAAGTCACATATGCATCTTTGGTTACTAAGAATCTGAAAATTTGCATAACAACAAAAGCCTCTCTGTGGATACGAACTCTTTCTTATCGCATACTACTTTTATTTTAGTGAAGTTAGAAAGTGAAATTATATTTGACCGGCTGACAACCGACCAAATTTTGGCGCCATTGCCGGGGAGGCATACGGCTTGTTATTAAGTTTTTAGTTTCTTTTATATTTTCTGCTTGCATATTTGCTTTTCGTTTGTTGTCTTGTTTCTCATTTGTTTGCGAGAATTGTTTTCAGGTACTAATCCCTGGCTTCTAAAGATTGGAATTATCGAAGGTGCGGGATAGCTACTCGAAGAGGCACAATACTCCAACCAAGGCAAGACACAACGGAAGAAAAAGTCTTGGAAGTAGAACACGAAGCTAATCATAAAGAAGAAGAAGAACAAGAGGTTTTATTCGTAGAAGAACCACTAGTTGAAGAGGAAGAAGCAATGGGTGATGCAAACCGTACACTCAAGGACTTGGCTTCTCATAGGCTTGATGCACAACAATGGTGTATCCAAACAAACTCAACTTTCGAGATCAAGCCGGGGTTGCTTAGAGAGTTACCAAAGTGCCATGGCATGGTGAATGAAGACCCAAACAATCATCTTATGGAGTTCCATACCATTGTCAAGGCTATTCTTCCAGCGGAGACTGAAGCCGATGGTGCAATGTTGAAAGTTTTTCCATTTTCTATGGTGGACATCGCTAAGGATTGGTTGTATTGTTTGCCATCCGGAAGTGTCACTACATGGAATGGGTTGAAGAATCTCTTTCTAGAGAGGTATTTTCCTGCATCAAAGGATACTCAAATTCGCAAAGAGATTTGTGGAATAAAACAACATGTGGGAGAATCTTTGTACGAATGTTGGGAGTGATACAAGAGATTGGTGGCAAGCTGCCCACACCACCAATTCAGCGACGCTATGATAATCCAATACTTCTATGAAGGTCTTCAATCAAGTGATAGATATCTTCTTGATGCAGCGGGTGGTGGTGTAGTAGTGAACAAGACGGTGGCCCAAGCTGCCGAGTTGATTGAAATCATGGCTACAAACTCACAACAATTCTACACAAGAGGTGAACCAATGGTTAGGGGAGTGCATGAAGTTAATGATTCATCATCATCACACTGTGATCAAAGGATGGATAATATGGAGCAAATGATGCAAAAGATGGCTGCAGTTATATTACCTTCGTATGGTGAAGAGCTGGAGAAAGATAGTGCGGTTTTTCCAAATCCACAAAGACGGTATGATCCCTACTCCAACACCTACAATCCGGGATGGAGAGATCATCCAAATTTCAGCTATGCCAACAAGCAAGGTGCGGTTCAACAACCCAACTTCAACCGTCCAAGTGGGTTTCAACCACAACAACAAAATTCCAACCGCAACAACAACAATTTCAGCGACCACAACAACCGGTTCAAAACCAAAGTTCCGATATCGATGAAAAGTTACAAACAATGATGCAAGGAATTTCTACCATGTTCAAAGAAAGTTAGCAGGAAACTAAGAGTTCTATCAAGGAGTTGCAGACTCAAGTGGGCTCCATGGCAATTGATATCAACAAATTGAAGGCACAAAATAGTGGGAGACTCTCTTATCAACCCATTAACCTAAAACAGGGTGTCAATGCTATTACGTTGAGAAGTGGTACACAGCTTATGCAACCCGAAGTTGCTGATTTGGGTGAAGAGGAAGCTCCAAAGGAGCCGGTTTTGGAAGAAAAGAGGGATGAAATTCCCCAAACACCCGAGGTACCTATTCCTAACTCTAAAACTCCTATTCCTACTTATGTTCCTCTTATACCTTTTTCTCGCAGATTTGCAAGTTCTAAGAAGGCGGAACTAGAAAAGGAGATTTTAGATGTTCTTAAAAAGATTCATGTGAATATACCACTCATTGATGCTATCAAGCAAGTTCCCAAGTATGCAAAAGTGTTGAAGGATTTGTGTACCAATAAGCAAAGGCTCAAAGGAAATGAAGTGCTAAGTTTGGGGGAGAATGCTTCGGCAATCTTACAACACAAACTCCCACTTAAATGCAAGGATCCCGGTAGCTTTGACATTCCCGTCACAATTGGTAACACCACTTTTAACAAAGCAATGTTAGACTTAGGTGCATCCGTTAATGTTATGCCGACATCCATGTATAATTCACTTAATCTAGGTCCTTTGAAAAAGGATGGAATTGTGTTGCAATTAGCCGATCGCTCTAATGTTTACCCAATGGGTATTATTGAGGATGTTCTTGTGCAGGTTAATCAACTTGTATTTCGCAAGCACAACAAGATAAAGTAGTAATTGATAATCAACAAAAATTGGTAGCGATGGGCAGTCGAGATCAAGAAGAATATGAAAGGGAGAAGAATTATTACAATCGCGGTGGAAATAATAAGATTCAAAGACTTGATCAGCCGCAAGAAACTTATGGCGGAAAAAGGCATAATAACTTTAGAGGGCAAGGAAATCAAAAGATAATATGGGAAGAAATTAAGATGCCACCTCTTAATGCTAGTATAGAAAAAATTTGGGAAGCTATCATTCTGATGGAAAATATACCATCCCCATGGAACATGGGAAAAGAACCACATCCAAGCAATAGAAGTCAAGAATTTTGTCCTTATCATCACTTTCATGGCCATTCAATAAATGATTGTAGGAATGTAAAGAGGATAATTTTGAGGATGATTGATCAGGAGAAGTTAAATCACTTTCTAGTAGGACATCCACAACCTCATCAATTACCGCCAGCACCAGAAACTCGCAGAGTGAATGCTGTCAAAGGAGCAGAAACATTCGTGATAGAAGTGGGTATTTGATGAGTGCCAAATATTGCATATTCATACACCTTTTTATTGGCGCTTAACTCATCTTTCACGCTTTATTTTCATATTTTATCCCAAATTATGTATATTTACTGTTTTCAAGAATAAATATTTGTACTAATTAATTTTGTGTTTTTTTTTAGGTAGTAAATAAAGCTTGGATGAATTGAGAAGCCAAAAGAACAGAAAGTTGGAGGCTAGCGTCTTTGGAAGAGTTGCAACCAGCTTGCGCATCAGTGGAAACCTGTTTACAAATACATGGGTTTAAACTACCCATGATTCAAGACCCAAGCCCGTCTCCATCTTGAGCCATCGGATTTTATATAACCAATGTGCATCCAACGACATCTCCAATCAATGCATCAACTCTCGATGCTCCCGTCTCACACCCTAGCAGCCTATCTTATCCTCCCAAATCGCACAAAAGACCCAACAAATCCGTTTTCCTTGTCCCCAAAAGAGCCACCTCCCCTTAAATCACTCAATCAATTAAGGAAAACTAGAATTATATTCTAATTAAAAGAAAAAGAAAAATCAAGCATCAATTAAGGAAAGATTGAAGTTTTGAATTGATGTCTCTCTCTCATTTTCGAATCGAAGGAAGGTTATGTATAAATAGAGGGTGTTGTTGTGTTTAAGAGCCATTCAAGAATAGCTTGTTCATACTAGTTTCTTAATTTCAGTGGTGTTATAATGTTATTCATGTTCTAGTTTCATTTGCTAGGGTTTAGATGAAGCCGTAACTTATTGTTATGTATTCATATCTTGTATATTGTTCCTGAAAGTTTAGAATTGTTTAAAGATATAATTTAATCCAAGTTTGTCAACATCTTGCTCTCACAATGTATGCCATGTATCCATTATAGCTAGAATATCTCTATGTTGATTATGCTGCAACTCATGCTTAACCAAATATTGATCCTCAGATTAGTTGTGCTTTAATTAGACAGTTAATGCTTTGGAGAAATACTTTAGTTGTGATTAAATTATCCATTGGAGAAACACCTTAGATACACGGTAGACTTGAATCTGCTGTAAGGACAAGAATAATATTACAAGTTGAATGCATATCATAGGTTAGTGGTGGATTTGAATACCCTAGTATCCATATTCTCAGTATTTACACCTTGAGTTAATTGCATATTTTAATTCAAATTACTTTCTGTTTAAGTCTTTGCCAATATATCGTCGTATCGAAAAAATCAAACCCCTTTTGGTTACCCTCTGAATCAGTTCTTAGTAAGGATTTAGAATCAACTTCTACACTCTCCAAGTCTCTGTGGTTCGACCTGTGCTTGCCCTGTGTTGCTTGTCGACACTGTGCACTTGCAGTATACATAGTTGTAGGTATCTTTTTAAGCCTATCAGGGATAAAGCAAAGAATTTGTTTTGTAACTCCATTGTGAATTCATACAGAACTGTTGAAGATTTCCATGATAATGTTTCAAGTAGAGTCTTCGCAAGAAATACAGATGGAAGAGAGATAATGAATATAGCGAGAACCTTGCCATTAGAAGAATGGCAGAAACAAACTCTATCTTTCACTACGCAAGATATACCAGATCTTGGCGAGCAACATGACAACCCATTGGTGGTACGGTTAGAGATAAAACCAAAGAAAATGCAAGCAGAAGATGATGGTAAAATTGAAGACTCTTGGGCCATCAACAGAGTCTTAATAGATACCGGGAGTTCAGTTGATATCTTGTTCTATCATACCTATAGAACCATGGGCGGAAAAGATGAAGATTTGATACCATCAACATATAAAATCTATGGATTTAACGGTACAGCTAACAAACCAAAGGGGGAAATTGAAATGCAAATACCGTTAAAAGGAATATCTTCAAAAATCTTATTCTGTGTTGTGGACATCGAATCACCTTACAATGCTTTGATAGGAAGACCTTGGTTACACGGAATATTGGGTGTAGCATCTACTTATCACCAGTGTATCAAATTTCCTCATCCTAAAGGTGTTGGAGTTATTAAAGGAGATTGGGGAGAAAGCAAGAAATGTTATGAAATTGATATGAAGTCTTGCGAAGAAAGAGCTGAAAAGAATAGCAATTGGAAGTACAAAATCAAACAACAACGGAGATGTGAAAGGTTAATGATTGATACAATAGAGCGGAAAGAGGATGTGAAAGCTGATGGCGAGCGTCTCGCAGAAAAATAAATAACAGTAAAACGTAGCAGAAAAGCAGAACCAGAAAATAGTAAGTAGAGAGGTAAAATGATGAACTTTAGAGAATTCTATGAATGATTTATTTGAAGAATATGTAATTGAAAAGAATTTCCTGCTTGAAAGAATCACACGATTTTACCAAAAGAAAGAATATCTAAGTTATGAAATTATATCAGAGTTACAATACTCGCGAGAAGCGCGAATAAAATTTCGCAGAGATTAAAGAATGGGACGAACCTTTATGGCGTGCACCCTAGTTCGCGAATAAAATTTCGCAAGAGGAAAATGTAAGACCTAATTGCGCGTCATAAGAGGGGGTATCTCTCGACATGATTCATGGGTAAGGTTATACCGCTGCTGGATCCTGAGTCATGCAGATGTTGGGGTTAAAGAAAACCTATCCAGGAGAGAGATCTTGGATTTCCAACTATATATGGTTATACCCTGGTTGGACGACCGAGAATCTCTTCCAAGAAGTACAAAGTATGATCAAGGCGCCGAGGTACACGGTTGAGCCAAGGGTTCCAAGGACGTACGAAACTTCCTTGCCATTCTTGGTAAGTCTTGGTTATGATGCACTTGGCCTGAAGAAAACCCCACTTAGGGTGCAGCCTTGTAACTATAATCCATATAGGCATAAAGGACAAGAGGCTGCGAAAACAGCTGGTTGTTAGTAAATCTGGATAGGAGGATCTAGTCTTGTATGGCCGATGTGCTCTCCTTGAAGGGGCAACCAGGGGGAAAATAAGGGCGGCACCCTCCATTAGGGAGCTGATAAGTGTCTTAAGACGGAAATGCCATGGGGCTTTATGATCGCAAGAACATTTAGGCCTGTCATATTGTCGCGTGACGTAAATTATACAGAGGCAAAAATCCAAAAGTTAAGATGAGATCAATTGGTTTTTACATGAAAGTGTAAAGACATCCTGCGATTTCATCGCAAGACGGCAATGTCACGAGGATTTGATCTCGCGAGAGAGCTTAGACTTGTCATATTGTCGCAATAAAATCAAAGAAGAAAGATAAGGCAAGATCAATGGGTAATACATGAAAATGTAAAGACGTCCTGCGATTTTATCGCATAAAGAAATAGCGTGGAAAAATAAGACCTTTAATTAGGAAGGCGTAATAATACCACAAGATTACTGCGATAATACTCGTAGATGTTATGAGAATTGCGATTTCACGCAATTATTGTTGACGATAGGATCGCCAATATTAAGGCAAATTTTATTTACCACTAATATCTAATCTTTAATCAATTTTTATATTGCAGATGAATAATAGAGGCAAGTATGGGAATGCATGAGAACGATGAAATTATTATTCATCTATCATATAAAAATTGTATAGATAAATTCACGCAAATAATTAAGGAATAATAATTATATTGATTGATTGACTTGCAGAAACAGAACTGTTTTCTGATTCATACAGGTAGAAGCTAGAGAAATTCACAAAATTGGAGAAACTCATAGCAATGTTACATAAAGAAGAAAATAAATATACAAGGAGGATAGAAGGAAAAAGAAGAACTAGCTAGATTCATCGCCATCCTCTTTATCATACTTCTCTTCATCGCCAGATTTCTCCCTTTCATCATTATCATCACTATCTTCATTCTTATCAGAGTCTTCTCCTCCACCAGATTTTTCTCCTTCGTCATTATCATTTTCATCCTCGTCAGAATCCTCAGCTTCACTATCAGAGATGTTAAGATTTGGGATTACTGCGGGAATTTCCTTTGCAAGGTCAGGATATATGGAAGGAGAAATTCCATGATCATTGCAGACAAACTTAACGGAATCATTACGAACAACAATGAGAGATCTATTGAAATTCGCGGTAGTAATGTCAAATTTCTCCTTCAATCGTGAATATTTTTTATTGCGAGCAGCAAGGGTATTTTCAGTTTCCAAAATTCTTTCAAGTGTCAATTTTACTGTAGCAACGTAACTGTTCACAGAGTCAATTTTACAATTAATATTGATATTCTTTGATTTTGCTTTAAAACTTCGAAGCCCTAACTATCTCTTTTGAGCTCAACAGGTGCCTGAGTAGCTGTTAAGGCGAAGGAAAGGAAGTGGAAGAAGATTTTATTTTAAAAAAATGTTTATTTTATTTATTTATTTTTAGTTTGTATTAGGATTCCTCTACTCTTGTAATTTTTTTTCTTTTGCAATTTTTTTTGGACTTTGGACACTTGGACATTCTTTTATTTTTTTTAACCCTACGGAAGGGTAGTTTTAAATATTAAACTGTTTGCAGAGAAGGACGGTGATTACGATATCACCTTGGCCCCTCGAGTTCGTACATGACACAGGAGTCGTGGCCCGAGTCGACTACAAAGGTTCATCCCCCGTCTTGTACTGGAGGTAAGTTTGTAGAAACACTCGTGAATCCCCTGTTATCTAGTTACTGTATTCCTTCATTTTCATATATGTCGAGGAATTGAATACGGCTGCTTTAATTTCCTAGTAAAGGGTAAGGACTGGCCATACAAGATAAGGGTTCGGATTTCATCACCGTTCTCTTCTTGCCCGCCTTAGGAAAATGATACCTAACGCAACCTAAGCTTTAAAATTTGGAATAAAACAAGACCTATAGGTTAGCGAGATTAGTAGGAAAGTCATTCGAAAAATATTGGTTACTCTTTAAGCATACTTCGAAGTTCATGATGGTTTCTGTGAGTTGAATGCGTGACTGCGCCGCCTTGTATTGCGGTGAGGCCTTGGGTATCAAAGCTCTATAAGATTCCCTCACCTCTATTCAATTTACTTAAACTCGGATTGATTCTAGAGGGGTTTGCTCAGATTGTAACAAATTCCCTTTTGAAGGATTAGAAGCTGGTCTAGAAAACAATCTAAGTGGATCCATCATGCTTTTTGTTTGCTAGAAATCATTAGGTTTACTATGGTGGAGTCATCCTTATTTATGATTGCATAGAACTTCCCTTCCTGATGAGTGGGTAACATGCTTAATATGTTAGCTAGGCTATGATTGTGTCTTTTAGAGACCAAACAAACCGACTAGTTAGAATCAGTCAAGAAGATTTAGTTGAAATACATAGTTCTGAGACAGACAGTCCCGACCCATCCGAGACAATGGGAGAACCAGTAAACCCAGTCCATAGTCTAAAGGACTACATGTACCCAACAAGGGTAAGTCAGCCATCATGCATTGTTTTACCAGCTGCTGCTGGTCAGTTTGAACTAAAGTCAAGCACCATGAAGATGTTGCCTAAATTTAGAGGGGTTGATGCTGAAAATCCCTATCATCATATCAGAGACTTTTAAGAAATTTGTGGGACTCTGCGTTTCAACCAAATGTCAGAAGAGTCCCTCAAATTGAGACTATTTCATTTTTCTTTACAAGAAAAGGCCAAGTCTTGGCTGTATGCTCAACAGCCACAGTCATTTCATACATGGGATGCTCTTACGAAAGAGTTCTTCAAAAAGTTCTTCCCAAACCATAAGACTGCGACAATTCGTCAAAGTCTGAATAGTTTTGTGCAATTAGAGGAGAAAACTTTGGCAAAATATTTGGAGAGATTCAATGAATTATTGCTCCAATGTCCTCACCATGGTTTTGAAAAATGGAGACTTGTGCAAATTTTGTATGAAGGCTTAGATGTCAAGAACCGAACTACAGTTGATTCCATGTGAAATGGTCTATTTATTTACAAAACTGCTGATGAGTCTTGGACTTTCTTAATCGAAGTCGCTGAAAAGACTCAGCAGTAGGAATCCACCCGTGAACCAAAAAGGACTACCCCCTGCATCTAATGTTCATAGAATTGACTCTGACTTCGAAGGAAGTGAAAAGATGGCATCCTTGGCCATGAGAATAGAAAATCTAGAGCTAGAAAAGAATGGAAAAACTAATATCCCTACTCTCCATAGTCAAATTGAAATGGCCACTTGTGCCGCATGCCATAGTTCAGACCAGCTGGTGGATAGTTGTCCAGATCTTCATGCTTTTCAAGAATCTAAAACAGAACAAGCCAATGTTCTGTACCAAAGGCAAGAGAACAACCCATATTCTCAGACCTACAACCCAGGGTGGAGAAATCACCCTAACTTTTCATGGTCTAAGGGGCATGTACAAGGGGGAACAACAAATAATAACCAAGGATAACCTTATCCTAGAAACCCCCAAGTGCAACCGCAGGTGCAGTACCCTGCAGATAAAAAGCCTAGCTTCGAATAAAGTTTCGGTTTGTTGACCCAAAATTTGGTACAACTTCAAAAGACAACCGACCAACGTTTCGCAAGTTTAGAGCTTAAAACGGGCCAAATTTGTGATACTTTGAATGAGAGAGAGAAAGGAAAACTTCCAAGCCAGCCCATACAAAATCCAAAGAATGTATTTCAGGAAAATACTTCAACTTGCAATGAAATTTCACATAGCCCTGTGAATGCTATCACCACTCTTCGTAGTGGTAAGGCTGTTGAGAACAATGTAGGTATACCACAGTCGAGTGAGTCTAAATTAGACTCACCAGTGCATACAACTCCACAGAAAACACCTATTGTAGAAAACAAATCTGAGCAAGATAGGAATTCTACTAATGTCAATGTTCCTACACCATCTTCTGGGCCTGTTGATCCATTCCCACAAAGATTGGTGCAGCAAAAAGAGAGTATCCAGTACAACGAGATTTTGGAAATGTTCAAACGAGTTAACATCAACATCCCATTTCTTGATGCAATTAAACAAGTCCCTGCTTATGCTAAATTCCTTAAGGATCTGTGCACACAAAAGTGAAAGCTTCATGTGCATAAGCGTGCTTTTCTCACTGAGCAGGTGAGTGCAATCATTCAAAGCAACACACCACCTAAGTTTAAAGACCCAGGTAGTCTAACTATCACATGAAAAATAGGTGAACAGATGGTTAAGAAGGCATTGCTAGACTTAGGGGAAAATGTGAATTTACTACCATATTCGGTATATGTGCAGTTAGGTCTTAGAGAGTTGAAGGCAACACCTATAACTCTGCAATTGGAGGACAGATCCGTCAAAGTGCCACGTGGTGTGGTAGAAGATGTTTTGATTAAGGTTGATAAGTTTTATTTTCCTGTGGACTTCATCATTTTAGATACTCAACCTGTGAAAAACCCTGACAGTCACATTCCTGTCATTTTGGGACGTCCTTTCTTAGCGACGTCCAATGCAATCATTAACTGCCGTAATGGAGTGCTGAAGTTGTCATTTGGTAATATGACTGTGGATTTGAATGTTTTCAATACTAGCCAACAACATTTAGATCTTGATGATGATAATGATGTGCATGAAATCAACATGATTGAAAGTTTGATTCAGGATTCGTTGTCTAGTAGCATGTCTGTTGACCCTTTGCATGCTTGTTTGAATAACTTTAACCTGGATCAGTTTGATGATGAATACATAAGTGAAGTAAATACTTTGCTTGAATCCACACCTCTCATGGACACGTCTACGTGGAAAGCTAGAGTGGAATCACTCCCACTCTTGGAATCCAAGACTGTTCCCTCTCTTGTTGAACCACCAAAGCTCGAACTAAAACCATTGCATGACACTCTGAAATATGCATTTCTGGGACCTTCTAATACTTTGCCTGTTATCATTTCTTCCGCCTTAGATAAAAAACAGGAAAGTAAACTTTTAGAAGTACTTAAGGAGCATAAGGAAGCCTTAGGTTGGTCCATCTCGGATCTTAAAGGCATAAGCCCCACTGATTGCATGCACCATATAAACCTTGAGAAAAATGCTAAACCATATAGGGAGATGCAAAGGCGACTCAATCCTAACATGAAAGAGGTTGTTAAGAGTGAGATTATAAAGCTTCTTGATGCGGGTATCATATACCCAATCTCAGATAGCAAATGGGTTAGCCCCATTCAGGTTGTGCCGAAAAAGTCAGGAGTTACTGTAGTTCAAAACGATAAAGATGAGTTAGTCCCTACTCGAGTAACCACATGGTGGCGAGTTTGCATTGATTATATGAAGTTGAATGCAGTTACAAGGAAAGATCACTTCCCTCTTCCATTCATATACCAAATGCTAGAACGGTTGTCTGGGCGTAAATACTATTGTTTCTTGGATGGTTTTTCTGGTTACAACCAGATTCATATTTCACCCGAAGATCAGGAAAAGACTACATTTACATGTCCATTTGGAACGTTTGCCTATCTCCGTATGCCCTTTGGGTTGTGTAATTCACCCGCCACATTTCAGCGCTGTATGATGAGCATTTTTTCTGATATGATAGATAACTTCCTTGAGATCTTTATGGATGATTTCTCTGTGTTTGGATCATCTTTTGATGAATGTTTGAACCATCTCACTCGCGTGCTGATTAGATGTAAAGAAAAAGATTTGGTGTTGAATTGGGAGAAATGTCATTTTATGGTGAACTCAGGCATAGTTCTAGGACACATCATCTCTGAAAAAGGCATTGAAGTGGATAAAGCTAAAGTTGACCTCATTCAACACTTGCCGCAACCTCGCTCTGTGAGGGAGATTAGATCATTTCTAGGCCATGCTGGTTTCTACCGTAGATTCATTAAAGATTTCAGTAAGATCTCAAGACCACTGTGTAATCTACTCAGTAAAGATGTTGCATTTGTGTTTGATGATGCTTATGTGCATGCTTGGGAGGATCTCAAAACTCTTCTAACTTCATCCCCTATAGTCTGACCTCCTGATTGGAAATTGCCATTTGAAATCATGTGTGACGCATCTGATTTTGCTGTTGGAGATGTCTTAGGTCAGCGAGTTGACAAACACCCCTATGTGATCTACTATGCTATTAAGACACTGAATGAGGCTCAAATGAATTATTCAACAACCGAAAAGAGCTTCTAGCTGTTGTGTTTGCATTAGATAAGCTTAGATCTTATTTGATAGGATATAAAATCATCATATATAATGACCATGCCGCATTAAGATTTCTTTTATCTAAAAAAGATGCTAAGGCTCGTCTAATTCGATGATACTCTTATTACAAGAGTTCCACCTTGAAATTCGAGATAAAAAAGGATCCGAGAATATTTTTGATGATCACTTATCTAGATTGAATGTCGAATCTGCTGATGAATCAGAGATTATTAGAGAATCTTTCCCAGATGAACAACTGATGCTGGTTTCTGAAATGCCATGGTTTGCCGATATCGTGAACTACCTTGATACAGGTAGAATGCCGCTACATTGGTCCAAACAAGATCAGTCTAAATTCTTGGCCGAAGTTAAACATTTCCTTTGGGATGACCCATATCTATTTAAGTACTGCCAAGACCAAATCATTAGGAAATGTGTCCCCAATTCTGAACAAAGGGATGTCATCTCTTTTTGTCATGATCAAGCATGTGGAGGACATTTTAGCGCCAAGAAAACTGCTGCAAAGATCTTGCAGAGTGGTTTTACTGGCCAACATTGTTTAAGGATAGCCATGCCTTCTGTGTTTCTTGTGACCGGTGCCAGAAATTGGGAAGTATATCAAAACGAAACATGATGCCCTTACAACCCATTTTGATTGTTGAGCTATTTGATGTATGGGGTATTGATTTCATGGGTCCATTTCCTAACTCTAAGGGAAAGTTGTACATTCTTGTTGTCGTTGATTATGTTTCTAAGTGGGTAGAAGAAATTGCAACCAAAACTAATGACCACAAGGTGGTACTTTCGTTCTTAAAGGAAAACATATTTTCTCGTTTTGGCACCCCTAGATCTATAATCAGTGACGGTGGTTCACATTTCTGCAATAGGCCTTTTGAGTCATTAGTTCGCAAGTATGGCATAACTCATAAATTCGCAACCCCATATCATCCACAGACCAGTGCCAGGTAGAGGTTTCAAATAGGGAGATTAAGCACATTCTAGATAAGACGGTTAACCCGTCTAGAAAAGATTGGTCTTTAAGATTGAATGATGCTTTATGGGATTATAGAACAGCATATAAAACCCCTATTGGCATGTCCCCTTACTGACTTGTGTATGGGAAGCCTTGCCATTTACCTGTTGAACTTGAACATCGTGTATATTGGGTTATTAAAAATCTTAACTTTTCTCTTGATAAGGCGGGTACACAACGGAAACTCCAACTCAATGAGTTGGAAGAGCTGAGAAATGATGCTTATGACAGTTCAAAGTTGTACAAATATAGAATGAAGGTGTTCCATCACAAGCGCATTTTGCGCAAGTCATTCACTCTAGGACAGAAATTTTTATTGTACAACTCACGTTTGCACCTTTTTCTAGGTAAATTACGTTCTAGATGGACATGCCCATTCTTGGTGCGCACAATTTTCCCCCATGGGGTTGTAGAACTAGAAGATGTATCAACCAAGAATGTCTTCAAGGTCAATGGGCAGAGACTGAAGCCGTTCCTTGAACCAATCGCACCTGAAATTGAAACAACTGATCTTGATGATGCGATCTATGTGGACTGAAAAATTCACCCCATGTACATACCACAGGTTTAGAATTCCATTAGCTCTCCTTGTTTTCTTTTGATTTCAGTTTGCTAGATTAGATTTTGTTGTATATAATCTTTGTTATCGAGATATCTTCCCTGCTGGTTACTTTGGACATACTCTACTGTCTCTGGTGTGGCATCTGGTAATCTCTTTTCTTTGAATCTGTTTTGTTCTCATGGTTTGTTGTTGTTTCCGTTATCTCTTGAAACATTGAGGACAATGTTATATTTAGGTTTGGGGGAGTATTTGCATATAGAGTTGTTAGTCTTTTGCATTTTTTTCAACAAAAAAATAAAAAAACAAAAAAATCTTTTGAAAAAAAAAAAAAATCTTTTGCAAATATTTGCATAAAACCTCCAATTCTCAGAGATCTTAGAGTCATTAGCATGCTTTTATCTACGATTACATAGAGAGTATGACCGAAATACCTAAACTTAGAATTACTGGAGAACACAATCGGGTTTCTTAGTTGTTAGAGCATTAAAATTGGATCTAACCATACCAGAGGGCGAATTAGGTGCTGCAAAGATTTTTGGTAGTAGAGTTGAGTGGAGACTACCTATTTTTTTTATCAAGTGAGGCACCAAGTTTCAGTTTTGTGACCATCTAAAAATATTTCAGAGTATCCGTGTCACCATACAGGAATGTTTGCAATTAGCACCACTCTCTCTCTCGACAACATCAATCAGATCCATAGAAACACATCAACAACAATGAGCAAAGCAACATCAGAATATTTGAAGAAAGTTAAACAGTCCGAGGTTTACAAACAAAAAAAACAAAAACAAAAACAATCTGAAGAGGAATCAAAGAAAAATAAATGAAGAACCAATAAAGAAAGGAGGTGATTCTATCTAAGTGTTGACCGATCCACGCATCTTCATCATCCACACTTGTAAGAATGCATCTTTTTATTACATATTCAAACAACAGAGCCGAACATTAATATAGATCTGCTCTTATAAAAAAAAATAAAAAAAAATTTAGATCTATATTGAGATTACATCAAAGACATCTCAAACTGCATCTTGCATACTCCACCAATAAACGATTACTATGCCAATGAACCAAGCAAGCAGGACGTAGAAAAACATGATGATGGTGGTTAAGAGAAGAAGAAGATGTGTAGAGAAGAAGAAGAAGATGAGAATAACATAGAAGAGAAGAAAAGAACAAGATGTGCGAAGAAGAAAAGAAGCGAAGTATTTAAAGGAAAAAAAGAAAAAAAATTAGGGCTCCATCGAGCAACGTTTTCGGGCATCAGAAATAAAACCCGACCAGTTGCGATTTATCCGACCCGTGGCTCGAGTATTATGTCAAAAAAAAAAATGGTTAGAAATTGTCAAGGTTCTACGAAATTCCGAAGTTCATCATCAACAGTTGAAGACCGAAGACGAAGACGTTTCTATGGATGCTGAGAGAGTGGTGTTGTTTACCAATCAGGTAAGTGAAGGTAAGTGAGTACTCCGATCCTCCCATAGTTAATCATCAGAAAAAGATTCTTTTTGTCCACAGTGGTGTGGGGTCTCCAGAAATTATTTCGGAAGGTTTTCCTTCCCACCATTCAACGTGTGCAGGATTTCACTCTTTATTCCTGCCTGCACACATGAGAGAGACTAGAAAAGCAATCTTTTTGAGTGCAATTATCATAAGACCCTGTTGGTAAGGCAGAAGTCGAAACTTGTGATCAATCTCGAACCAAAAATCTTTCATATGGTATGGTTATTTCTCGCTCAACTTTTAAGGATGAGATTGCGTTCTTTGGTAATTCTAACTTCTAGTTACTAGCATGAAGAAACTCTATGTCCTCATAGCTCTTTGGATGCTTAAGACTCTATTATGCTCTGAAATTGGAGAAGGTTTTGTGGGTACATCTCTGGTAGGACCACACGAGACTACAACTCGTCCAACTAGGGACACCTAGGGGTTTAAAGGCTTAGTGCATACGCTAAATGCATTCGAGAGACCAGCGACAGTGGTATAGTTAGGATTTCTTAAATTCTTTTTCACTTGAGGACAAGTAAAATTCAGGTTTGGGGGTATTTGATGAGTGCCAAATATTGCATATTCATACACCTTTTTTTTCTCGCTTAACTCATCTTTCGCGCTTTATTTTCATATTTTATCCCAAATTCTGTATATTTACTGTTTTCAAGAATAAATATTTGTACTAATTAATTTTGTGTTTTTTTAGGTAGTAAATAAAGATTGGATGAATTAAGAAGCCAAAAGAACAGAAAGTTGGAGGCTAGCGTCTTTGGAAGAGTTGCAACCCGCTTGCGCATCAGTGGCAACCTGTTTACAAATACATGGGTTTAAACTACCCATGATTGAAGACCCAAGCCCGTCTCCATCTTGAGCCATCGGATTTGATATAACCAATGTGCATCCAAAGGCATCTCCAATCAATGCATCAACTCTCGCTGCTCCCGTCTCACACCCTAGCAGCCTATCTTATCCTCCCAAATTGCACAAAAGACCCAACAAATCCGTTTTCCTTGTCCCCAAAAGATCCACCTCCCCTTCAATCACTCAATCAATTAAGGAAAACTAGAATTATATTCTAATTAAAAGAAAAAGAAAAATCAAGCATCAATTAAGGAGAAGATTGAAGTTTTGAATTGATGTCTCTCTCTCATTTTCGAATCCAAGGAAGGTTATGTATAAATAGAGGGTGTTGTTGTATTGAAGAGCCATCCAAGAATACCTTGTTCATACTAGTTTCTTAATTTCAGTGGTGTTATAATGTTATTCATGTTCTAGTTTCATTTGCTAGGGTTTAGATGAAGCCGTAACTTATTGTTATGTATTCATATCTTGTATATTGTTCTTGAAAGTTTAGAATTGTTTAAAGATATAATTTAATCCAAGTTTGTCCACATCTTGCTCTCACAATGTATGACATGTATCCATTGTAGCTAGAATATCTCTATGTTGAAACTCATGCTTAACCAAATATTGATCCTCAGATTAGTTGTGATTTAATTAGACAGTTAATGCTTTGGAGAAATACTTTAGTTATGATTAAATTATCCATTGGAGAAACACCTTAGATACACGGTAGACTTGAATCTGCTGTAAGGACAAGAATAATATTACAAGTTGAATGCATATCATAGGTTAGTGGTGGATTTGAATACCCTAGTATCCATATTCTCAGTATTTACACCTTGAGTTAATTGCATATTTTAATTCAAATTACTTTCTGTTTAAGTCTTTGCCAATATATCGTCGTATCGACAAAATCAAATCCCTTTTGGTTACCCTCTGAATCAGTTCTTACTAAGGATTTAGAATCAACTTCTACACTCTCCAAGTCTCTGTGGTTCGACCTATGCTTTCCCTGTGTTACTTGTCGATACTGTGCACTTGCAGTATACATAGTTGTAGGTATATTTTTAAGCCTATCAGGGCTAAAGCAAAGAATTTGTTTTGTAACTCCATCGTGCATTCATACAGAACCGTGGAAGATTTCCATGATAATTTTTTAAGTAGAGTCTTCGCAAGAAATACAGATGGAAGAGAGATAATGAATATAGCGAGAACCTCGTCATTAGAAGAATGGCAGAAACAAACTCTATCTTTCACTGCGCAATATATACCAGAGCTTGGCGAGCAACATGACAACCCATTGGTGGTACGGTTAGATATAAAACCAAATCAAATGCAAGAAGACGATGAATAAGATGATGGTAAAATTAAAGACTCTTGGGCCATCAACAGAGTCTTAATAGATACCTGGAGTTCAATTGATATCTTGTTCTATCATACCTATAGAACCATGGGCGGAAAAGATGAAGATTTGATACCATCAACGTATAAAATCTATGGATTTAACGGTACAGCTAACAAACCAGAGGGGGAAATTGAAATGCAAATACCGTTAAAAGGAATATCTTCAAAAATCTTATTCTGTGTTGTGGACATCGAATCACCTTACAATGCTTTGATAGGAAGACCTTGGTTACACGGGATATTGGGTGTAGCATCTACTTATCACCAGTGTATCAAATTTCCTCATCCTAAAGGTGTTGGAGTTATTAAAGGAGATTTGGGAGAAAGCAAGAAATGTTCTGAAATTGATATGAATTCTTGAGAAGAAAGAGCTGAAAAGAATAGCAATTGGAAGCACAAAATCAAACAACAACAGAGATGTGAAAGTTTAATGATTGATACAATAGAGCGGAAAGAGGATGTGAAAGATGATGGCGAGCGTCTCGCAGAAAAAGAAACAACAGTAAAACGTAGCAGAACCAGAAAATAGTAATTAGAGAGGTAAAATGATGAACTTTAGAGAATTCTATGAATGATTTGTTTGAAGAATATGTAATTGAAAAGAATTTTCTGATTGAAAGAATCGCACGATTTTACCAAAAGAAAGAATATCAAAGTTATGAAATTCCATCAGAGTTACAATACTCGCGAGAAGCGCGAATAAAATTTCGCAGAGATTAAAGAATGGGACGAACCTTTATGGCGTGCACCCTAGTTCGCGAATTAAATTTCGCAAGAGGAAAATGTAAGACCTAATAGCGCGTCATAAGAGGGGGTATCTCTCGACATGATTCATGGGTAAGGTTATACCGCTGCTGGATCCAGAGTCATGCAGATGACGGGGTTAAAGAAAACCTATCCGGGAGAGAGATCTTGGATTTCCAACTATATATGGTTACACCCTGGTTGGACGACCGAGAATCTCTTCCAAGAAGTGCAAAGTATGATCAATACGCCGAGGTACACGGTTGAGCCAAGGGTTCCAAGGACGTACGAAACTTCCTTGCCATTCTTGGTAAGTCTTGGCTATGATGCACTTGGCCTGAAGAAAACCCAACTTAGGGTGAAGTCTTATAACTATAATCCATATAGGCATAAAGGAAAAGAGGCTGCGAAAACAATTGGTTGTTGGTAAATCTGGATGGAAGGAGCTAGTCTTGTATGGCCGATGTGCCCTCCTTGAAGGGGAAACCAGGGGGAAGATAAGGGCGGCACCCTCCATTAGGGAGCTAATAAGTGTCTTAAGACGGCAATGTCATGGGGCTTTATGATCGCAAGAACATTTAGGCCTGTCATATTGTCGCGTGACGTAAATTATACAAAGGAAACAATCCAAAAGTTAAGATGAGATCAATGGGTTTTTACATGAAAGTGTAAAGACGTCCTGCGATTTCATCGCAAGACGGCAATGTCACGAGGCTTTGATCTCGCGAGAGAGCTTAGACTTGTCATATTGTCACAATAAAATCAAAGAAGAAAGATAAGGCAAGATCAATGGGTCAATACATGCAAATGTAAAGACGTCCTGCGATTTTATCGCATAAAGAAATAGCGTGGAAAAATAACACCTTTAATTAGGAAGGCGTAATAAGACCACAAGATTACTGCGATAATACTCATAGATGTTATGAGAATTGCGATTTCACGCAGTTATTGTTGACGATAGGATCTCCAATATTAAGGCAAATTTTATTTACCACTAATATCTAATCTTTAATCAATTTTTATATTGCAGATGAATAATAGAGGCAAGTATGGGAATGTATGAGAACGATGAAATTATTATTCATCTATCATATAAAAATTGTATAGATAAATGCACGCAGATAATTAAGGAATAATAATTATATTGATTGATTGACTTGCAGAAACAGAACTGTTTTCTGATTCATACAGGTAGAAGCAAGAGAAATTCACAAAATTGGAGAAACTCATAGCAATGTTACATAAAGAAGAAAATAAATTTACACGGAAGATAGAAGGAAAAAGAAGAACTAGTTAGATTCATCGCCATCCTCTTTATCAGACTTCTCTTCATCGCCAGATTGCTCCCTTTCATCATTATCATCACTATCTTCATTCTTATCTGAGTCTTATCCTCCACCAAATTTTTCTCCTTCATCATTATCATTATAATTTTCATCCTCGTCAGAATCCTCAGCTTCACTATCAGAGATGTTAAGATTTGGGATTACTGCGGGAATTTCCTTTGCAAGGTCAGGATATATGGAAGGAGAAATTCCATGATCATTGCAGACCAACTTAACGGAATCATTACGAACAACGATGAGAGGTCTATTGAAATTCGCGGTAGTAATGTCAAATTGCTCCTTCAATCGTGAATATTTTTTATTGCTAGCAGCAAGGGTATTTTCAATTTCCCCAATTCTTTCAAGATATCTTTTCTCAGCTCCTGCGAGAATATATGACAACAAGTAGAAATTTTGTAAAAAAGAGTAATAAAAATAGATAGTTAGCGAGAAGAAGAACAACAAACAACCTTCTCTTTCAGAAATCATATCTCTAATTAAGGCCGCTTGTTTAACTTGAAGGCTAACATTTACACCTAAGTCATTCCTGGCATTGTCAAGAACCTTCGTAGCCCAAGCAAACTCATCATCGCTATTAATAAGGAGACGAGATAGAACTTGAGTCTCCCTCGCAAGAAGATCTTCATTCTCGCGGATAAGTTTATCTATGTCCATTTGAACGTCAATAAGAGTCTTATGAAAATCTGCTAGGGTCTTGGATCCCTTCTTGATAGCAAGATCTTTCTCGTCAATGAGATCACTAATTTTCTGTCTTAATCTATCTATTTATTTCTTTGAATCAAGATAAAAGCGCTTATATTTGTCAGTAAAACCTAAATTGAATCTGTGTTCAATCTTTAAGAGATTAAGCTTGGATCTAAGTTCATCTATGGAAAGGGATTTAATATTATCATCTGAGAAATTACTTAAGGAATTATTAAGACAGGCAAGAAGAGTATGATCATCTATAGGTTCAGGGAAAGATTGAAAGAGTGTATCCTCGTCAGTAAGACCATAAATATCTGCAAGTTAAAAGTGATCGCTTGAATAAGCTGCGACAGAGTAAAAAGAATTAAGAGAGAAAAGAAATCAGTCATACAATATAGTTGTTGGTTAGCTCTATCAAGATCAGAGATCTTTTGATTATCAACTGAAGCTTCAGTCTCTAGCTGTATATTCTTCTTGCGAAGCTCAATAACTTCAGATTCTAATTTCTCTCTATCTTGGCGAAGTTTAGCAGCTTTCTCTTAAGAGCTGACACATCTTTTATCTAAATCAGAAGAAACAGCAAAAGAATCTCTTCCAACCTTCGAAAGAAAAACATAAATTAAGATCTACCGATGGAGAAAATATATAAACAAACTGAAGAAATGAAAACATACCAAGGCACCAAGAGAATTCAAGAGACTGGGAGTCAGCGATCTTGAGATTCCTTGGAGAGAATCATTATCCACCAGAATAGGGGCATCGCAAACTTTAGCGAGAGATTGGGATGTCTTGTCAATAACTTCATCCTCGTCATTACAAGTTATACTGTGGGAAGTATCGCTAAAAATTCTGGATAAATGAGTCATTGAAGAATCGGAATCAAAAGAATTTTTTATTGAAGGAAAACCGCTAACATTAAAATCCTTGTCATTATTATCCTTATCAAGATCAACACTTGGATTTTCTGGAATTAGTGGAGGAATTGAAGAAGAAGAAGGTTGAGTTTTCCTTCTCTTTAGTGGAGGATCGCTAGATCCTTCATTGCGAGGAATTGAAGAAGAACAAGGTTGAGTTTTCCTTCTCTTTAATAGAGGATCGCTATATTCTTCATTGCGAGGGGCAGGAGGCTTTCCCCTGGAAGGAGCAGTAGATTTCCCATATTTCTCTTTTAAAGATTTCTCCTTGGTTTTTGCAGGTATTAATGGTTCTAATTCTTCGATTTCCTGCGAACACAGATGAAGATAAGAAATAGGGGCAATAATATATTGTTAAAGTTTATGAAGAGATATTTCTTACTTCATCTGTGAAAGATTTCAGAGCCAAGAAAGTGCTAGGCTTCCTAAGAGTTTGGTAACTGAGCTTCATTCTCTCAATCTGAGTAAAGATCAAAATAATTAGCGAGAATAAAAAAAACACCAGGAAGATAATGAATAATAATAATATGAAAATTCAGAAAGGTTAGTACCTCTTTAGTTCTCTCAGGACAATTAAAGACCCAAGGTTGATATTCTGCAAGACTCGCGGGAAGTTCTCGAGAACCAGAAATATAAGGACCTTCAAGACATAATGGAAAGATGAACCACTTGTCATCGCTAGAATGGCGAGGACCTTGGTTGGTATATGTATGAAAATCAATATCCATCATAAGAGCTTTTTCACCAGCGACCTTCTCTTTTTTCAAACGAACACCCTAGCAGGTTTTATCCCTCTTCATAG
Organism: Papaver bracteatum; assembly: GCA_023529315.1. Lineage (NCBI taxonomy): Eukaryota > Viridiplantae > Streptophyta > Magnoliopsida > Ranunculales > Papaveraceae > Papaver > Papaver bracteatum. The sequence continues at coordinate 1,359,175 of JAJJWX010002606.1, read as the reverse complement.
GGACTATACTATAATTTACAAAGAAGTTGTCCACAGTATAATACGCAGAAACAATGGGGACATCTTTAAATGGAGGATTCTTTGGAGCTTCAGGGTAGCGAGTTCCTTTGTTAGCACCGCGAGAAGAATATTCAAGCAAAAATATGATGCAATCTCCACCTAGTTGATATACCGCTCGCGAGAACCTCTCGTCAGAAATTATTTGATAAAATAATGGAAGTTCTGGGTCATAAAGAGGAATGGGAAGACCAGCATCAAGTTGTCCTAGCGATACTATGATTTTTTCGCGAGAACATTGATCATCAGTAAATAATTTAAGAGAAAGTTCAGATCTAGAATCTAGATCAGGAATTAAAGATAAGTTAAAACCTTTAATTTTGAGTTGCTCGCGCATCTCATTAAAGGCCTTCAAGTTTTTGGTACCAGCAGCAACCATTTTTGAAGTATGGGAAAGAAAGAAAAGGTTGAAAAGAAGAAAGAAATCACATCAGTAACAAAAGCGCAATTCGCGGAAGAACAATAAAATTTGCAGAGAAGGTATGGAGAGAAAGAAGAAGAAAGTAAAAATGAAAAAGGAAAGGAATGAGAAGAGTATTTATAGAAGAATAAATTTATCGAAGAAGGTGAAGGCAATTAATGCAAAGAAAGACGTGGATGGACAGATCGCAGCGGTTAGAGGAGACGTGTCAAAAATTTATTGGAAGAAAGAATTTGACTGGCGAAGGACATGGAAACGTGTCAGAACAGAGAAGTTTGAAAAGATCAGCACTTATGGCATTTTAAAGTTCTCATGATCTTCTCTTCTTCGCAGAAAAGACATGAGAAGAGGCAAGATGTAGGACCAGAATATCGCTACAACGCTATTCTTGCGATACTAACAACGCTTCTGCGAGTGTCACTGCCAATTCTTTAACAACATTTCACCAGCGTCACAGAATATCCAAAAGAAACCGACGATGGAAGAAATAAAATAAGAATATGTTGATCCTGCGATGGTCATCATTCTTGCGATAGAGAATATTGTAGCGATCGCGATGAGATCACAGAATAGATCCGAAATAGGAGGAAAACTTAGCTGTCATCCATTATGTAAATCCCTATATAAAGGGCTCGATAGATCCAGAAAAGGATGATGTATTTTTGAGAGTTAAAAGAGTCTTGAGGAGAGAGAAACTTCAAGAGAATATTTGTAATCTTGATTTCTTCTAATTTTGTAAACATTTATGAGATTTGAATAGTAAAATGTCGTTTAAATCTTTGAAGTTTAATTGATTTCCAATAGATTTCTGTAGAATCTTAACAAGGGTGTAGTGTGGGAATTCCTGCAACTACAACTTTTAACAAAGCAATGTTAGACTTAGGTGCATCCGTTAATGTTATGCCGGCATCCATGTATAATTCACTTAATCTAGGTCCTTTGAAAAAGGCTGGAATTGTGTTGCAATTAGCCGATCGCTCTAATGTTTACCCAATGTGTATTATTGAGGATGTTCTTGTGCAGGTTAATCAACTTGTATTTCCAGCTGATTTTTGTGTGTTAGAGATGGATAAAAGTTCACCGAACTCGTCTCTTCCATTGCTCCTTGGGCGTCCCTTCATGAAAACGGCTAAGACCATTATTGATGTGGATAAGGGAACGTTGACTATGGAGTTTGATGGAGAAATAATACATTTCAACATTTTCGAGACGATGAGATATCCTAGTGATGTCCACTCTTGTTTCTCCGTTGATGTTATGGATGCATTGGCACAAAGAGTGTTTTAATTGAATGGTGATGATGCTTTGGAAACTGTTTTAACTACATCCATGGATGATGGTGTAGAGTGTGGTAACGAAGTCAAGGAAGCCCTTGGTGATCTTAATTCACTACAAGGATGTCCGGAAACTCATAATATCTCTTTTATTTCTTTACCATGCAGTGATGAAAATATTTTACCTTCTATTGTTTAATCTCCAAAGTTGGAATTGAAACCTCTTCCAAGTCACTTAAAGTATTTGTATTTGGGTGACAATGAAGAGTTACCTGTGATTGTTTCTAACGAGCTTAGTGAATTACAGGAGCAAAAACTTCTAAGGGTGCTAAGGAAGTACAATACGGCCATAGGATGCACAATCGCTGATATCAAGGGTATAAGCCCTGCCGTTTGTATGCATAAGATTAGTTTGGAGGATGATGCAAAGCCTACAAGGGAAGCGCAACGTCGTTTGAACCCCCCAATGATGGAAGTTGTGAAAAAGGAGATATTCAAGGTTTTGGAAGTGGGTGTTATCTACCCCATATCCGATAGCAAGTGGGTGATCCCGGTACAAGTTGTACCAAAGAAATAAGGTGTAACGGTGGTAGAGAATGATAAGAACGAACTTGTCCCAACTCATGTGCAAACCGGTTGGAGGGTTTGTATTGATTATAGAAAGTTGAATGCCACTACTAGGAAGGATCATTTCCCTTTACCTTTTATTGATCAAATGCTTGAACGTTTAGCTGGACACTCTTATTATTGTTTTCTTGATGGTTATTCAGGGTACAATCAGATTATGATAGCACCGGAGGATCAAGAGAAAAATACTTTCACTTGTCCATTCGGTAATTTTTCTTATAGAAGGATGCCTTTTGGCTTGTGCAATGCTCCATCTACCTTTAAAAGGTGTATGGTAAGTATCTTTTCCGAATATGTTGAAAACATCATTGAAGTTTTTATGGATGACTTTAGTGTCTTTGGTGATTCATTTGACCTTTGTTTGAACAACTTATCATTAATCCTTGAACGATGTGTTGAAACAAACCTTGTGCTAAATTGGGAGAAGTGCCATTTCATGGTAACTCATGGCATAGTTTTAGGCCATATAATATCTTCTAAAGGCTTGGAAGTTGATAAATCTAAGATAAACCTTATTCGTGCTCTAACCCCTCCCATTACGGTGAGGGAGATACGCTCTTTTCTTGGTCATGCAGGTTTTTATCGTAGATTTATCAAGGATTTTTCCAAGATAGCATCACCACTTTGCAACTTATTGCAAAAAGATGTGGTTTTTAACTTTGATGAAAAGTGTATGGCGACATTCAATCGTTTGAAAGAACTTTTGATTTCAGCCCCTATCATTAAACCACCGGATTGGAGCAAGCCTTTTGAGCTAATGTGTGATGCAAGCGACTACGCGATTGGTACGGTGCTTGGGCAACGTGTGGGGAAGATACCTCATGATATTTATTATGCTTCTGGAACGTTAAATGAAGCCCTACAAAACTACACAACCACTTAAAATGAGTTTTTAGCTATTGTATTTGCATTGGAGAAATTTTGCTTTTATCTAATTGGTACAAAAGTTGTTGTTTTTTCTGACCATGCAGCACTTAGGTACTTGCTAATAAAGAAATAAGCGAAACCGAGGCTCATACGATGGATTCTACTCTTGCAAGAGTTTGATATTGAAATCAAAGACAAGAAAGGAATTGAGAACACCATTGCGTATCACTTGATCCGTCTTGCTGTGGACAAGGAAGCTATCCCATTGCATGAAAGTTTCCCGGATGAGCAACTATTCTCAATTGCCTTTGGAGAACCATGGTATGCGGATATTGTGAATTACTTGGTAACTAAACAAATCCCAAAGAACTTGTCTCGTGCTGAGAGGGACAAACTTAAGAGGTTAGGGAACCAATATATATGGAATGATCCATACTTATGGATACATGGAGACGACCAAATAATAAGAAGGTGCGTTCCAGAATCCGAGTTTAACTCTATCTTGTCTTTTTGTCACTCTTATGCTTGCAGAGGACATTTTTGAAGTAAGAGAACCGCTCACAAGGTACCTGAAAGTGGGTTCTATTGTCCAACCTTGTTTAAGGATGCATACACATTTTGTACAACTTGTGATAGGTGCCAAAGAACAAGCAATATAGGTGCCCGAAATCAGATGCCACAAACTTTTATTCAATTTATTGAAGTTTTTGATGTATAGGGTATTGATTTTATGGGTACTTTTGCCAACTCTCAAGGGAATTTTTACATCTTACTTGCTGTTGATTATGTCTCTAAATGGGTGGAAGCTAAGGCCACCCCAACTAATGATTCCAAGGTTGTTTCAGATTTTGTGCAAGCTAATATTTTTGCAAGGTTTGGAATTCCAAGAGCCATAATTAGCGATGGGGGTTCTCACTCCAAAAACAAGATTTTGCTAAGCTTGTTGAAGAAGTACAATGTGTCACACAAGATTGCAACACCTTATCATCCTCAAACAAATGGACAAGCCGAGGTTTCCAACCGGGAGGTGAAATCCATTTTAGAGAAAACAGTGAATCCAACAAGGAAGGATTGGAGCATGCGACTTAATGATGCTTTGTGGGCTTATACAACCGCATACAAGATACCTATTGGGATGTCCCCCTTTAGGCTTGTGTATGGTAAACCTTGTCACTTACCCGTGGACATTGATCATAAAGCATTTTGGGTTATTAAGCAATGCAATATGGAGATGGATGTGGCTAGAAAGCAAAGAAAATTGCAACTCCAAGAGCTCAAAGAGCTTCGCAATGATGCATTTGAAAGCTCACGCATTTACAAGGAGAAAACTAAGGCATTTCATGATTCTATGATTTCTAGAAAACAATTTTGTGTTGGGAAGAAAATGCTTTTGTTTAATTCTCGCTTGCATTTATTTCCGGGTAAATTAAGGTCACGTTGGATCGGACCTTTCATTATTACTAATGTGTTTTCTCATGGTGCAGTAGAAATTCGTAGCATAGCTACAGGCAAGGAACTTAAAGTTAATGGGCACCGGTTGAAACCATATTATGATAATTTCACTTCTGAAGTGGTGGAAGGAGCCAATTTTGTGGATGCACTCCCTTTGGAGGAGTCATAGAAAGCAAGGAGCAAGTCGGGCTGACGACTTTAAACCAAACGCTAAGTGGGAGGCAACCCACCGGTTTTGTATCTTTATCTTTATCTTTTTATTTTTAAGCATTTTCTTTTATCTTTATTTTCTTTGTTTTTGCATATCATTTGCGGAATTTACCACCTTGAACTTTCTTTGGACGATTCAATTTTACATTGAGGACAATGTAAAGTTTAAGTGTGGGGGAGCATTTATATGTTTGTATAGTTTGTTTTAGTTTGTTTTATGCCTTAAAAAAAATCAGAAAAATAGAAAAACCAAGAAAAACAATTGTGATTTTTGAACTCCGAAATCTAGAAACTTGTGCCTTTAGGATGACACCATTAGTGGATGGAACCATTTTGATTGCAGGAGTTGAGGAACCAATTAACTAAAAGGGACAAACATAGCTCAGAAATCACGAATAAAATGATAGTTGTTACCATATCTCGGAATATCACCATATCACATTCTATTTTTATTTTTCCATATTTATCTATTGTTCTCTAAGTGTTTTGAAGGGTCACTAAACATTGACTTGTTATTACTGCTAGGATGAAATAGAGTGATTGAGTTGCTAAAAAAAAAAAAAAAAAAAAGAGACCGACCAATTCGATCAACCGGAATAAAAAAAAAGATACTTGGATAGCAGTATGTGTGAAACGTTGTCCCTGTCTCCGTCGCCTAAACAAGCGTGGAATGCAGGATCCAAGGAAACTATCACATACTTGATGACAAAGAAGCATGTGCTTGGATCCAAAAGATCTAATCATGCTGTTTAAAAAAAAAAAAAAGTGAAAAAGAAAAAGAAAAGAAAAGATTATTATTATTGAATAAAGTCGACTCCTGGTTCCCTTGTATATGCAGTGTGTTGACACTAGAATTCAGAACAGTAGCTCAATCCAATAGGATGCATAGGTTCATATTGGCGGTGACCTTCAGACAGATTTGGGAAACACCGATCACTTGTTAACATTCGCAAACATCTACCTCTATATCCATCTTCTTAATATTTTCATTGTGATTGTAGTTAGTTAGTTTCCGAGTATTGTGGTTTGTTCGCCTATCTAATCAGAGTTTTATTTTCTTATATATGAATTGAATTTTCTCAAGGTACCTCCTCCTGTAATCATTTTGGATTCGTTCATTGATTTGTCACAAATAGACAGAGTTGGAAATATAGGTTTGGTAGGAAGACCTCTTGTAAACCTTCACGAGACTAAAACTCATCCACTAGGGACACCTAGGGGTTCAAAGACCTGTTATTCATGCTAAGAGTAAATGTAGCCTCGACAACACGGAGTTGTATGTAAGTTTTATAATTGTTTTGTTTGATTTGCTCGAGGACTAGCAAAGTCTAAGTGTGGGGGAATCTGATAGGTGTCTAAAAAACCTAATTTTATATCTATTGTTTATGCTTTCTTTGCTTAGTTTTCTTGTAAATTATGTATCTTATGTTTATTTTTGAGTATTTAGGTACTTTGGAATCATATGCAACAAAAGAAAAAGAAACAGGGCAAAAGCGTCATCTCAAGTGCAACTGCGGTTAGAGGCGAATTATTTCTCATTATTTGATTTTATTTCTTCATCTCTGACTAAAAAGCACGTCGGCTTTAGTGGTGCATATTTTGTCTGAAAAGCACGACAGTTTTAGTGATGTATATAAATTGAAGAGAAGAAGTGAATCTGAGAAATAAGAAGCGTATGTTGTTGGTGAAAGAATTCAATAGAAGAAATGAGCGTCCATTTGGAGCGAAAAGGAGCACAAAGGACCAATTCATAGGCGAGTGAAGCTATCTACGGTTGAGCAAGAAATAGGATGGGCGTGTCAGTTCTCTGGAACCGACAAACAATCTATCATTTGGTTACCCCTTATCTACCCTCACTGGGTGGCCATATCCAAACCCATTCCTACACAAGACCTAAATTTCATAGAAGGGATAATTCTTCTCATCATTACCTTATTTACCTGAAATCCATGGAAGAGAGAAAGGCGGCTGGCAGAGTTGGAGATCGAGAAATTGATGCTGAGAAGAACAAATGGATTTTACTGAATCAAGAAGTAGCTCAAGATGTTGATGACAAATTAAGGGTTTGGTTCATACTCAATAAAATTGGAGGTTTTGATGATGTTTTGCTGTGAAGATTAACATTGGGTTTTAACAGAAATTGAAGTTAGGGTTTTTCTATGAGCTAAAGAAGACATGATGTTGATATTCATGGGTGTTGTGTTTCTGAATTCAGGATGGAGGAGAATTGAAGCTAGGGTTTGTAGTGAATCTGTGTTTGCATATTTGATTGAGTTGGTGGTTGGAATGATTTACGGGGAAGAAATTAGTGAATATATGGGTTATGATTGGCTTGAGTTAGAGGAAAAATTGGGTTCAAAATGATGAGAATTTGATGGAGTTTGAAGACTAACCAAACAAGAGAAGATAATGATGCTTCTGAGGTTAATGGAGACTGAATAGAAGTGGGTTGGAATGATTGAATGAAATGGGTTCTGAATTGAAATTACAAGAACAATTTGCAATTGAAGGATGTAATGACTTTATGGTGGTAACTGAAATAACTTGGTGTATGATTTCAAGTTGCAGGTGTTGATGAGTTACAGTGGCTTGTGGTAGTGCCTGTGATGCTGTTCTGAATTCAGTAAGGTGTATGTATAGTTGCAGGGGTGGATGGAATGATATTGCTGCTTTTCATTCCAGTTAAGTCTGGATAGAGCATTGCAAGAGACTGATGATTGCAGCAGTGCTAATGGGTTAGTTTGACTAAGATGGAGTTGCAGGCAAGTGTGGTTCAATAAGAAATATGCCGAAACCTGTGAATGGCAAGGAGTCTGAGAATGTGAAGCTGCGATGAAGTGGTTGTGACTGTTAGCAGGAGTAAATGGATGGAAGTTTCAAGTAATTGTAGAAGGTACTATAATGGCACTTGAGTTGGCATTCTGGGTTTGTGGTGGAAGATGCAGTTCAGGAGATGAGTTTGAATTGAGTTGTGTGCGAAGTGTAGTTTCTGTTGCAGAATTGATGGATGATAGATAGATGAGAATGGAGTGACAGTTGTGCCTGTGCTCCGAGGAAGAAATGGAGGTGTCCAGAGAGAAGCTACAGCAGTACTGGTGGTTTTATTGCAAAGGGCTAGATGGTTGCTGCAGTAGGGTCCCTGATTCTGGCCTGGGATGGTGATTTATATGAGATGGATTTGGTTGTTGTGTCTAGAATGTATATGGGTTGGTGATGGTTTGTGCAGCTGGTATAGTTCTGAGCTGAAAATCATAAAGGAATAAAGTGGAGTTAAGATGGATAAATGAGAGGATAAGAAGACCCGAGTTGATGGTGGACTGCACTGGCTGCAGAAATGGGAGTAACTGCAGGGGAGATTTTGTGTGATGCTTTCTTGAGACTCAAGAATGGTTCAGTGGTACTGTGTTCATGGGTAGAAGTAATTGGAACTGCTGGTTAAGAACTGTACCTGGTGGTGTTATGCAGTGGTGTAGGTGGGTTGGAGTTGGTTTAACAGGTGGTTGCAGTGCAAATCTGGGGCCTTGAGAAATTGCAGGTGCTAAATTGAATGAATGAGTTTGTCTCAAGATGCTGTGTGGCTAGTGCTAGTTGATAATGGCCTTGGTGGTAATGTCAGTAATGGATGAGAATGGCTGTGAGCTGATAAGAATGAGGAAGGAGAGAGCTAAAGAATGAGACAGATATTGCAGTCAAGATGAACTGGTGGTGTTGTTTAAACTGGGAATGAAATGAAGAAGTTATATGAGCTGCAGTTGATGTAAATGACTGTGTCAGGTCGAACATTGCAGGAGTGTATGGATCAGCTGTGTCTGACAGTGGTGTTAAGGCTGAGATGGAGATTAAAGGGTTGATTTGATGGAGTTAAACTGAATTGGGAGTGTATTTGAGATAGTGTTGATCTGGTGCAGCTTTTGGCTTGAGATTGTGAAGGATGCACAGCCAACATGGCTGGTGTGCAAAGTTGCAACAATCTTGGAATATGACTCATTCAAGCTGAGTCAGTTAGGTGACTTGATCTTAACTCACTGACTCACTCACTTGACTCAGTTTGACTTTCACTTGACTAGGTGACCGGGTGGACTTTGCCGGTCACCTGAACTTTGTTCAGGTGCCGGATTCGGCCAACTTCCGGCCAGTGCACCAGTTTTCCGGCGAGTAGTTTTTGGGACATATTTTCACATGGGTATTTCACATACATGAGCTTGGTGGACTTCTTGTTATTGGATCTTGGGCTTTGAAGACCTAATTTTGGAAAGTTGAAAAGCTATAAAAGGAAAAGTTTCTATTCTTTTTGGGATTATTCTACGGGAGTTTTGGAGGAGAGCAGCGACTAGGGTTTGCTTTCGTTTATTTTTCATCTTCTTCATTTCATTTTTATTATTGATTATGAATATGATTATGTTGAATCCAAAAATTATGAGTAGCTAAACATTTATTATTGGTTATGAGATATAAAGTAGATTTCACAAATAAGATTTGAATCAATGATTTAGTTTTGTCTCAATAAATTACTGTTTATGATTCATGGTTTATTTTGTTATATGATTTGATTGTTTATTTGGTTGAATCCGGAATCAATCCGATTTGCTTTCATATCTATAGCTATATTAGGGTTTTCAATATGAAAACGTTGTTTATCCCTGATTCTAAGTAGCATAAATGTGGGTAGTGCTTGTAGTGATATATCCTACTAGTCACATATGAATCATAACTTGGGTTAAATCGATTTAGTGCTTTTACAAATTTTGATTTCCTTGATTAGTCTTACTCCATAGAACTTATTACTTTTAGGGAGTTAAATCTAATTGTGCTTTTACACTTTAGGTTGCTTTCTAGGAAGAAGTCACAGATGCATCTTTTAATGTGGTTGTGATGAAATCAGGGAATTAGCGGGATACTCTTGTGATCAAGGTATCCTAGGACTTTTAGTAAATGAGAGATTAAAATTTCAATTCTAGTCATTGTTAAGAATTCAAGTTTGTGAATGAAACTATCCCGTGACCAATGCTTTCTCCTTATTGATTATTTTAATATTTTTTTCTTCAATTTATTTTTATTGCTTTGATAATTCAAACCCCCACCCCCTTTGGTTACTAAGAATCTGAAAATTTGCATAACAACAAAAGCCTCTTTGTGGATACGAACTCTTTCCTATCGCATACTAATTTTATTTTAGTTAAGTAAGAAAGTGAAATTATATTTGACCGGATGACAACCGACCAAATTTTGGCGCCGTTGCTGGGGAGGCATACGGCTTGTTATTAAGTTTTTAGTTTCTTTTATAATTTCTGCTTGCATATTTGCTTTTCGTTTGTTGTCTTGTTTCTCATTTGTTTGCGAGAATTATTTTCAGGTATTAATTCCTGGCTTCTAAAGATTGGAATTATCGAAGGTGAGGGATACCTACTCGAAGAGGCACAATAATCCAACCAAGGCAAGACACAACGGAAGAACAATTCTTGGAAGTAGAACACGAAGCTCTTCAGCAAGAAGAAGAAGAATAAGAGGTTACATTCGTAGAAGAACCACTAGTTGAAGAGGAAGAAGCAATGGGTGATGCAAACCGTACACTCAAGGATTTGGCTTCTCATAGGCTTGATGCACAACAATGGTGTATCCAAAAAAACTCAACTTTCGAGATCAAGCCGGGGTTGCTTAGAGAGTTACCAAAGTTCCATGGAATGGTGAATGAAGACCCAAACAAGCATCTTATGGAGTTTCATACCATTGTCAAGGCTATGCTTCCAGCGGAGACTGAAGCCGATGGTGCAATGTTGAAAGTTTTTCCATTTTCTATGGTGGACAGCGCTAAGGATTGGTTGTATTGTTTGCCATCCGGAAGTGTCACTACATGGAATGGGTTGAAGAAACTCTTTCTAGAGAGGTATTTTCCTGTGTCAAAGGATACTCAAATTCGCAAAGAGATTTGTGGAATAAAGCAACATGTGGGAGAATCTTTGTACGAATGTTGGGAGCGATACAAGAGATTGGTGGCAAGCTGCCCACACCACCAATTCAGCAACGCTATGATAATCCAATACTTCTATGAAGGTCTTCAATCAAGTGATAGATATCTTCTTGATGCAGCGGGTGGTGGTGCACTAGTGAACAAGACGGTGGCCCAAGCTGCCGAGTTGATTGAAAGCATGGATGCAAACTCACAATAATTCTACACAAGAGGTGAACCAATGGTTAGGGGAGTGCATGAAGTTAGTGATTCATCATCATCACACTGTGATCAAAGGATGGACAATATGGAGCAAATGATGCAAAAGATGGCTGCGGTTATATTACCTTCGTATGGTGAAGAGCTGGAGAAAGCTAGTGTGGTTTTTCCAAATCCACAAAGACGGTATGATCCCTACTCCAACATCTACAATCCGGGAAGGAGAGATCATCCAAATTTCAGCTATGCCAACAAGCAAGGTGCGGTTCAACAACCCAACTTCAACCGTCCGAGTGGGTTTCAACCACAACAACAACAATTCCAACCGCAACAACAACAATTTTAGCAACCACAACAACCAGTTCAAAACCAAGGTTCCGATATCGATGCAAAGTTACAAACAATGATGCAAGGAATTTCTACCATGTTCAAAGAAAGTTAGCAGGAAACTAAGAGTGCTGTCAAAGAGTTGCAGACTCAAGTGGGCTCCATGGCAATTGATATCAACAAATTGAAGGAACAAAATAGTGGGAGATTCCATTCTCAACCCATTAACCCAAAAGAGGGTGTCAATGCTATTACGTTGAGAAGTGGTACACATCTTATACAACCCGAAGTTGCAGATTTGGGTGAAGAGGAAGCTCTAAAGGAGCCGGTTTTGGAAGAAAAGAGGGATGAAATTCCCCAAACACCCGAGGTACCTATTCCTAACTCTAAAACTCCTATTCCTACTTATGTTCCTCCTATACCTTTTCCTCGCAGATTTTCAAGTTCTAAGAAAGCGTAACTAGAAAAAGAGATTTTAGATGTTCTTAAGAAGATTCATGTGAATATACCACTCATTGATGCTATCAAGCAAGTTCCCAAGTATGCAAAAGTGTTGAAGGATTTGTGTACCAATAAGCAAAGGCTCAAACGAAATGAAGTGTTAAGTGTAGGGGAGAATGCTTCGGCAATCTTACAACACAAACTCTCACTGAAATGCAAGGATCCCGGTAGCTTTGACATTCCCGTCACAATTGGTGACACCACTTTTAACAAAGCAATGTTTGACTTAGGTGCATCCGTTAATGTTTTGCATGCATCCATGTATAATTCACTTAATCTAGGTCCTTTGAAAAAGGCTGGAATTGTGTTGCAATTAGCCGATTGCTCTAATGTTTACCCAATGCGTATTATTGAGGATGTTCTTGTGCAGGTTAATCAACTTGTATTTCCAGCTGATTTTTGTGTGTTAGAGATGGATAAAAGTTCACCGGACTCGTCTCTTCCATTGCTCCTTGGGCGTCCCTTCATTAAAACGGCTAAGACCATTATTCATATGGATAAGGGAACGTTGACTATGGAGCTTGATGGAGAAATAATAAGTTTCAACATTTTCGAGACGATGAGATATCCTAGTGATGTCCACTCTTGTTTCTCCGTTGATGTTATGGATACATTGGCACAAAGAGTGTTTGAATTGAATGGTGATGATGCTTTGGAAACTGTTTTAACTACATCCATGGATGATGGTGTAGAGTGTGGTAAAGAAGTCAAGGAAGCCCTTGGTGATCTTAATTCACTACAAGTATGTCCGGAAACTCATAATATCTCTTTTATTTCTTTACCATGAAGTGATGAAAAGCTTTTACCTTCTATTGTTAAATCTCCAAAGTTGGAATTGAAACCTCTTCCGAGTCACTTAAAGTACTTGTATTTGGGTGACAATGAAGAGTTACCTGTGATTGTTTCTAACGAGCTTAGTGAATTACAGGAGCAAAAACTTCTAAGGGTGCTAAGGAAGTACAAGACGGCCATAGGATGGACAATCGCTGATATCAAGGGTATAAGCCCTGTCGTTTGTATGCATAAGATTCGTTTGGAGGATGATGCAAAGCCTATAAGGGAAGCGCAACGTCGTTTGAACCCCCCAATGATGGAAGTTGTGAAAAAGGAGATACTCAAGCTTTTGGAAGTGGGTGTTATCTACCCCATATCCGATAGCAAGTGGGTGAGCCCGGTACAAGTTGTACCAAAGAAATCAGGTGTAACGGTGGTAGAGAATGATAAGAACGAACTTGTCCCAACTCGTGTTCAAACCGGTTGGAGGGTTTGTATTGATTATAGAAATTTGAATGCCACTACTAGGAAGGATCATTTCCCTTTACATTTTATTGATCAAATGCTTGAACATTTAGCTGGACACTCTTATTATTGTTTTCTTGATGGTTATTCGGGGTACAATCAGATTATGATAGCACCGGAGGATCAAGAGAAAAACACTTTCACTTGTCCATTCTGTACTTTTACTTATAGAAGGATGCCTTTTGGCTTGTGCAATGCTCCAGCTACCTTTCAAAGGTGTATGGTAAGTATCTTTTCCGAATATGTTGAAAACATCATTGAAGTTTTTATGGATGACTTTAGTGTCTTTGGTGATTCATTTGACCTTTGTTTGAACAACTTATCATTAATCCTTGAATGATGTGTTGAAACAAACCTTGTGCTAAATTGGGAGAAGTGTCATTTCATGGTAACTCATGGCATAGTTTTAGGCCATATAATATCTTCTAAAGGCTTGGAAGTTGATAAATCTAAGATAGACCTTATTCGTGCTATAACCCCTCCCACTACGGTGAGGGAGATACACTCTTTTCTTGGTCATGCAGGTTTTTATCGTAGATTTATCAAGGATTTTTCCAAGATAGCATCACCACTTTGCAACTTATTGCAAAAAGATGTGGTTTTTAACTTTGATGAAAAGTGTATGGCGACATTCAATCGTTTGAAAGAACTTTTGATTTCAGCCCCTATCATTAAACCACCGGATTGGAGCAAGCCTTTTGAGATAATTTGTGATGCTAGCGACTACGTGATTGGTGTGGTGCTTGGGCAACGTGTGGGGAAGATACCTCATGTTATTTATTATGCTTCTAGAACGTTAAATGAAGCCCTACAAAACTACACAACCACTGAAAATGAGTTTTTAGCTATTGTATTTGCATTGGAGAAATTTCGCTTTTATCTAATTGGTACAAAAGTTGTTGTTTTTTCTGACCATGCAGCACTTAGGTACTTGCTAATGAAGAAAGAAGTGAAACCGAGGCTCATACGATGGATTCTACTCTTGAAAGAGTTTGATATTGAAATCAAAGACAAGAAAAGAATTGAGAACACCGTTGCGTATCACTTGATCCGTCTTGCTGTGGACAAGGAAGCTATCCCATTGCGTGAAAGTTTCCCGGATGAGAAACTATTCTCAATTGCCTTTGGAGAACCATGGTATGCGGATATTGTGAATTACTTGGTAACTAAACAAATCCCAAAGAACTTGTCTCGTGCTGAGAGGGATAAACTTAAGAGGTTAGGGAACCAATATATATGGGATGATCCATACTTATGGAAACATGGCAGCCACCAAGTAATAAGAAGGTGCGTTCCAGAATCCGAATTTAACTCTATCTTGTCTTTTTGTCACTCTTATGCTTGCGGAGGACATTTTGGAAGTAAGAGAACCGCTCACAAGGTACTTGAAAGTGGGTTCTATTGGCCAACCTTGTTTAAGGATGGATACACATTTTGTACAACTTGTGATAGGTGCCAAAGAACAAGCAATCTAGGTGCCCGAAATCAGATGCCACAAACTTTTATTCAATTTATTGAAGTTTTTGATGTATGGGGTATTGATTTTATGGGTCCTTTTGTCAACTCTCATGGGAATTTTTACATCTTACTTGCTGTTGATTATGTCTCTAAATGGGTGGAAGCTAAGGCCACCCCAACTAATGATTCCAAGGTTGTTTCAGATTTTGTGCAAGCTAATATTTTTGCAAGGTCTGGAATTCCAAGAGCCATAATTAGCGATGGGGTTTCTCACTTCAAAAACAGGATTTTGCTAAGCTTGTTGAAGAAGTACAATGTGTCATACAAGATTGCAACACCTTATCATCCTCAAACAAATGGACAAGCCGAGGTTTCCAACCGGGAGGTGAAATCCATTTTAGAGAAGACGGTGAATCCAACAAGGAAGGATTGGAGCATGCGACTTAATGATGCTTTGTGGGCTTATAGAACCGCATACAAGATACCTATTGGGATGTCCCCCTTTAGGATTGTGTATGGTAAACCTTGTCACTTACCCGTGGAGATTGAGCATAAAGCGTTTTGGGCTATTAAGCAATGCAATATGGAGATGGATGGGGCTAGAAAGCAAAGGAAGTTGCAAATCCAAGAGCTCGAAGAGCTTCGCAATGATGCATTTGAAAGCTCACGCATTTACAAGGAGAAAACTAAGGCATTTCATGATTCTATGATTTGTAGAAAACAATTTTGTGTTGGTTAGAAAGTGCTTTTGTTTAATTCTCGCTTGCATTTATTTCCGGGTAAATTAAGGTCACGTTGGATCGGACCTTTCATTTTTACTAATGTGTTTTCTCATGGTGCAGTAGAAATTCGTAGCATAGCTACAGGCAAGGAACTTAAAGTTAATGGGCACCGGTTGAAACCATATTATGAGAATTTCACTTCCGAAGTGGTGGAAGGAGCCAATTTTGTGGATGCACTCCCTATGGAGGAGTCATAGAAAGTAAGGAGAAAGTCGGGCTGACGACTTTAAACCCAAGCGCTAAGTGGGAGGCAACCCACCGGTTTTGTATCTTTATCTTTTTATTTTTAAGCATTTGCTTTTATCTTTATTTTCTTTGTTTTTGCATATCATTTGCGGAATTTCCCACCTTGAACTTTCATTGGACGATTCAATTTTACATTGAGGACAATGTAAAGTTTAAGTGTGGGGGAGCATTTATATGTTTGTATAGTTTGTTTTAGTTTGTTTTATGCCTTAAAAAAAATCAGAAAAATAGAAAAACCAAGAAAAACAATTGTGATTTTTGAACTCCGAAATCTAGAAACTTGTGCCTTTAGGATGACACCATTAGTGGATGGAACCATTTTTATTGCAGGAGTTGAGGAACCAATTAACTAAAAGGGACGAACATAGCTCAGAAATCACGAATAAAATGATAGTTGTTACCATATCTCGGAATATCACCATATCACATTCTATTTTTATTTTTCCATATTTATCTATTGTTCTCTAAGTGTTTTGGTGGGTCACTAAACATTGACTTGTTATTACTGCTAGGATGAAATAGAGTGATTGAGTTGCTAAAAAAAAATACCGACCAATTAGACCAACCGGAATAAAAAAAAGACACTTGGATAGCAATATGTGTGAAACGTTGTCCCTGTCTCCGTCACCTGAACAAGCGTGGAATGCAGGATCCAAGGCAACTATCACATACTTGCTGACAAAGAAGCATGTGCTTGGATCCAAAAGGTCTAATCATGCTGTCTAAAAAATAAAAAATAAAAAATAAAAAAAGTGAAAAAAGTGAAAAAGAAAAAGAAAAGAAAATATTATTGTTGAATAAAGTCGACTCCTGGTTCCCTTGTATATGCAGTGTGTTTGTAGGTACCGAATATCGCAAGATATTGGGTTGCGAATATAACAATGACTATAAGAGGAAAGTGTCACAAAATAACACGATGGTAGAAGAAACGCGGGAGAAGAATGAAAAGTTTGCGAGTATAAAATAAGCTTGCGATCATAAGTTATGGTGGCTCGCAGGTTATTACAGTTGTAAATATTTCACTATAAATAGTAGTTCAAATGTTAAATTGAAGAGGTTCTTTTGGTGTGTGAGAAAATATTTAGGGAAAGAGAATAGAGAAAGTTGTAACTATTCTAATTACATTTAGATATTTCTTGTAATCAATTGATAGAATTAATAAGAAAGTTGTTATTCATCATCATGAACTTCTTAAGTTTTATCAATTCTACTGAGGGTGTAGTTATAGGATATTCTGCAACTACATAATTGGCGCTAGAAACAGGGACCTGAAGATCATCATAGCAGAAATTTGAAGGAATTTTGGAGATTTGAAGATCAAATGGAATCAGTAGATGAAGGTTGCAAAAAAGAAGAATGTAATATGATCACAAAGACAATGATTGATGAATTTCATAATAACATAAAGGGAAAAATACACAAACGAGATTGTATAGGAAGAAAGATCATGGAGGTGGAGAAAATAAAAACTTTGAAAGAATGGGAAAAGCAGAAAATCACGTTTTCAGTAGCAGAAATTCCAAATGAAGACTTGAACCACACTTCACCATTAGTAGTTACAATCCCGATCATACGAGAAGAAAGGAAAGCTACAAAATCTATAGAAAAATGGAAATTAAACCGAGTTTTGATTGATACAGGGAGTTCTGTTGATATTATATTTTATCATGCACTTAAGGGGATGGGGATAAAAGATGAAGAAATCACAAATTCAGAATATCTTATTCATGGATTGGGGAAATCTGCAACAAAATCCAAAGGGGAAATAATGTTACGAGTATCGTTGGGAGAAATTGAAACACACATAGTTTTATGCGTAGTAGATATGGAATCTCCATATAATATGTTGATAGGAAGACCATGGATTCATGCGATTAAAGCTGTTGTTTCGACATTACATCAGTCAATTAAGTTTCCTACACCAAGCGGAATACAAGAGATAAAAGGAGATCTTTATAGTGCAAAATTTTGTTATCAGACTGAAGTAAAACAGTGTGGAGGAAGAACTAGAAAGAAACAGTTCCGCAGAAAACTTGCGAAAGAAGCAAAAAAGTAAGAAGAGTTCAGGGTGTACACAATAAGAGCAAAAGAAGGAAGAGGAATACCAAGTGAGATCCCAGAAAAAGAAGGAGAGCCAATGAAAGTAATCAAAGAGCCAACACCTATGGGAGAGAAAAGTCCTAGTTATGTCGCAGCAGAACCAACCAAAGAAATAAATATTGGAAGTAAAGAGGAGCCTTTAATCTTGCGAATTGGAACTAAGATGGATGAAGAAGAAGAAAAAAGAACTATTGATCTTTTGCGAGAATACAAAGATATATTCGCACGAGGTGTAGATGAAATACCAGGAATTGATCCATCAGTGGCGTGTCATAGATTGAACATAGATAAAAGTGTGATACCATTTAAACAAAGAATAAGAAAGATTTCGCAAAATTACCATACACAAATAGAAGAAGAATTGCAAAAGATGTTGGATGCGGGAGTCATAAGAGAAGCAAAATATCCAGAATGGATTGCGAATATGGTCATTGTTCCGAAGAAGAATAAAGGGATAAGGATTTGCATAGATTTCACTGATCTAAACAAAGCATGTCCAAAAGATAGTTTTCCATTGCCAGATATACCACAAATGGTGGAATCAGCTGCAGGACATGACATAGTCACTTCACTTGATGGGTATAAAGGGTACAATCAAATATCACTCGCAGAAGAAGACCAAGAACATACTGCATTTTTTGCTCCAAGAGGTTTATATTGCTATGTGAAGATGCCATTTGGTTTACGAAATGCGGGTGCTACTTATCAACGAATGGTTGAAAAGGTGTTCGCAAAATGGATACATAAAACCTTAGAGGTGTATGTAGACGATATGTTGATAAAAATTAAAGAAGAGAAAGACCATGTGCGGGACTTGAAGGAAATATTTGAGCAAATGAGAAAATTCAACATCAAATTAAATCCTGAAAAATGTATAATAGGTGTTGCGTCAGGAAAATTCTTGGGATACATAGTATCAAAGGAGGGAATACAAGTTGATCCAGAAAAAGTACAAGCAGTTCGTGACATGCCAACACCTGCAACAATAAAAGAAGTGCAAAAGCTGAATGGACTCTTAGCTTCACTTGGAAGGTTTATTTCTCGAATGTCAGATAAGTGCAAAAATTTCTTCAACATACTTAAGAAGGGAGCAAAATTCAGGTGGACTGATGAATGTGAAAAATATTTTCAAGGGATCAAGGAGTATCTCACGAATACATCCATATTACAGAAACCAGAGAAAGATGAAGAATTATTGGTATACCTCGCAACAACTCAATACGCTTTAAGTGCAGTTTTGTTGCGAACGGACGCAGGAGTAGAAAGGCCCATCTACTACATCAACAAAACTTTTAATATAGCAGAGAGGAATTATTCTAAAATGGAGAAGTTAATCTTAGCTCTGGTTTATGCACCATTAAAATTGCGAATATACTTTCAAGCACATGTGATAAAAGTAGTTACCAAAGTTCCAATTGAGTCAGTCATGAAGAACACAAAAAGATCAGGAAGGATAGAAAGGTGGAATGCACAAATAAACCATTATAAGATAAAGTACGAAGTATTATCATCGCAAAAATCACAAGTTGTCGCAGATTTTTTGGCAGAATTTCCTTTGGAAGAAGACGAGGCAGTAGAAGAGATGATGGATGTTGAAGAAGAATTTGGGAATCCAAAAGATTTGTTAACAGAACCAAATAGATGGGAAATTCTAGTAGATGGATCATCCAACAATGAGGGGAATGGAGTAAGAGTTGTGTTCATTTCACCAGAAGGAGAAAGAACAGCCTTTTCATTCAGACTGGAATTTGCATCTACGAATAATGAAACAGAGTACGAAGCTGTAGTGCATGCATTGAAGATCGCAATAGAAAAGAAGCTTGAAATTATAAGAATAACAAGTGATTATCAGTTGGTAATTTGTCAAATTAAAGGGGAATATACCACGAATGAATTTTCCTTGAAGAAATACAAGAAACTTGTTGAAGAATTATCTGCGAAGATACCAAAGCTAAAATGGAGGCATATCACAAGGAAATACAATCGACTCGCATATGCTTTTGCATTCATTCCAAGTATGATGACAAACCCTAATGCAAGAAATATCAAAATCCAAACAATTCAACACCCATCAGTAAATAAAGAGGAAGAAGAAATTGAAGAAGCAATTGCGATGGAAGTATAAAGGGAACTACCAGACAACATCGCAGAAAAAATCGCAGATTGGAGAAAGGAAATTCATGCATATCTTGCAACAGGAGAAGTACCCAGAAACAGACTAGAAGCACATAAATTAAAGAGTCGTGCAACAAATTATGAACTACGAGAAGGGATTTTATACAAAAAATCTTTCAGTGGACCACCTCTAAGATGTTTAACTCGTGAAGAAGGAGAAAAAATATTGAAGATGTTACACGGAGGAGAAGCTGGAAATCATAGTGGGGGAAGATCTCTGGCGTACAGGACAAAAATACAAGGATATTACTGGCCTTATATGCACACAGACGCAAAATTGTTGGTAAGACGATGTAAAGAATGCCAACGACATGGGAAAAGAACTCACGCACCAGGAGAAACATTAACCTCTTCAACAAGCTGCTGGCCTTTTGGGAAATGGGGATTGGACATTGTTGGCCCATTCTTACCTAGATTGGGCAGAGAATATTTTTAATAGTCGCAACAAATTATTTCACGAAGCTCGCAGAAGTAAAAGCAGTACAACATATTCGTGATAAGGATGTTTTTACATTCATATTCGAGAATATTATTTGTAGGTATGGAGTTCCAGCACAATTAGTATCTGATAATGGGAAACAATTTGAAGGGTAGAATATAGAGATGTTACTCAGTGCTTTTAGGATAAAATGTGGGAAATAAACTCCATTATATCCACAAGCTAATGGACAGGAAGAGGCAACAAATAAAACAATCGCAGACACGATCAAAAAGAAATTAGAAGGACATCTCAAAGGGTGGTGCGAACAAGTACCTAGCGCAGTTTGGGCATACAATACAACTAGAAGAGAGGCAACTGGAATGTCTCCTTATTGCTTAACATATGGAGTAGAAGCTATATTGCCAACTGAGGTTATAATTAGGACTACAAAGAAAGAATCTTGGGAAAGAAATTTAAGCACAGGGGTGATATTAAGTGAATTGGATGATTTAGAAGAAAAAAGAGAAAAGGTGTTGCGATATATGAAAGTTTATCAGGAAAAATTAGCTCGAGAGTATAACAAGAGAGTTATTGAACGTGAGTTCAAACTAGGGGATTTGGTTATGCGATAAACACCTCCATACCAGAAAGAAAATGGAGGAAAATTAGCACCAAAATGGGATGGACCATATGTCATCAAAGAGGTTGTGGGAAGTGGAGCTTATCGGCTGATGGATCCAGAAGGGAGAGACATGGGTTTAAGACTTGGTCGACCCTGGAATATATTGTATTTAAAAAGGTATTATCCATAAACCTCATGAAACATTTTGCGAATATAATTTGCTCGCACGAAGCTTAACAAAATTACGAATTTTTAAAATTCTTATTGCGATCAGCTTTCATTAAAGAAAGACGCAAAAATTACTCGCGAATAAAAAACCGCAAACTGTGATTAGCTTTCAAAAAAGAAAGAGAGCCGCAGAAATTTTACACAGGCAAACCTTTATGGCGTACACCCTAGTTCGCGAAGCAACATTTCGTAAGAGGCAAAGTCCTAAAGTACGTCATTTAAGGGGGTACCTATAAGCATGGCTCAGGGAAACCGGAACACCACCAAGGAACCTGAGTACATGAACATTACGGGGTACAACCCAAAAGCGGGGTACCTATCCGGGTTAGACACCTTGGATTCTCAACCTAATCTTGCGAAGTACCAGGATATAGGTTGGACGACTAAGGCATACTGTCTTTCTCAAGAAGTGTAGAAAGCGATCAAGGCGCCGAGGTACACGGTTGAGTCAAGAGTGCCGGATGGGTTTGAAGCACATCTTCCATTCTTGACAAGTCTTGGAAAATGATACACTTGGCCCAAAGATACCCCATAGGGTGCAACCTCGTAACTATAAGCCCTATAGGCAAAAAGGATAAGAGGTTGCGATCAAAAGCTGGTTGTTTGCAAAACCGGATGGGAAGAGCTAACCTTGTATGGTCGATGTACGCTTCCTTGAAGGGGAAAATAAGGGGAAGATAAAGGGAAGCACCCTCCATTAGGGAGCTGATACGTGCTATAAGACGTAAATGTCATGAGGCTTCTTGTTCGCAAGAACATAAAGACTTGTCATATTTGTGCAAAAATCATACTTCTGCGAATATAAATAAATAAATAATATATTTATATATATACATATTCGCAGAATTACATACAATGAAGTTAAGATGAGATCAATGGGTTATTACATGAAAGTGTGATAACGTCCTGCGATTTCATCGCAAGACGATAATGTCACAAGGTTGTATATTCGCAAGAATGTTCAGACTTGTCATATTATCGCAAAAATATCATCACAAAAAGAGGTGGCAAAATAAGGCCTTTACTTAGGAAGGCATGATAAGACCACAGCAATTAATGAAATCAATTCCATCAATATTATTGGAAATTTTTTACGAGAATATATATAAAGAATTCATAAGCATAGAAGCAATTTTGTTCGCAATCATATTCATAAGGGTTGAATACTTCTTATACATTCTTCAAAGATTCAATACTTCTTATACTTTTTAAGAGATTCAATACTTCTTATATTTCTTCAAACATTGAGTGTTTCTTCATGAATTGAAATTTTTTATACTTCTTCAAGGGTGCCTCATACTTCGTATACTTCTTTAAGGATGTTTCATACTTCTTATGCTTCTTTAAGAATATTTCATACTTCTTATGCTTCTTTAAGAATATTTCATACTTCTTATACTTTTTCAAGGATGTTTCGTAATTCTTTACGGATATTTCATACTTCTTATACTTCAAAGGGGGAATTCATTATTTAATTCGCAACAAATTGATTCTTCGCAACTTAGACTGAGGCAGATATTTTAATATCTACAACAATAATTGATCATCTGAAGTACAATAATAAGGGGAAATGGAATACAAAGTTAAGTCTTCAAGACATAGTATTTCTCTTCATATGATCAAGTCATGCAAATCTAGAGAAAGATCAAAGTAGTATCGCAAAGTACAAAGTATGCTTCTTAAGGAAAACAAGCAGTAAGCAGGATCATTCATAGAAAAGAGAATCAACAGTAACCAAGAGAAAGGATTCAAAAGAAAGGAAAACAAAGTCGTTAAAAAGAAGAATAACAGTAGAATAATCCATCATGCTTAAAGCTCCTCATCAACGTTTTGTACTGGATCTTTAGGAGGGGTAGGACCATCAATAGGAACATCTCCTTGAGGGATAGATTCTTTTTCCAAATCAAGTCCTTCATCGTCACTCTCGTAATCAAAATCACTATCAGGATCACGAGCAACCTCATCATCAGATATTTTCAGAGGTGTAATTCTCACGGGAGGCAAGGACCTTGATAAGAGAATGTTATTCACAAAGACTTGAGCTTTCAGATGACTTTCACGAAGTATAGCCTTCTGATGGTTGGTATCTTCGATATCTTTGGCGTAATCAAGATAGTTGAATCTTCGAGTGGCACGATCACGAGAGTTGATTAAACGAGTAGAAAGCATAGCGTTTTTCTTGCGAAGCTCAGAACAGGAGGCTTCTAGTCCAACTTTAGCACTGCGGAGGGTGTTCTTAGATTCTGCGAGTGAAACAAAATTTAAAGAATCAGTTTTGCGAGTATAACAAAATTGAAATGTATACCAAAGGCAGTCAAATTTTAATGACTACCTTCTCTTTGTGAAGAAATAAATTGAGCTAAAGATAGACAACAACTCTTCATCTGATCCATCGCATTATCAAAACCATCGCCAATTAATCCTTTAAGTCTAGATTGAAGCTTTTGATCTTTGGAAAGAAGAAAATTTTTATCCTTCGCAAGTTTGGCATTAAGACTTTCTAGTTGAGAGTAATCTTCTTTAAGTTTATTCTTCTTAGTGCTTAATATCATATTCTTATTAAGAAGGGATTTCTTCTCAGCAGCAAATGAACTTCTTTCGGCATCTGAAGACTTTTTCAATTCCTCAAGTTCACCTTTTAACAAATAAATGAGATTTTCTTGAT
Organism: Papaver bracteatum; assembly: GCA_023529315.1. NCBI lineage: Eukaryota > Viridiplantae > Streptophyta > Magnoliopsida > Ranunculales > Papaveraceae > Papaver > Papaver bracteatum. The sequence continues at coordinate 1,335,277 of JAJJWX010002606.1, read as the reverse complement.
CGCAACATTTACTCTGAAGAATATTTAATTGTTGCGAAGAAGCGTTCATTGTATTCAAATACAAACGTCGTTATTTTGATAAGGTTTCATTCTCTTCTACTAGGGATTCTATCCTTAAACCAGATTTAATTAAAGAAGAATTGAGCTGAGATATTTCATCATTCAAATATTTCTGATCGTAAATTAATTGAGTATTCTCTTGAAAAGGGGCATCAAAATTTTCAAGAGCACATGAATGAAGATTAGATAAGTGGTAGAATTGGTTCAAAAGACTTGCATGCTTGGCTTGAGATTCTTGTGCGTCTGATTCATGATGAAGTACCAACATTCTACATTTCTAGATAGATTCTATAAAGGGGAATGGGTTTAAATGGGTGTTTCAAGCATGTGAGGAATAGAAATAAACAAGAGGAAAGAAAATATAGAGATAATAGTAATACCTTTTAATGTGTTATTCCTCTTGCGAAGGATCGCACAATCTAGAGAATCATTCTGAAGCTGATGATTCACTTTACGAAGATTCTCACATTTCGCTTTCAAAGATTCCTAAGATTGGCGAAGCAATTCAACTTCTTTTTCCAAAGATTGGCGTGAAATAAAAATATCAGGATTGATAAAATTATTGAGCACCTCACAAAATTCAGATTGCGAACGAACGTTTGAAGACTTCGCAGTACTACTTAAGACCTCAGATAACATTTGGAAAGTTGAATAAATTCCGTCTCGAGCTTCTTGAGAAAGAGGAGAAGAATTTGAAGGAATTAGAGCAAGTTGTAAATTGCTTGGAGCAACAACATTCAAGGGATTAGGGGTAAAAATAGGTTTTTTGGGAGACGAAGTTGAGAAAGTATCTTGCGAAGGTTGATCTCGAAGAAGTGTTGATAAATTGACATCGGTGGGAGATTGAAAACTGGGTAATGGAGTAGAGGCAGGAGTTTGCGAAGAAGTATTTTCACGAGGGGGAGAGGGAAATTCTTCATCAACCTCAGGAAGGAAGTCATCGATTGAAATTAATGGTGTGGATTTAGTTACTCGAGATCTCTTATTGGGGTTTGATTTTTCACCAACCTACGAATCAAAAGGTGGATTAAAAACTGAGGCAACAATATATTGATTAAAAGGGAAAACAGAGTATTTTAACTACCTTTTGATTCTCAGATTTTCTTCTTCGGAGATTAGGACTTGAATTTTTGGTTGAAGGTTTCACCTGAGGAGTAATTTTGCTGAAACAAATCAAAATCAAATAATAAATTAGATAGAAATCAAAGAGGTAAACAAGTGAAAGACGTGAGAGATAGAATAAAATTACCTTGGAGAACTCATGATGAGGTAAAAAAAGAAGATAGAATGATAACCGAAAGTGTAATAAGAAGATGAAGTTACAGAAGTGAATAGAGAAAGTGAGAGAAAGATAAGGAAGGGGATAAAAGGAGTTTATATATAAGGAAATAGTTAGAAAAGAACGGTTACAAAAGACATGTCCAAAATAAAAAGAATAAGTAACGGTTATATTCTCACGATCATTACTTCTTCGCAGAAATGACATGAGAAGAGGCAAGATGTAGGTACCGAATATCGCAAGATATTGGGTTGCGAATATAACAACGACTATAAGAGGAAAGTGTCAAAAAATAACACGATGGTAGAAGAAACGCGGGAGAAGAATGAAAAGTTTGCGAGTATAAAGTTATGGTGCCTCGCAGGTCATTACAGTTGTAAAGATTTCACTATAAATAGTAGTTCAAATGTTAAATTGAAGAGGTTCTTTTGGTGTGTGAGAAAATATTTAGGGAAAGAGAATAGAGAAAGTTGTAACTATTCTAATTCCATTTAGATATTTCTTGTAATCAATTGAGAGCATTAATAAGAAAGTTGTTATTCATCATCATGAACTTCTTAAGTTTTATCAATTCTACTGAGGGTGTAGTTGTAGGATATTCTGCAACTATAGTGTTGACACTAGAATTCAGACCAGTAGCTTAATCCAATAGGATGCATAGGTTCATCTTGGCGGTGACCTTCAGACAGATTTGGGAAACACCGATCACTTGTTAACATTCGCAAACATCTACCTCTATATCCATCTTCTTAATATTTTCATTGTGATTGTGGTTTGTTCGCCTATCTAATCAGAGTTTTATTTACTTATATATAAATTGAATTTGCTCAAGGTACCTCCTCCTGTAATCATTTTGGATTCGTTCATTGATTTGTCACAAATAGATGGAGTTGGAAATATAGGTTTTGTAGGAAGACCTCTTGTAAACCTTCACGAGATTAAAACTCGTCCACTAGGGAAACCTAGGGGTTCAAAGGCCTATTATTCATGCTAAGAGTAAACGTAGCCTCGACGACACGAAGTTTTATGTAAGTTTTATAATTGTTTTGTTTTATTTTCTCGAGGACTAGCAAAGTCTAAGTGTGGGGGAATTTGATAGGTGTCTAAAACACCTAATTTTATATCTATTGTTTATGCTTTCTTTGCTTAGTTTTCTTGTAAATTATGTATCTTATGTTTATTTTTGAGTATTTAGGTACTTTGGAATCATATGCAACAAAAGAAGAAGAAACAGGGAAAATAGTGATGCATATTTTGTCTGAAAATCATGACAACTTTAGTGATGTATATAAATTGAAGAGAAGAAGTGAATCTGAGAAATAAGAAGCGTATGTTTTTGGTGAAAGAATTCAATAGAAGAAATGAGCGTCCATTTGGAGCGAAAAGGAGCACAAAGGACCAATTCATAGGCGAGCGAAGCTAGCTACGGTTGAGCAAGAAATAGGATTGGCGTGTCAGTTCTATGGAACCGACAAACAATCTATGATTTGGTTACCCCTTATCTACCCTCACTGGGTGTCCATATCCAAACCCATTCCTACACAAGACCTAAATTTCAGAGAAGGGATAATTCTTCTCATCATTACCTTCTTTACCTGAAATCAATGGAAGAGAGAAAGGCGGCTGGCAGAGTTGGAGATCGAGAAATTGATGCTGAGAAGAACAAATGGGTTTTACTGAATCAAGAAGTAGCTCAAGCTGTTTATGACAAATTAAGGGTTTGGTTCATACTCAATAAAATTGGAGGTTTTGATGATGGTTTGCTGTGAAGATTAACATTGGGTTTTAACAGAAATTGAAGTTAGGGTTTTTCTATGAGCTAAAGAAGACATGATGTTGATATTCATGGGTGTTGTGTTTCTGAATTCAGGATGGAGGAGAATTGAAGCTAGGGTTTGTAGTGATTCTGTGTTTGAATATTTGATTGAGTTGGTGGTTGGAATGATTTACGGGGAAGAAATTAGTGAAGATATGGGTTATGATTGGCTTGAGTTAGAGGCAGAATTGGGTTCAAAATGATGAGCAGTTGATGTAGTTTTAACACTAACCAAACAAGATAAGATAATGATGCTTCTGAGGTTAATGGAGATTAAATAGAAGTGGGTTGGAATGATTGAATGAAATGGGTTCTGAATTGAAATTACAAGGAAGAACAATTTGCAATTAAAGGATATAATGACTTTATGGTGGTAACTGAAATAACTTAGTGTATGATTTCAAGTTGCAGGTGTTTATGAGTTACAGTGGCTTGTGGTAGTGCCTGTGACGATGTTCTAAATTCAGTAAGGTGTATGTATAGTTGCAGGGGTGGATGGAATGATGTTGCTTCTTTTCAGTCCAGTTAAGTCTAGATGGGGCATTGCAAGAGACTGATGATTGCAGTGGTGCTAATAGGTTATTCTGACTAAGATGGAGTTGCAGGCAAGTGCGGTTCAATAAGAACGATGCCGGAACCTGTGAATGGCAAGGAGTCTGAGAATGTGAAGCTGCGATAAAGTGGTTGTGACTGTTAGTAGGAGTGAATGGATGGAAATTGCAAGTAATTGTAGAAGGTACTATAATGGCAATGGAGTTGGCATTCTGGGTTTGTGGTGGAAGCTGCAGTTCAGGAGATGAGTTTGAATTGAGTTGTGTGCGAAGTGTAGTTTCTGTTGCAGAATTGATGGATGCTAGACATATGAGAATGGAGTGACAGTTGTGCGTGTGCTCAGAGGAAGAAATGGTGGTGTTCAGAGATAAGATATAGCAGTACTGGTGGTTTTATTGCAAAGGGATAGATGGTTGCTGCAGTAGGGTCCCTGATGCTGGCCTGGGATGGTGATTTATATGAGATGGATTTGGTTGATGTGTCTAGAATGGAGATGGGTTGGTGATGGTTTGTGCAGCTGGTAGAGTTCTGAGCTGCAAATCAGAAAGGAATAAAGTGGAGTTAAGATGGATAGATGAGAGGATAAGAAGACCCGAGTTGATGGTGGACTGCATTGGCTGCAGAAATGGGAGTAACTGCAGGGGATATTTTGTGTGATGCTTCCTTCAGACTCAAGAATGGTTCAGTGGTACTGTGTTCATGGGTAGAAGTAATTGGAACTGCTGGTTAAGAACTGTACCTGGTGGTGTTATGCAGTGGTGTAGCTGGGTTGGATTTGGTTTAACAGGTGGTTGCAGTGCAAATCTGGGGACTTGAGAAATTGCAGGTGCTAAATTGAATGAATGAGTTTGTCTCAAGATGCTGTGTGGCTGGTGCTAGTTGATAATGGTCTTGGTGGTAATGTCAATAATGGATGAGAATGGATGTGAGCTGATAATAATGAGGAAGGAGAGAGCTACAAAATGAGACATAGATTGCAGTCAAGCTGAACTGGTGGTGCTGTTTAAACTGGGAATGAAACGAAGAAGTTATATGAGCTGCAGTTGATGTAAATGACTGTGTCAGGTCGAACATTGCAGGAGTGTATGGATCAGCTAAGTCTGACAGTGGTGTTAAGGCTGAGATGGAGATTAAAGGGTTGATTTGATGGAGTTAAACTGAATTGGGAGTGTGTTTGAGATAGTGTTGATCTGGTGCAGCTTTTGGCTTGAGATTGTGAAGGATGCACAGCCAACATGGCTGGTGTGCAAAGTTGCAACAATCTTGGAATATGACTCATTAAAGCTGAGTCAGTTAGGTGACTTGATCTTGACTCACTAACTCACTCACTTGACTCAGTTTGACTTTCACTTGACTAGGTGACCGTGTGGACTTTGCCGGTCACCTGAACTTTGTTCCGGTACCGGATTCCGACCAACTTCCGGCCAATGTACCAGTTTTCCGGCGAGTAGTTTTTGGGACATATTTTCACATGGGTATTTCACACACATGAGCTTGGTGGACTTCTTGTTATTGGACCTTGGGCTTTGAAGACCTAATTTTGGAAAGTTGAAAAGCTATAAAAGGAAAAGTTTCTATTCTTTTTGGGATTATTCTACGGGAGTTTTGGAGGAGAGCAACGACTAGGGTTTGCTTTCGTTTATTTTTCATCTTCTTCATTTCATTTTTATTATTGATTATGAATATGATTATGTTGAATCCAAAAACTATGAGTAGCTAAACATTTATTATTGGTTATGGGATATAAAGTGGATTTCACAAATAAGATTTGAATCAATGATTTAGTTTTGTCTCAATAAATTACTGTTTATGATTCATGGTTTATTTTGTTATATGATTTGATTGTTTATTTAGTTGAGTCCGGAATCAATCCGATTTGCTTTCATATCTATAGCTATATTAGGGTTTTCAATACGAAAATGTTGTTTATCCCTGATTCTAAGTAGCATAAATGTGGGTAGTGCTTGTAGTGATATATCCTACTAGTCACATATGAATCATAACTTGGGTTAAATCGATTTAGTGCTTTTACACATTTTGATTGCCTTGATTAGTCTTACTCCATAGAACTTATTGCTTTTAGTGAGTTAAATCTAATTGTGCTTTTACACTTTAGGTTGCTTTCTAGGAAGAAGTCACATATGCATCTTTTAATGTGGTTGTGATGAAATCAGGGAATTAGCGGGATACTCTTGCGATCAAGGTATCCTAGGACTTTTAGTAAATGAGAGATTAAAATTTTAATTCTAGTCATTGTTAAGAATTCAAGTTTGTGAATGAAACTATCACGTGACCAATGCTTTCTCCTTATTGATTATTTTAATACTTTTTTGCTTCAATTTATTTTTATTGCTTTGATAATTCAAACCCCCCTCCTTTGGTTACTAAGAATCTGAAAATTTGCATAACAACAAAAGCCTCTCTGTGGATACGAACTCTTTCTTATCGCATACTACTTTTATTTTAGTTAAGTAAGAAAGTGAAATTATATTTGACCGGCTGACAACCGACCAAATTTTGGCGCTGTTTCCAGGGAGGCATATGGCTTGTTATTAAGTTTTTAGTTTCTTTTATAATTTCTGCTTGCATATTTGCTTTTCGTTTGTTGTCTTGTTTCTCATTTGTTTGCGAGAATTGTTTTCAGGTACTAATTCCTGGCTTCTAAAGATTGGAATTATCGAAGGTGCGGGATAGCTACTCGAAGAGGCACAATACTCCAACCAAGGCAAGACACAACGGAAGAAAAAGTCTTGGAAGTAGAACACGAAGCTAATCATAAAAAAGAAGAAGAACAAGAGGTTCTATTCGTAGAAGAACCACTAGTTGAAGAGGAAGAAGCAATGGGTGATGCAAACCGTACTCTCAAGGATTTGGCTACTCATAGGCTTGATGCACAACAATGGTGTATCCAAACAAAATCAACTTTCGAGATCAAGCCGAGGTTGCTTAGAGAGTTACCAAAGTTCCATGGCATGGTGAATGAAGACCCAAACAAGCATCTTATGGAGTTCCATACCATTTTCAAGGCTATGCTTCCAGCGGAGACTGAAGCCGATGGTGCAATGTTGAGAGTTTTTCCATTTTCTATGGTGGACAGCGCTAAGGATTGGTTGTATTGTTTGCCATCCGGAAGTGTCACTATATGGAATGGGTTGAAGAAACTCTTTCTGGAGAGGTATTTTCCTGCGTCAAAGGATACTCAAATTCGCAAAGAAATTTGTGGAATAAAGCAACATGTGGGAGAATCTTTGTACGAATGTTGGGAGCGATACAAGAGATTGGTGGCAAGATGCCCACGCCACCAATTCAGCGACGCTATGATAATCCAATACTTCTATGAAGGTCTTCAATCAAGTGATAGATATCTTCTTGATGCAGCGGGTGGTGGTGCCTAGTGAACAAGACGGTGGCCCAAGCTGCCGAGTTGATTGAAAGCATGGATGCAAACTCACAACTCCAACACCTACAATCCGGGATGGAGAGATCATCCAAATTTCAGCTATGCCAACAAGCAAGGTGCGGTTCAACAACCCAACTTCAACCGTCCGAGTGGGTTTCAACCACAACAACAACAATTCCAACCACAACAACAATAATTTTAGCAACCACAACAACCGGTTCAAAACCAAGGTTTCGATATCGATGCAAAGTTACAAACAATGATGCAAGGAATTTTTACCATGTTCAAAGAAAGTTAGCAGGAAACTAAGAGTGATATCAAGGAGTTGCAGACTCAAGTGGGCTCCATGACAATTGATATCAACAAATTGAAGGCACAAAATAGTGGGAGACTCCCTTCTCAACCCATTAACCCAAAAGAGGGTGTCAATGCTATTACGTTGAGAAGTGGTACATAGCTTATGCAACCCGAAGTTGCTGATTTGGGTGAAGAGGAAGCTCCAAAGGAGCCGATTTTGGAAGAAAAGAGGGATGAAATTCCCCAAACACCCGAGGTACCTATTCCTAACTCTAAAACTCCTATTCCTACTTATGTTCCTCCTATACCTTTTCCTCGCAGATTTGCAAGTTCTAAGAAGGCGGAACTAGAAAAGGAGATTTTAGATGTTCTTAAGAAGATTCATGTGAATATACCACTCATTGATGCTATCAAGCAAGTTCCCAAGTATGCAAAAGTGTTGAAGGATTTGTGTACCAATAAGCAAAGGCTCAAACGAAATGAAGTGCTAAGTGTGGTGGAGAGTGCTTCGGCAATCTTACAACACAAACTCCCACTGAAATGCAAGGATCCCGATAGCTTTGACATTCCCGTCACAATTGGTAACACCACTTTTAACAAAGCAATGTTAGACTTAGGTGCATCCGTTAATGTTATGCCGGCATCCATGTATAATTCACTTAATCTAGGTCCTTTGAAAAAGGTTGGAATTGTGTTGCAATTAGCCGATCGCTCTAATGTTTACCCAATGGGTATTATTGAGGATGTTCTTGTGCAGGTTAATCAACTTGTATTTCCAGCTGATTTTTTTGTGTTAGAGATTGATGAAAGTTCACCGGACTCGTCTCTTCCATTTCTCCTTGGGCGTCCCTTCATGAAAACGGCTAAGACCATTATTGATGTGGATAAGGGAACGTTGACTATGGAGTTTGATGGAGAAATAATATGTTTCAACATTTTCGAGACGATGTGATATCCTAGTGATGTCCACTCTTGTTTCTCCGTTGATGTTATGGATGCATTGGAACAAAGAGTGTTTGAATTGAATGGTGATGATGCTTTGGAAACTGTTTTAACTACATCCATGGATGATGGTGTAGAGTGTGGTAACGAAGTCAAGGAAGCCCTTGGTGATCTTAATTCACTACAAGGATGTTCGGAAACTCATAATATCTCTTTTATTTCTTTACCATGAAGTGATGAAAAGCTTTTACCTTCTATTGTTAAATCTCCAAAGTTGGAATTGAAACCTCTTCCAAGTCACTTAAAGTACTTGTATTTGGGTGACATTTAAGAGTTACCTATGATTGTTTCTAACGAGCTTAGTGAATTACAGTAGCAAAAACCTCTAAGGGTGCTAAGGAAGTACAAGACGGCCATAGGATGGACAATCGCTGATATCAAGGGTATAAGCCCTGCCGTTTGTATGCATAAGATTCGTTTGGAGGATGATGCAAAGCCTACAAGGGAAGCGCAACGTCTTTTGAACCCCCCAATAATGGAAGTTGTGAAAAAGGAGATACTCAAGCTTTTGGAAGTGGGTGTTATCTACCCCATATCCGATAGCAAGTGGGTGAGCCCGGTACAAGTTGTACCAAAGAAATCAAGTGTAACGGTGGTAGAGAATGATAAGAACGAACTTGTCCCAACTCGTGTGCAAACCGGTTGGAGGGTTTGTATTGATTATGGAAAGTTGAATGCCACTACTAGGAAGGATCATTTCCTTTTACCTTTTATTAATAAAATGCTTGAACGTTTAGCTGGACACTCTTATTATTGTTTTCTTGATGGTTATTCAGGGTACAATTAGATTATGATAGAACCGGAGGATCAAGAGAAAAAAACTTTCACTTGTCCATTCGGTACTTTTGCTTATATAAGGATGCCTTTTGGCTTGTCTTAGAAGACAACAAAAAAAATGCAAGACCCGCTACACAGCTGGTCATAGAAGACAACAAAAAAATACAAGACCCGCTACACAGCTGGTCATAGAAGACAACAAAAAAATGCAAAACCCGCTACACAGCTGGTCATAGAAGACAACAAAAAAATGCAAGACCCTACAAAGGATCCTACAAAAGACCCGCTACACAGCTGGTCATAAAAAATGCAAAAGACTACAAAGGATCCTACAAAAGACCCGCTACACAGCTGGTCATAAAAAATGCAAAAGACTACAAAGGATCCTACAAAAGACCCGCTACACAGCTGGTCATAAAAGATAACAACAAAAGACTCACAATGCCATATGCAAATACTCAAAAACTTGATAGGCTTAGAAATATACCTACTACTATGTATAAACTGCAAGTGCACAGTGTCTACAAGCAACACAGGGCAAGCACATGTCGAACCACAGAGACTTGGAGAGTGTAGAAGTTGATTTTAAATCCTTACTTAGAACTGATTCATAGAGTAACCAAAAGGGGTTTGTTTTTGTCGATACGACGAGATATTGGCAAAAGACTTAAACAGAAAGTAATTTGAATTAAAATATGCAATTAAATCAAGGTGTAAATACTGAGAATATGGATACTAGTGTATTCAAATCCACCACTAACCTATGATATGCATTCAACTTGTAATATTATTCTTGTCCTTACAGCAGATTCAAGTCTACCATATATCTAAGGTGTTTCTCCAATGGATAATTTAATCACAACTAAAGTATTTCTCCAAAGTATTAACTGTCTAATTAAAGCACAACTAATCTGAGGATCAATATTTGGTTAAGCATGAGTTGCAGCATAATCAACATAGAGATATTCTAACTACAATGGATACATGGCATACATTGTGAGAGCAAGATGTTGACAAACTTGGATTAAATTATATCTTTGAGCAATTCTAAACTTTCAAGAACAAGATACAAGATATGAATACATAACAATAAGTTACGGCTTCATTTAAACCCTAGCAAATGAAAATAGAACATGAATAACATTACAACAACACTGAATTTAAGAAACTAACATGAACAAGCTATTCTTGGATGGTTTTTCAACACAACAACCCTCTCTATTTATACACAAAAATTCTCTCAACACTTGGATTCGAATTTGGAAATCATCCACTCAACAAAACATGTTTTATTTAATTGATGGATAAAATGGAATATATTTGGTAGTGGGAAACAAATTGGGAGTGATTGAGTGAGAGAATGGGGGTGAGGTGGATGTTTTGGAAAGAATCCAATGGGGGTGAGGTGGATGTTTTGGAAAGAATCAAATGGGGGTGAGGTGGAAACGGATTTGGGTCTTGGGTCTTGGATCATGGGTAGTTTAATCCCATGTATTGTAAACAGGTTGCCACTGATGCGCGAGCGGGTTGCAACGCTTCCAACTTTCGTCTCTTTTGTCTTCTCAATTCTTCCAAGCTTTATTTAGTAATTAAAAACACAAAATTAATTAATACAAATATTTATTCTTGAAAATGGTAAAAATGCAGAATTTGGGATAATATATGACTTTGAAGCGCGAAAGATGAGTTAAGTGCCAATGAAAAGGTGTGTGAATATGCAATATTTGGCACTCATCAAATACCCCCAAACCTGAATTTTACTTGTCCTCAAGTGAAACAGAACTTAAGAAATCCTAACTATACCACTGTCGCTGGTCTCTCGAATGCATTTAGCGTATGCACTAAGCCTTTAAACCCCTAGGTGTCCCTAGTGGACGAGTTGTAGTCTCATGAGGGCCTACCAAAGATGTACCCACAAAACCTTCTCCAATTTTAGAGCATCCATAGAAACGTCTTCGTCTTCGGTCTTCAACTGTAGATGGTGAACTTCGGAATTTCGTAGAACCTTGATAAAAATTTTTTTTTTTTTAAGACCCGCTACACAGCTGGTCTTAGAAGACAACAAAAAAATGCAAGACCCGCTACACAGCTGGTCATATAAGAGAACAAAAAAATGCAAGACCCGCTACACAGCTGGTCATAGAAGACAACAAAAGGATGCAAAAGACTACAAAGGATCCTACAAAATACCCGCTACACAGCTGGTCATAAAAAATGCAAAAGACTACAAAGGATCCTACAAAATACCCGCTACACAGCTGGTCATAAAAAATGCAAAAGACTACAAAGGATCCTACAAAAGACCCGCTACACAGCTGGTCATAAAAGATAACAACAAAAGACTCACAATGCAATATGCAAATACTCCCCCAAACCTAAATCTAACATTGTCCTCAATGTTTCAAAAGATAACAGAAACAACAACAAACCATGAGAATAAAACAGATTCAAAGGAAAGAGATTACCAAATGCCAAACCAAAGACAGTAAAGTATGTCCACAACAACCAGAAGGGACGATATCCTGTGGTATGTACAAGGGGTGAACTTTTCAGTCCACATAGATCGGATCAGCAAGATGAGTTGTTTCAATCTCAGGTGGAATTGGTTCAAGGAACGGCTTCAGTCTCTGCCCATTGACCTTGAAGACATTCTTGGTTGCTACATCTTCTAGTTCTACAGCCCCATGGGAGAAAAATTTTCGTACCACGAACGGGCATGTCCATCTAGAACTTAATTTTCCTGGAAAAAGGTGCAAACGTGAGTTGTACAATAAAATTTTCTGTCCTGGAGTGAATGACTTTCGCAAAATGCGCTTGTCATGGAACACATTCATTCTATATTTGTATAACTTTGCACTGTCATAAGCATCATTTCTCAGCTCTTCCAACTCATTGAGTTGGAGTTTCCGCTGTGTACCCGCCTTATCAAGAGAGAAGTTAAGCTTTTTAATAGCCCAATATGCACGATGTTCAATCTCAACAGGTAAATGGCAAGGCTTCCCAAACACAAGTCGGTAAGGGGACATGCCAATCGGGGTTTTATATGCTATTCTATAAGCCCATAATGCATCATTCAATCTTAAAGACCAATCTTTTCTAGACGGGTTAACCGTATTTTCTAGAATGTGCTTAATCTCCCTATTTGAAACCTCTACCTGGCCACTGGTCTGTGGATGATATGGGGTTGCAAATTTATGAGTTATGCCATACTTGCGAACTAATGACTCAAAAGGCCTATTGCAGAAATGTGAACCACCGTCACTGATTATAGCTCTAGGGGTTCCAAATCGAGAAAATATGTTTTCCTTTAAGAACGAAAGTACCACCTTGTGGTCATTAGTTTTGGTTGCAATTGCTTCTACCCACTTAGAAACATAGTCAACAGCAACAAGAATGTACAACTTTCCTTCAGAGTTAGGAAATGGGCCCATGAAATCAATACCCCACACATCAAATAGCTCAACAATCAAAATGGGTTGTAGGGGCATCATGTTTCGTTTTGATATACTTCCCAATTTCTGGCACCGGTCACAAGAAATACAGAATTCATGGCTATCCTTAAACAATGTTGGCCAGTAAAAACCACTCTGCAAGATCTTTGCAGCAGTTTTCTTTGCACTAAAGTGGCCTCCACATGCTTGATCATGACAAAAAGAGATGACATCCCTTTGTTCGAATTGGGGACACATTTCCTAATGATTTGGTCGGGCGGTATTTGAACATATATGGGTCATCCCATAGGAAATGTTTCACTTCGCCAAGAATTTAGACCGGTCTTGTTTAGACCAATGAAGTGGCATCCTACCTGTAGCAAGGTAGTTCACGATGTCGGCAAACCATGGCATTTCGAAAACCAAAGATCAGTTGTTCATCAGGGAAGGATTCCCTAATAAGAGTGGATTCATCAGCAGACTCGACATTCAATCTAGATAAGTGATCCACAACAACATTTTCTGACCCTTTCTTGTCTCGAATTTTGAGGTTGAACTCTTGTAACAAGAGTATCCATCGAATCAGTCGAGCCTTGGCATCTTTTTTAGATAAAAGATATCTCAATGCGGCATGGTCAGAATATATGATGATTTTTGATCCTATCAAATAAGATCTAAACTTATATAATGCAAACACAACAGCTAGCAACTCTTTTTCGGTTGTTGAATAATTCATTTGAGCCTCATTCAGTGTATTACTAGCATAGTAGATCACATAGGGGTGTTTGTCAACTCGCTGACCTAAGACAGCTCCAACAGAAAAATCAGATGCGTCACACATGATTTCAAATGGCAATTTCCAATTAGGAGGTCGGACTATAGGTGCTGAAGTTAGAAGAGTTTTGAGCTCTTCCCAAGCATGCACACAAGCATCATCAAACACAAATGCAACATCTTTACTGAGTAGATTACACAGTGGTCTTGAGATCTTACTGAAATCTTTAATGAATCTACGGTAGAAACCATCATGACCTAAAAATGATCTAACCTCCCTCACAGAGCGAGGTTGCGGAAAGTTTTGAATGAGGTCGACTTTGGCTTTGTCTACTTCAATGCCTTTTTCAGAGATGATGTGCCCTAGAACTATGCCTGAGTTCACCATAAAATGACATTTCTCCCAATTTAAAACCAAATCTTTCTCTTTACATCTAATCAGCACGCGAGTGAGATGGTTCAAACATTCATCAAAAGATGATCCAAACACAGAGAAATCATCCATAAAGATTTCAAGGAAATTATCTATCATGTCAGAAAAATGCTCATCATACAACGCTGAAATGTAGCGGGTGCATTGCACAACCCAAAGGGCATACGATGATAGGCAAACGTTCCAAATGGACATGTAAATGTAGTCTTTTCCTGATCTTCGGGTGAAATATGAATCTGGTTGTAACCAGAAAAACCATCCAAGAAACAATAGAATTTACGCCCAGACAATCGTTCAAGCATTTGATCTATGAATGGAAGAGGGAAGTGATCTTTCCTTGTAACTGCATTTAACTTCCTATAATCAATGCAAACTCGCCACCCTGTGGTTATTCGAGTAGTGGTTAACTCATCTTTATCGTTTTGAACTACAGTAACTCCTGACTTTTTCGGCACAACCTGAATGGGGCTAACCCATTTGCTATCTAAGATTGGGTAGATGATACCCGCATCAAGAATCTTTATGATCTCACTCTTAACAACCTCTTTCATGTTAGGATTGAGTCGCCTTTGCATCTCCCTAGATGGTTTAGCATTTTCCTCAAGGTTTATATGGTGCATACAATCAGTGGGACTTATGCCTTTAAGGTCCGAGATGGTCCATCCTAAGGATTCTTTATGCTCCTTAAGTACTTCTAAAAGTTTACTTTCCTGTTCTGTATCTAAGGCAGATGAAATTATTACAGGCAAAGTATTAGAAGGTCCCAAAAATACATATTTAAGAGTATCAGGCAATGGTTTCAGTTCGATCTTTGGTAGCTCAACAAGAGAGGGAACAGACTTGGATTCCAAGAGTGGAAGTGGTTCCATTCTAGCTTTCCACTTAGACGTGTCCATAAGTGGTGTGGATTCAAGCAAAGTATGCACTTCACTTATGTATTCATCATCAAACAGATACATGTCAAAATTATTCAAACAAGCATCCAACGGGTCAACAGACATGCTACTAGACAACGAATCCTGAATCAAACTTTCAATCATGTTGATTTCATGCACATCATTATCATCATCAAGATCTAAATTTTGTTGGCTAGTATTGAAAACATTAAACTCCACAGTCATATTACCAAATGACAACTTTAGCACTCCATTACGGCAGTTAATGATTGCATTGGACGTTGCTAAGAAAGGACGTCCCAAAATGACAGGAATGTGACTGTCAGGATTTTGCACAGGTTGAGTATCTAAAACGATGAAGTCCACAGGAAAATAAAACTTATCAACCTTAATCAAAACATCTTCTACCACACCACGTGGCACTTTGATGGATCTGTCCGCCAATTGCAGAGTTATAAGTGTTTCCTTCAACTCTCCAAGACCTAACTGCACATATACTGAGTATGGTAGTAAATTCACACTTGCCCCTAAGTCTAGCAACGCTTTCTTAACCGTCTGGTCACCTATTTTGCATGTGGTAGTTGGAATACCTGGGTCTTTAAACTTTGGAGGTGTGTTGCTTTGAATGATTGCACTCACCTGCTCAGTGAGAAAAGCACGCTTATGCACATGAAGCTTTCGCTTTTGTGTGCACAGATCCTTAAGGAATTTAGCATAAGCAGGGACTTGCTTGATTGCATCAAGAAATGGGATGTTGATGTTCACTCGTTTGAACATTTCTAAAATCTCGTTGTACTGTATACTCTCTTTTTGCTGCACCAATCTTTGTGGGAATGGAGAAACAGGTACATGAGATGGTGCAGAGACATTAGAATTATGGGAATTCTTATGCTGCTCAGATTTGTTTTCAACAATAGGTGTTATCTGTGAAGTTTTATGCACTGGTGAGTCCGATTTAGACTCACTCGATTGTGGTACACCTACATTGTTCTCAACAACCTTACCACTACGAAGAGTGGTGACAGCATTTACTTGATTATGGGAGGCCTCATTTCGAGTTGAATTTTCTGCCTGATATACAGTTTTTGGATTTTTTTGGGGCTGACTAGGGAGTTTGCCTTTGTCTCTTTCATTCAATGCTTCACAAATTTGACCCATTTTAAGTTCTAGACTTGTAAAACGTTGGTCTGTAGTCTTTTGAAGTTGTACCAAATTTTGGGTCAACAAACCGAAACTTTCTTCGAAGCTAGGCTTTTTATCTGCAGGGTACTACACATGTGGTTGCACTTGGGGGTTTTCTAGGATAAGGGTATCCTTGGTTATTATTTGATGTTCCCCCTTGTACAGGTCCCTTAGACCATGAAAAGTTAGGGTGATTTCTTCACCCTGGGTTGTAGGTCTGAGAATATGGGTTGTTCTCTTGACTTTGGTACAAAACATTGGCTTGCTCGGTTTTAGACTCTTGAAATGCATGGAGGTATGGACAAGTGTCCACTAGATGGTCTGAACTATGGCATGCGGCACAAGTGTCCATTTCAATTTGACTACGGAGAGTAGGGATATTAGTTTTTCCATTCTTTTCTAGTTCTAGCTTTTCTATTCTCCTGGCCAAGGATGCCATATTTGCACTTCCTTCGAAGTCAGAGTCAATTCTATGAACATTAGATGTAGGGGTAGTCCTATTTGGTTCACGGGGGGATTCCCACTGCTGATTCTTTTCAGCGACTTCGATTAAGAAAGTCCAAGACTCATCAACAGTTTTTTCAATAAATTGACCATTGCACATGGACTCAACTGTAGTTCGGTTCTTGACATCTAAGCCTTCATACAAAATTTGCACAAGTCTCCATTTTTCAAAACCATGGTGAGGACATTGGAGCAATAATTCATTGAATCTCTCCAAATATTTTTCCAAAGTTTCCTCCTCTAATTGCACAAAACTATTCAGACTTTGACGAATTGTCGTAGTCTTATGGTTTGGGAAGAAATTTTTGAAGAACTCTTTCGTAAGAGCATCCCATGTATGAAATGACTGTGGCTGTTGAGCACACAGCCAAGACTTTTCTTTGTCTATCAAAGAAAAAGGAAAAAGTCTCAGTTTGAGGACCTCATCCGTCATTTGGTTGATCCGAAGAGTTTCACAAATTTCCTCGAACTCTCTCACATGGTGGTAGGGATTTTCAGCTTCAACCCCTTTAAATTTAGGCAACATATTGAGGATACTCGCCTTTAGCTCAAATTGTCCAACAACAGCTGGTAAGACAATGCATGAGGACTGGCTTGTCCTCGTTGGGTACATGTAGTCCTTTAGACTACGGACTGGTTCTCCCATTGTTTCAGATGAATTTGTACTGTCTGCCTCAGAACTATGTATTTAAATTAACTCTTCTTGACTGATTCTAACTAATCGGTGTGTATGGTCTCTAAAGGACACAATCATAGCCTAGCTATCACATCAAGCATGTTAACCATTCACCTAGAAGGGAAGTTCTATGCAATCACAAACAAGGATGAATCCACCACAGTAAACCTACTGATTTCTAGCAAACAAAAAGCATGATGGCTCCACTTAGATTTTTTTTCTAGACCAGCTTCTAATCCTTCGAAATGGAATTCGTTACAATCTTAGAAAACTCCTCTGGAATCAATCCGAGTTTAAGTAAATTGAATAGAGGCGAGGGAAGCTGCTAGAGCTTTGATACCCAAGGCCTCACCGTATTACAAGGTGGTGCAGTCACGCATTCAATTTACAGAAACCGTCATGAACTTCGAAGTATACTTAAATAGTAACCAATATTTTTCGAACGACTTTCCTACTAATCTGGTTACCCTATAGGTCTCGTTCTATTCCAAATTTTAAAGCTTAGGTTCGTGTATGTATCGTTTTCCTAAGGCGGGAAATAAGAGAACGGTGATGAAATCCGAATCCCTTATCTTGTATGGCCAGTCCTTGCCCTTTACTAGGAAAATAAAAGCAGCCGTATTCAAATCCTCAACATGTATGCAAACGAAGGAATACAGTAACTCGCTAACAGGGGATTCACGAGTGTTTCGACAAACTTACCTCCCGTTCGAGACGGGGGATGAACCGTTGTTGTCGACTCGGGCCACGACTCCTATGTCATGAACGAACCCGAGGGGCCGAGGTGATATTGTAATCACCGTCCTTCTCTGCAAACAGTTTGATATTTAATACTACCCTTCCGTAGGGTTTTAAAATAAAAATAAAAATAGAATGTCCAAGTCCAAAGTCCCAAAAAAAATAAAGTGCAAAAGAAAAAGAAAATTACAAGAGTAGGAATCCTAATACAAACTAAAAATAAATAAAATAAACTCTTTTTTTTTATTTAAAATAAAAACTTCTTCCGCTTCCTTTCCTTCGCCTTTACAACAGCTACTCAGGCACCTGTTAAGCTCAAAAAAGGTAGTTAGGGTTTCGAAGTTTGAAAGCAAAAGCAAAATTTTAAAAAAAAATATCAATATTAATTGTAAAATTGACTGTGAATAGTTGCGATGCTACAGTGATTTATGAACAGTGACAAGAGATAGAAACTTGAACAACACCGCAACCGAGTCCCCGGAAACGGCGCCAAAAACTTTATAGGCTTATAAAGATACCTACTACTATGTATAAACTGCAAGTGCACAGTGTCGACAAGCAACACAGGTCAAGCACAGGTCGAACCACAAAGACTTGGAGAGTGTAGAAGTTGATTCTAAATCCTTACTTAGAACTGATTCAGAGAGTAACCAAAAGGGGTTTGATTTTGTCGATACGACGAGATATTGGCAAAGACTTACACAGAAAGTAATTTGAATTAAAATATGCAATTAAATCAAGGTGTAAATACTGAGAGTATAGATACTAGGGTATTCAAATCCACCACTAACCTATGATATGCATTCAACTTGTAATATTATTCTTGTCCTTACAGCAGATTCAATTCTACCGTATATCTAAGGTGTTTCTCTAATGGATAATTTAATCACAACTAAAGTATTTCTCCAAAGCATTAACAGTCTAATTAAAGCACAACTAATCTGAGGATCAATATTTGGTTAAGCATGAATTGTAGCATAATCAACATAGAGATATTCTAACTACAATGGATACATGGCATTCATTGTGAGAGCAAGATGTTGACAAACTTGGATTAAATTATATCTTTGAGCAATTCTAAACTTTCAAGAACAAGATACAAGATATGAATACATAACAATAAGTTACGGCTTCATTTAAACCCTAGCAAATGAAACTAGAACATGAATAACATTACAACAACACTGAATTTAAGAAACTAACATGAACAAGCTATTCTTGGATGGTTTTTCAACACAACAACCCTCTCTATTTATACACAAAAATTCTCTCAACACTTGGATTCGAATTTGGCAATCATCCACTCAACAAAACATGTTTTATTTAATTGATGGATAAAATGGAATATATTTGGTGGTGGGAAACAAATTAGGAGTGATTGAGTGAGAGAATGGGGGTGAGGTGGATGTTTTGGAAAGAATCCAATGGGGGTGAGGTGGAAACGGATTTGGGTCTTGGGTCTTGGATCATGGGTAGTTTAATCCCATGTATTGTAAACAGGTTGCCACTGATGCGCGAGCGGGTTGCAACGCTTCCAACTTTCTGCTCTTTTGTCTTCTCAATTCTTCCAAGCTTTATTTAGTACTTAAAAACACAAAATTAATTAATACAAATATTTATTCTTGAAAATGGTAAAAATGCAGAATTTGGGATAATATATGACTTTGAAGGGCGAAAGATGAGTTAAGTGCCAATGAAAAGGTGTATGAATATGCAATATTTGGCACTCATCACTCTAATGTTTACCCAATGGGTATTATTGAGGATGTTCTTGTGCAGGTTAATCAACTTGTATTTCCAGCTGATTTTTGTGTGTTAGAGAGTGATGAAAGTTCACCGGACTCGTCTCTTCCATTGCTCCTTGGGCGTCCCTTCATGAAAACGGCTAAGACCATTATTGATGTGGATAAGGGAACGTTGACTATGGAGTTTGATGGAGAAATAATACATTTCAACATTTTCGAGACGATGAGATATCTTAGTAATGTCCACTCTTGTTTTTCCGTTGATGTTATGGATTCATTGGCACAAAGAGTGTTTGAATTGAATGGTGATGATGCTTTGGAAACTATTTTAACTACATCCATGGATGATGGTGTAGAGTGTGGTAACGAAGTCAAGGAAGCCCTTGGTGATCTTAATTCACTACAAGGATGTCCGGAAACTCATAATATCTCTTTTATTTCTTTACCATGCAGCGATGAAAAGCTTTTACTTTCTATTGTTAAATCTCCAAAGTTGGAATTGAAACCTCTTCCAAGTCACTTAAAGTACTTGTATTTGGGTGACAATTAAGAGTTACATGTGATTGTTTCTAATGAGCTTAGTGAATTACAGGAGCAAAAACTTCTAAGGGTGCTAAGGAAGTACAAGACGGCCATAGGATGGACAATCGCTGATATCAAGGGTATAAGCCCTACCGTTTGTATGCATAAGATTCGTTTGGAGGATGATGCAAAGCCTACAAGGGAAGCGCAATATCTTTTGAACCCCCCAATGATGGAAGTTGTGAAAAAGGAGATACTCAAGCTTTTGGAAGTGGGTGTTATCTACCCCATATCCGATAGCAAGTGGGTAAGCCCGGTACAAGTTGTACCAAAGGAATCAGGTGTAACGGTGGTAGAGAATGATAAGAACGAACTTGCCCCAACTCATGTGCAAACCGGTTGGAGGGTTTGTATTGATTATGGAAAGTTGAATGCCACTACTAGGAAGGATCATTTCCTTTTACCTTTTATTGATAAAATGCTTGAACGTTTAGCTGGACACTGTTATTATTGTTTTCTTGATGTTTATTCAGGGTACAATCAGATTATGATAGCACCGGAGGATCAAGAGAAAAACAATTTCACTTGTCCATTCGGTACTTTTGCTTATATAAGGATGCCTTTTGGCTTGTGCAATGCTCCAGCTACCTTTCAAAGGTGTATGGTAAGTATCTTTTCCGAATATGTTGAAAACATCATTGAAGTTTTTATAGATGACTTTAGTGTCTTTGGTGATTCATTTGACCTTTGTTTGAACAACTTATCATTAATCCTTGAACGATGTGTTGAAACAAACCTTGTGCTAAATTGGGAGAAGTGTCATTTCATGGTAACTCATGGCATAGTTTTAGGCCATATAATATCTTCATAAGGCTTGGAAGTTGATAAATCTAAGATAGACCTTATTCGTGCTCTAACCCCTCCCACTACGGTGAGGGAGATACGCTCTTTTCTTGGTCATGCAGGTTTTTATCGTAGATTTATCAAGGATTTTTCCAAGATAACATCACCACTTTGCAACTTATTGCAAAAAGATGTGGTTTTTAACTTTGATGAAAAGTGTATGGCGACATTCAATCGTTTGAAAGAACTTTTGATTTCAACCCCTAACATTAAACCACCATATTGGAGCAAGCCTTTTGAGATAATGTGTGATGCTAGCGACTACGTTATTGGTGCGGTGCTTGGGAAACGTGTGGGGAAGATACCTCATGCTATTTATTATGCTTCTAGAACGTTAAATGAAGCCTACAAAACTACACAACCACTGAAAATGAGTTTTTAGCTATTGTATTTGCATGGGAGAAATTTCTCTTTTATCTAATTGGTACAAAAGTTGTTGTTTTTTCTGACCATGCAGCACTTAGGTACTTGCTAATGAAGAAAAAAGCGAAACCGAGGCTCATACGATGGATTCTACTCTTGCAAGAGTTTGATATTGAAATCAAAGACAAGAAAGGAATTGAGAACACCGTTGCGTATCACTTGATCCGTCTTTCTGTGGACAAGGAAGCTATCCCATTGCGTGAAAGTTTCACGGATGAGCAACTATTCTCAATTGCCTTTGGAGAACCATGGTATGCGGATATTGTGAATTACTTGGTAACTAAACAAATCCCAAAGAACTTGTCTCGTGCTGAGAGGGACAAACTTAAGAGGTTAGGGAACTAATATATATGGGATGATCCATACTTATGGAAACATGGCAGCGACCAAGTAATAAGAAGGTGCGTTCCAGAATCCGAATTTAACTCTATCTTGTCTTTTTGTCACTCTTATGCTTGCGGAGGACATTTTGGAAGTAAGAGAACCGCTCACAAGGTACTTTAAAGCGGGTTCTATTGGCCAACCTTGTTTAGGGATGCATACACATTTTGTACAACTTGTGATAGGTGCCAAAGAACAAGCAATCTAGGTGCCCGAAATCAGATGCCACAAACTTTTATTCAATTTATTGAAGTTTTTGATGTATGGGGTATTGATTTTATTGGTCCTTTTGTCAACTCTCATGGGAATTTTTACATCTTACTTGTTGTTGATTATGTCTCTAAATGGGTGGAAACTAAGGCCACCCCAACTAATGATTCCAAGGTTGTTTCAGATTTTGTGCAAGCTAATATTTTTGCAAGGTTTGGAATTCCAAGAGCCATAATTAGCGATGGGGGTTCTCACTTCAAAAACAGGATTTTCCTAAGCTTGTTGAAGAAGTACAATGTGTCATACAAGATTGCAACACCTTATCATCCTCAAACAAATGGACAAGCCGAGGTTTCCAACCGGGAGGTGAAATCCATTTTAGAGAAGACGGTGAATCCAACAAGGAAGGATTGGAGCATGCGACTTAATGATGCTTTGTGGGCTTATACAACCGCATACAAGATACCTATTGGGATGTCCCCCTTTAGGCTTGTGTATGGTAAACCTTGTCACTTACCCGTGGAGATTGAGCATAAAGTGTTTTGGGCTATTAAGCAATGAAATATGGAGATGGATGGGTCTAAAAAGCAAAGGAAGTTGCAACTCCAAGAGCTCGAAGAGCTTCGCAATGATGCATTTGAAAGCTCACGCATTTACAAGGAGAAAACTAAGGCATTTCATGATTCTATGATTTCTAGAAAATAATTTTGTGTTGGGAAGAAAGTGCTTTTGTTTAATTCTCGCTTGCATTTATTTCCGGGTAAATTAAGGTCACGTTGGATCGGACCTTTCATTGTTACTAATGTGTTTTCTCATGGTGCAGTAGAAATTCGTAGCATAGCTACAGTCAAGGAACTTAAAGTTAATGGGCACCGGTTGAAACCATATTATGAGAATTTCACTTCCGAAGTGGTGGAAGGAGCCAATTTTGTGGATGCACTCCCTCTGGAGGAGTCATAGAAAGTAAGGAGAAAGTCGGGCTGACGACTTTAAACCAAGCGCTAAGTGGGAGGCAACCCACCGGTTTTGTATCTTTATCTTTATCTTTTTATTTTTAAGCATTTGCTTTTATCTTTATTTTCTTTGTTTTTGCATATCATTTGCGGAATTTCCCACCTTGAACTTTCATTGGAAGATTCAATTTTACATTGAGGACAATGTAAAGTTTAAGTGTGGGGGAGCATTTATATGTTTGTATAGTTTGTTTTAGTTTGTTTTATGCCTTAAAAAAAATCAGAAAAATAGAAAAACCAAGAAAAACAATTGTGATTTTTGAACTCCGAAATCTAGAAACTTGTGCTTTTAGGATGACACCATTAGTGGATGGAACCATTTTGATTGCAGGAGTTGAGGAACCAATTAACTAAAAGGGACGAACATAGCTCAGAAATCACGAATAAAATGATAGTTGTTACCATATCTCGGAATATCACCATATCACATTCTATTTTTATTTTTCCATATTTATCTATTGTTCTCTAAGTGTTTTGATGGGTCGCTAAACATTGACTTGTTATTACTGCTAGGATGAAATAGAGTGATTGAGTTGCTAAAAAAAAAAGACCGACCAATTAGACCAACCGGAATAAAAAAAAGACACTTGGATATCAATATGTGTGAAACGTTGTCCCTGTCTCCGTCACCTGAACAAGCGTGGAATGCAGGATCCAAGGCAACTATCACATACTTGCTGACAAAGAAGCATGTGCTTGGATCCAAAAGATCTAATCATGCTGTCTAAAAAAAATAAAATTATTGTTGAATAAAGTCGACTCCTGGTTCCCTTGTATATGCATTGTGTTGACACTAGAATTCAGACCAGTAGCTCAATCCAATAGGATGCATAGGTTCATCTTGGCGGTGACCTTCAGACAGATTTGGGAAACACCGATCACTTGTTAACATTCGCAAACATCTACCTCTATATCCATTTTATTAATATTTTCATTGTGATTGTGGTTACTTAGTTTCCGAGTATTGTGGTTTGTTCGCCTATCTAATCATAGTTTTATTTACTTATATATGAATTGAATTTTCTCAAGGTACCTCCTCCTGTAATCATTTTGGATTCGTTCATTGATTTGTCACTAATAGACGGAGTTGGAAATATAGGTTTTGTAGGCAGACCTCTTGTAAACCTTCACGAGACTAAAACTCGTCCACTAGGGACACCTAGGGGTTCAAAGGCCTGTTATTCATGCTAAGAGTAAACGTAGCCTCGACGACACGGAGTTGTATGTAAGTTTTATAATTGTTTTGTTTGATTTGATCGAGGACTAGCAAAGT
Organism: Papaver bracteatum; assembly: GCA_023529315.1. NCBI lineage: Eukaryota > Viridiplantae > Streptophyta > Magnoliopsida > Ranunculales > Papaveraceae > Papaver > Papaver bracteatum. The sequence continues at coordinate 1,310,990 of JAJJWX010002606.1, read as the reverse complement.
CTAAGTGTGGGGGAATCTGATAGGTGTCTAAAACACCTAATTTTATATCTATTGTTTATGCTTTCTTTTCTTAGTTTTCTTGTAAATTATGTATCTTATGTTTATTTTTGAGTATTTAGGTACTTTGGAATCATATGCAACAAAAGAAGAAGAAACAGGGCAAATAGTGATGCATATTTTGTCTGAAAAGCACGACAGCTTTAGTGATGTATATAAATTGAAGAGAATAAGTGAATCTGAGAAATAAGAAGCGTATGTTGTTGGTGAAAGAATTCAATAGAAGAAATGAGCGTCCATTTGGAGCAAAAAGGACCAATTCATAGGCGAGCGAAGCTAGCTACGGTTGAGCAAGAAAGAGGATGGGCGTGTCAGTTCTCTGGAACCGACAAACAATCTATCATTTGGTTACCCCTTATCTACCCTCTCTGGGTGGCCATATCCAAACCCATTCCTACACAAGACCTAAATTTCAGAGAAGGGATAATTCTTCTCATCATTACCTTCTTTACCTGAAATCAATGGAAGATAGAAAGGCGTCTGGCAGAGTTGGAGATCGAGAAATTGATGCTGAGAAGAACAAATGGGTTTTACTGAATCAAGAAGTAGCTCAAGTTATTGATGACAAATTAAGGGATTGGTTCATACTCAATAAAATTGGAGGTTTTGATGATGGTTTGGTGTGAAGATTAACATTGGGTTTTAACAGAAATTGAAGTTAGGGTTTTTCTATGAGCTAAAGAAGACATGATGTTGATATTCATGGGTGTTGTGTTTCTGAATTCAGGATGGAGGAGAATTGAAGCTAGGGTTTGTAGTGAATTTGTGTTTGCATATTTGATTGAGTTGGTGGTTGGAATGATTTACGAGGAAGAAATTAGTGAAGATATGGGCTATGATTGGCTTGAGTTAGAGGCAGAATTGGGTTCAAAATGATGATAAGTTGATGGAGTTTGAAGACTAACCAAACAATAGAAGATAATGATGCTTCTGAGGTTAATGGAGACTGAATAGAAGTGGGTTGGAATGATTGAATGAAATGGGTTCTGAATTGAAATTACAAGGAAGAACAATTTGCAATTAAAGGATGTAATGACTTTATGGTGGTAACTGAAATAACTTGGTGTATGATTTCAAGTTGCAGGTGTTTATGAGTTACAGTGGCTTGTGGTAGTGCATGTGACGCTGTTCTGAATTCAGTAAGGTGTATGTATAGTTGCATGGGTGGATGGAATGATGTTGCTGCTTTTCAGTCCAGTTAAGTCTATATGGAGCATTGCAAGGACTATTGATTGCAGCGGTGCTAATGGGTTAGTCTGACTAAGATGGAGTTGCAGGCAAGTGCGGTTCAATAAGAACGATGCCGGAACCTGTGAATGGCAAGGAGTCTGAGAATGAGAAGCTGTGATGAAGTGGTTATGACTGTTAGCAGGAGTGAATGGATGGAAGTTGCAAGTAATTGTATAAGGTATTGTAATGGCAATGGAGTTGGCATTCTGGGTTTGTGGTGGAAGCTGCAGTTCAGGAGATGAGTTTGAATTGAGTTGTGGGCGAAGTGTAGTTTCTGTTGCAGAATTGATGGATGCTAGACAGATGAGAATGGAGTGACAGTTGTGCCTGTGCTCAGAGGAAGAAATGGTGGTGGCCAGAGAGAAGATACAGAAGTACTGGTGATTTTATTGCAAAGGGCTAGATGGTTGTTGCAATAGGGTCCCTGATGCTGGCCTGGGATGGTGATTTATATGAGATGGATTTGGTTGATGTGTCTAGAATGGAGATGGGTTGGTGATGGTTTGTGCAACTGGTAGAGTTCTGAGCTGCAAATCAGAAAGGAATAAAGTGGAGTTAAGATGGATAGCTGAGAGGATAAGAAGACCCGAGTTGATGGTGGACTGCACTGGCTGCAGAAATGGGAGTAACTGCAGGGGATATTTTGTGTGATACTTCCTTGAGACTCAAGAATGGTTCAGTTGTACTGTGTTCATGGGTAGAAGTAATTGGAACTGCTGGTTAAGAACTGTACCTGGTGGTGTTATGCAGTGGTGTAGCTGGGTTGGATTTGGTTTAACAGGTGGTTGCAGTGCAAATCTGGGGACTTGAGAAATTGCAGGTGCTAAATTGAATGAATGAGTTTGTCTCAAGATGCTGTGTGGCTGGTGCTAGTTGATAATGGTCTTGGTGGTAATGTCAATAATGGATGAGAATGGATGTGAGCTGATAAGAATGAGGAAGGAGAGAGCTACAGAATGAGACATAGATTGTAATCAAGCTGAACTGGTGGTGCTGTTTAAACTGAGAATGAAACGAAGAAGTTATATGAGCTGCAGTTGATGTAAATGACTGTGTCAGGTCGAACATTGCAGGAGTGTATGGATCAGCTGAGTCTGGCAGTGGTGTTAAGGCTGAGATGGAGATTAAAGGGTTGATTTGATGGAGTTGAACTGAATTGAGAGTGTGTTTGAGATAGTGTTGATCGGGTGCAGCTTTTGGCTTGAGATTGTGAAGGATGCACAGCCAACATGGCTGGTGTGCAAAGTTGCAACAATCTTGGAATATGACTCATTAAAGCTGAGTCAGTTAGGTGACTTGATCTTGACTCACTAACTCACTCACTTGACTCAGTTTGACTTTCACTTGACTAGGTGACCGGGTGGACTTTTCCGGTCACCTGAACTTTGTTCCGGTGCCGGATTCCGACCAACTTCCGGCCAGTGTACCGGTTTTCCGGCGAGTAGTTTTTGGGACATATTTTCACATGGGTATTTCACACACATGAGCTTGGTGGACTTCTTGTTATTGGACCTTGGGCTTTGAAGACCTAATTTTGGAAAGTTGAAAAGCTATAAAAGGAAAAGTTTCTTTTCTTTTTGGGATTATTCTACGGGAGTTTTGGAGGAGAGCAGCGACTAGGGTTTGCTTTCGTTTATTTTCATCTTCTTTATTTCATTTTTATTATTGATTATGAATATGATTATGTTGAATCCAAAAACTATGAGTAGCTAAACATTTATTATTGGTTATGGGATATAAAGTGGATTTCACAAATAAGATTTGAATCAATGATTTAGTTTTGTCTCAATAAATTACTGTTTATGATTCATGGTTTATTTTGTTATATGATTTGATTGTTTATTTGGTTGAGTCCGGAATCAATCCTATTTGCTTTCATATCTATATCTATATTAGGGTTTTCAATACGAAAACGTTGTTTATCCCTGATTCTAAGTAGCATAAACGTGGGTAGTGCTTGTAGTGATATATCCTACTAGTCACATATGAATCATAAATTGGGTTAAATCGATTTAGTGCTTTTACACATTTTGATTGCCTTGATTAGTCTTATTCCATAGAACTTATTACTTTTAGGGAGTTAAATCTAATTGTGCTTTTACGCATTAGGTTGCTTTCTAGGAAGAAGTCACATATGCATGTTTTAATGTAGTTGTGATGAAATCAGGGAATTAGCGGGATACTCTTGCGATCAAGGTATCCTAGGAGTTTTAGTAAATGAGAGATTAAAATTTCAATTCTAGTCATTGTTAAGAATTCAAGTTTGTGAATGAAACTATCTCGTGACCAATGCTTTCTCCTTATTGATTATTTTAATACTTTATTGTTTCAATTTATTTTTATTGCTTTGATAATTCAAAACCCCCCTTTGGTTACTAAGAAAATGAAAATTTGCATAACAACAAAAGCCTCTCTGTGGATACGAACTCTTTCTTATCGCATACTACTTTTATTTTAGTTAAGTAAGAAAGTGAAATTATATTTGACCGGCTGACAACCAACCATTTGCTAACAAACATGTAGAACAAGATCAAGAGATTTTAGATATATTCAAAAAGATGCATGTTAATATTCTGCTGATAGATGCAATTAGGAAAGTTCCTAAGTACGCAAGAGTTTTGAAAGACCTATGCACCTAGAAGAAACGGTTAACCGGTAATGAGGTGATGAGTGTGGGGGAAAACGTTTCTACTATCCTCCAAAAGAAACTCCCACCTAAATGCAAGGATCCAGGTAGTTTTGATATACCTATTATGATTGTCCATAAAAGGTTTGGAAAATCTATGCTTGATTTAGGAGCATCAGTTAATGTTATGCCCGTATCTATTTACGAGTCTTTGAATTTGGGTCCTTTGAAAGAAACCCGTATTGTTCTTGAACTAGATAATTGTTCTAATGTTTACCCTAGAGGTATTATTGAAGATGTGCTTGTGCAGGTGAATCAACTCGTATTTCCACTCTGATTTCGTTGTATTGGAAATGGATAACGGGTCTGATGCATCCATACCATTATTATTGGGGAGGCCTTTCATGAAACGGCCAAAACCGTTATTGATGTTGACAAAGGAACGCTCACTATGGAATTTGATGATGAAAAGATTCGCTTCAATATTTTTGGAGAAATGCGGTATCCTAGCGAAGTTCATTCGGATGTTCATGCTAATGTCTTAAACGCATGCTGAGGAGTAGCCAAGAGTCTACAGTCGGGCTAAAGACGTTAAACCAAGTGCTTAATAGGAGGCAACCCATAGGTTTTGTATCTTAAACCCTTTATTTTCAGTTTTTATTATTTGAATATCATATTTTCATCCCTATGTTTAATTTCATAGATTCCATAATCTATTTTAGAAGAGAATTTTGACGAATACCTTTTCGTCAGAAAAATTCAGACTGAACGTAGTTCAGTTCATAGACCATAACTTTCAGACCGTTTATCTAAACACTATGAACTTTTGACACTTTGTAGAAAACACGTAGATGAACAACGTTTGTGAAATGGTGTTTTTCCAAATTCCAAACCAATTTGTACAGTTTTCGTGTTTTATCTTCTGCTACGTCAGATTACAGAATTTTTCAGTTTTGCACATTGACGACAATGTGAAGTTTAAGTGTGGGGGAGTATGCATATAGAGTTTTTTTATTTTTGCCAAGATTTTTCAAACTCTTGTATATTTTTGCTAAAAAAAAAAAAAAAAAATCGTCCAACTTGTAGAGATTTTAGAGTCACTAGCATACTTCTAGTATGTTTACATAGAGATTCTGACTGACAAAACTGAACTTGGAAGTGTTAGGGAACTACATTCGGATTTCTCACGAATTGGAGTGTTAAATAATGGATTTAATCATGCCGGTGATGCAAATGAGGTGCAAGGAGAAATGCATTATTAGAGTTGTTGATCAATCATTAGTGGATACTATCCATTTTCATATCAACTGAGACACCAGACTAGATTTCTTTATAAATGACTAAAGAGATTTCTTTTGAGTGTGTGTCACCGTACGTTAATTCTAGGTAGAATGGTGAGCTACCCAACCTCCCACCAATAGAATCACTATTTTTGATCTCTTGAGTGCTAATTTTGTCAATCATGAGGGTGACATCTATAGATGAAAACCACCTTCTTGTAGTTTGATTTGCAGTTAGCGCCATTCTCTCTCTCACCAACAACAGATCCATAGAAACACCATCATCATCAACAAGGGAGCAACATCAAAATCTATAAGGAATGTTGAAGACGTTTAAGGTTTACAAGCAACAATACAAGGAAGGGCGCAATTTCATATTCAAGTAAAGCAACATACAATGAGCTGATTTTTATATACAAATTGAAGACTTATTTACTAGAGCGAAGAAAATAAAAATATGAGAATTATATTGAAGTTTATGATACGAAGACAATACAAGTTGTCGAAGTTCAAGAGTTTATCATCAACAGTTGAAGACCAAGAAGATGAAGGAGATGAGATGAAGACTATGTTTCTATAGGATGCTGTGAGAGTGGTGCTTTCGTCATTGCTGGTCAGATGTGAAGGTGGTAAGTACTATCATCCTTGCTATAGTGGTTGATTTCCTTTCTCAGAGATCATCAGAAAATATCTTTGTTTCCCACGATCTGTGGGGTCTCCAGAAATAATTCGGAAGGTTTCCTTCCCACCATACAATGTGTGTAGGATTCTCTCTTCATTCCTACCCGCACACAGGTGAGACCCATAAAAAAAGCCGTCTTATTGAGTGCAATTATCATAAAATCCTTTTAAGTGAGGCAGAAGTCGAGGCGAAATGCTTATTGATCACTCACAAACACGCATTCTCTCATTATGGTGTGGTTATTTCTCACTCAAGATTTAAGAATGAATATGTTCTTTGGTATTTCTAACTTCCTATTACTAGCATGCATAAACTCTATGTCCTCATAGCTCTTTGGATGCTTGGGAAGCTGGAACGCTTTGAAGTTGGAGTAGGTTTTGTGGGTATATCTCTTATAAGCCCTCACGAGACTATAACTCGTCCACTATGGACACCTAGGGGTTTAAAGGCCTGTTGCACATGCTAAGTGCAACCGTGTTCTTGACGACATGGAGTTGTTGTACCTTAGTTTATTTTTGTAGCTTGCTCGAGGACTAGCAAAAAGCAAGTTTGGGGGAATTTGATAGGTACATTATTTGCACTAGTTAGGTACTCAAATACTTTGCTTTCTTGATAGTTTTTGTATAATCATGCTTTGATTTTGTTTGTTTTAGAGTTTCTTAGGTATCTGAGGCTATCCTAACCAAAAGAAAGTGAAACTCGTTGACATCTGGGATTTCTTTCTCCATCTCGAAGATGACAAAAATATGAAGGCAACAACGAAAGAGTAGAGCTATTCCGATGTCGCATGAGAAAGTTATGAGCAAAATAGGAAGTTAAGCTTGTCAGTTTCACAGAACTGACAGTTAAACAATAGTGGTGCAGTAAATTGAACTGACGATCTTCCAAGACTAACAGTTGACTGGTATTTACTAAAGGAAGATGCTGGAATTACTCGGGGCACCCATCATCTTCTTTTCCGCATGAATTCTGCAGACCAGCGACCGTATCTGGTGTTAATCGTGATGGAACTGCTGTTGAACGTCAGTGGAGTCTGTGAAGTTAGAACTCGAGTCTGGCAGTGATTAGAAGAAGCTCGTAGTGGTGTGTGTTCGATGCCATATATTGAACAGAGTATGAAGTAGTTTGAAGTCAGGCAAGAGAGAACTCAGTTGCCATGGCAGAAGTTGGGTCTGCTGTTTGGGAGAAGGACAGGGACGGTATAATGAAGATGATTGATCGTTGGTGGACTGGTCATGCTGGAAGCAGAAGTTTAGCTTGAGAGAAGACACGGGAGTCGATGGAAGAGTAACTCGGGATAAAGATGCAGCGATGATGATGTGCTGATATGAATGAAGAAGGATTCATGCTCGAGTATGTGATGGTAATGAATTTCATGAGCATGGCAGACGAGGAGGTTTGGAGCTACAAGGGTGATATGTGGTTGCTGTTATTCATGGCACTAACGATATTGGTGGAAGATGATATTTTCTGCCATGATGACGAAAAAGTGTGAGTTTTGAGCTCGAGCTGAATACACAGGGATAATGGTAATGAAGGTTCGTCGAGAAGAAGTCAGGGATGTGATGGAGAGTTTGGTTTGCTGCCGTTAATAATGAAGATGGAGCTCGAAATAATCAGGACACTGTATAGATCATGGAGAAGGTGGTTGGTCGAGTCTGAGAATATTCGGAAGAGTGCAAGTTTAAAAGGGAACTGAGGTGTTGTTGGATACTATAGGAAAACGAAGGAGAAGAGGATATTGTTGCTGGAGTATGAGCTCGAGAGGAAGAATGGACAGAGTCTGCTGGTGATTCTCGGTGTTGGCAATGACGAATTTATGATGAAGGGTTGGAGCTGATAAGTTTGGAGCTTTGGTTGTCAGGAAAAAGAGAAGAAGCAATGGGATTGACTTCTTTGCTCCCAACGACGATGTAGAAGATGATACTGAATGCAGTAGTAATGATGGTCAACGATGAGCAAAGATGGATGGAGGAAGTATGCCTGAGTTAGAATCAAAGAAGAAAACGAAAAAAGTGAAACTCATGGGAAAATAATTCTCACAGAGGAGTGGCTGTAGAAAATTAGTCGAGAAAATAAAAATCCCGTAACTCTAAAAACTCTCGGTGAGGTAAGTGTCAGTGACTTTCACCGGAGGAAATTTAAAGATCAGGGAAACGAAAAATTCACGGCAATGTGAGTGTCCGAGATTTAACCGAGGAAAGATTAGCACTATCGGTCCTTGATTTCCGACAAGCCAAATACGACTAGTGGACTGGATTTTTGGCTAAAGTGCGAGGCCCATATGGCTGGAAGCACGGACACAGGGGAGAAGAAAAGAAGAATCTTTGATCATATACTTTTGGGAAGAGAAGAACGAGATCTAGGGTTTGGGCTTGGCGATTGCTATCACGATTCTAGGGTTTGGTTTATTCATTTTATTTTAATATTTTTCATGGGTTTTAAGAAATCCATGAGTAGATAATCACCTCATATTGGTTAAGGATGTAGTCGGATATCAAAAACATGCTACTAAATTAATATATTGGTTTTGCTATCTCATTCAAATTATTATTGTCTTGTTCTATGATTTATTATTGCATATGATTGTATGATTGTTTGTTAAGGAGCGCTACTAAATGACCATGAATGCATATCTAAAGATAGACTAGGGTTTTGAGATATGTAATTGTTGATAAACCTTGTCATAAGTAGCATATTGTGATTACTAATTGTATTCAAAACCTTTGTGTGATTGCAAGTAGAAGCTTGACCTATGTTAAATAGTTTACTCGTCGTATTTCTATTGCATGGATCAGTCTAATTTATAGAACTTAAGGCACTAGGAGGATTAAACCTAATAGCACGTTGCATTAGGTTGTTCACTGAATAGTATTCACATATTCATCGTTATGGTATGTGATGATATAAGGAATTTGCCGGAGTATGCTCTTGATGGGGTACTTTAGGACTCTTGATAATGAATGATTGAGTGACAATACCAGTTATTAGTCGAAGTGATGATATAAGGAATTTACCAGTTATTATGATTGATGGTGAACCCTTAACCAGTATTCTCAACCTATTGATTATCTTTATTCATTCTTTGCTTTTATTATTAGTTTAATTATTTTCGACCTAAATCAAAAATCCCCCCAGGTTACTTAAGTTTTCAATTACGAATAACAACCCATATCTCCTTGTGGAACTAATCTGTTCTTATTACTATACTATTATTTATAATTGTGAAGTGAAAGAACTTAAATTATTATTACGTCGGCTGACAACAGGCCAAATTTTGGCGCCACTGCCGGGGAGGCATATCGGATTGTTATTTTGTTTTTGATTTCTTATTTTTAGTTTTTAATTTTGTTTTTGAGAATCTTGTTTCGGGTACTTGATCTCTGGCTTCCAAACGTTGGGATTACCAAAGGTGCGGAATTTCAAATCGCAGAGGAATAGTGATACAAGAACCTCAAAATTCACAACAAGAAGAGATGGTTGGTGGAACGAACAACCAAAATATTGGTAACCAGGGAAACCAGGGAAATGGCGGCGCTCCACCACCTCCACCTCCCAAGAGAACACTCAAAGATCTGACATCCCCATCGTTTGATCAAAAAAAGTTATGTGTCAACTTGGAAGATTCAATTGAGCTCAAATATCAGTTGATTCATTGGTTACCGAAGTTCAAAGGGCTTCCAGGATACAATCTGAATCGTCATTTATTATTGTTTCAACATAGGTTGACAAGTTTGAAGCCAACTGGAACTGATCAAGGTGGAGCTTTATTGACAGCTTTTACTTTCTCTTTGATTGATTCTTCAGAAGAATGGTTTTATGGTCTTCCACCTGGAAGTATCACAACATGGAACGAGATGCAGAGAGCATTTTTAGAAAAGTACTTTCCGGCCTCTAAATAAGCAACTATTTGTAAAGCAATTAGTGGGATTGAACAAATTACTGGCGAGACTCTTTACAACTACTAGAAATGGTACAAGAAGTTGTTAGCGAGCTGCCCACATCATCAAATCTCTGAGCAACTCATAGTGCAGTATTTTTACGATGGTTTGCTCCAATCCGAGAGAAATCTTATCGATGCAGCTAGTGATGGTGTTTTGACAAACAAAACCATTGACGAAGAGACAGAATTGATCGAGAATATGGCTGCAAACACGCAGCAATTCAACACATGAGTTATGTCAATGAGTCGAAAGGTTAATGAGGTTACTTCTTCAACGCACTTAGAACATATGATTGGTAATATGGAGAAGATGATACAACAAATGGCCGCAATAATCATTCCCTCTTATGCGGAAGAAGTTGAACAAGTCAATGCGATATTCCCAAATCAGCAGAGACAAAGGTATGATCCCTATTCTAACACTTACAATCCAGGGTGGAGAGATCATCCCAATTTCAGCTATGCGAATACGCAAGCAGCATCTCCAGGGCTGGTTTTTAATCGCCCTAGTGGTTTCCAACAACAACCACAACCAGTGCAGAACTCGGAATCATCATAGATGCTTGCTATGATGAAGAATCTAACCACAATGGTGCAAAAGAATCATCAAATGACTGATGGTGCAATCAAGGAGTTGCAGACACAAATGAACACCATGGCGGGTAGATTGAACCTTTTGGAAACGCAGAATAATGGGAAACTCCTTTCTCAACCTATTAATCCTAGAGAAACTATTAATGCCGTGATGTTGAGAAGTGGTACACGAACTGTGCAACCAGAAGATGCTGAGAAAAGCAAAGACCCCAAGGGGACGGTTTTGAAGAAAGAGATTACTGAATCTTCCCAAACCAATGAGGTACCTAAAACAAACTCTAAACCTCTTGTTTCAACTTATGTTCCTCCTTTACCGTTTCCTGACAGGTTTGCTAACAAACAGGTAGAACAAGATCAAGAGATTCTAGATATATCATTGTCCGGTTCCACATAAAAAAGAGTCTTTTTTATTTCACTTTCTAGCGGAAGAGTACACAGCATATCATTGTACGCTTGGGCTACCTTAGAGGGGATTAGATTTAATAAATTCTGGTTGATATTTGGTTTAACTGTAGTAGCAATTTTTAGAAAGTGCTGGGTTAAACACTCAGATATCTCTTTTTTAGTATTAAGCCAAACATTTTCTTTATTTCTTATCATATCTATTCTATTTCTTCTAAACCGTTGTTTAGATTTTGTGTGAAAGTATCTCATTTTTATATCACCTAAAGCTAGGTTCTGGTCCCTGCTTTTATCTTTCCAAAAAAATTCTTTGATAGCATACCACTTAGCAAGATCAGTTCTAAGTTTGGTTAGTTCAATAGTTTTATTCGGGTAGTTAACTGTTATGTTGATATTTTCTAATCTTTTCTTTATGTTTTGTAAGTTACTATTTATATTCCCAAAGCTTTTTTTGTTCAAAAGTCTAAGAATTTGTTTAACATTTCCCAGTTTTTTGTTCACCTTATGAGCTGGTGAACCTTTAACATTCGAGTTCCAACTCCCCTGAATTAGGGCTTTACAGTCAGCATGGTTTATCCACTCTCCAAAGTATTTGAATGGAGTGGGCCCATCATCCCAATAATTAAGCAGATTAAGTTTGATAGGGACATGATCAGAGGCTTGAGGTCCTAGATGTGTTATGCTAGAGTTTGGGTATTTTCTATTCCATTTACCGTTCACTAATGCTCTATCTAGTCTTTGTTCTATGTTCTCATCATCTTGTCTATAGTTATTCCAGGTATATAGGTGTATCATGTGAATCCTAGGTTCATAAGATTGCATTTGTTTATAAGATTATTAAAGATTTTTGCTTCTGTTTTCTTAAAGGTAAATTTACTTTTCTTTTCCTCCTCATGGAGGACAACATTTAGGTCACCAATGACAATCCACGATTTGTCTATAGTTTCCTCCATTTGTTTTATAATGTTCCAGGATTTAAGTTTCAGTTTTCTATATGGACTACCATATAGGCAGGTGAGAACCCAGCTGGTGTTATCTATAGGATCAGATATTGTAGCATTAACTTGATTAAAGGCATTATCTTCTATTATTATGTTAACATTGTTTTTCCAAATGAGACATAAGCCCCCAGCAGATCCCCTGGGAGTTACTATGAAGTAGTTGTGAACATTTAGCATTTTTAAGATTTTTTTCATCTCAGTAGTTTGTTGCTTAGTTTCCGAAAGAAATAGAATATCAGGGTTTTCTTTATTTAAGATGTCAAGCAGGTTGTTTCTAGTTTCTAGTTTCCCTAGTCCATGGCAATTCCAATCTATCATATTTATAAACACCCAAAAGTAGGAAATCACAGGATATCTAAATTCAACTAGCACAATATATGTATAAGTTCCATATTGAAATCTTAACAATACTACTATTTTTCTAACATGATAATAAACAAGGATAAGACAGTACTTGAGATGTTCCACATTATTGCATTCAACAGTTCGAACACAAGAGTCAAAATCTGTGTGAAGATAGACAGTAAATTTATTGGGTTTACTGACAGCATTTCTAGATGTAGTACGCAACAATATGTGGTTTAGGCTTACCTATTTGTATCTTAACAAGCCTTTCAAATTATGTAGTCGAAACAAGTCACTAGCCTGGTTAGATTCTTTTGGAATAGTCGGCAGAAGTATTTTAGTAGTATTTCTTTGAACCCAGATTTCCTCTGCTATTTCCTTTTTTTTCCAATTGTAGCAAATAGTACCTGAATTCAACACATTAAGCATCAAATTTGAGAGAGATTTTGATCTCCGTTTACAAAATTTAAAGAATTTCATAGAGCAGATAAGGGAAAGGAGTAAATCTGACTCAGAAAACAAAAAATTTGCAATCCAAAAACAAACCCAAAAACCAAAATTAGTAGAAAAAGAAAAGAAATTAGGGTTCTACAAAAAATACTGCTGAACAAAACTTTGAAAGGAAATGACAAACTTAGGAAATTAAAGATTAATTAAAGAATTAAAGAGGAATCAAGGAGGATAGAGAAGATAAATTCGAATTTCTGCGTCTTCTAATCGGTCGATTGAAGCCCTTCTTTGGGACTTAGCAGCCTATCCCACGAACAGACTTCAGAAGAAAAAAAAAAGGAAATCAGTGTCTTTGTAGCCAATAGAGTAGAATCAAAACTTGGTGTCTTAATTTAGAACTCAGTTTAGGGAACATAAAAGTTTAAGTTTGTAATTATTGTCTCAAAGGTGTGTGATAAACGATCTGGAGAAGGGTTGCTTCAGTTAACATTTGAAGAAGTTAATTGTGGTTTTCGCATATCATCGCCGTCGCCGGTGGTGGTTACTGGCTAGTTTACAAGAGGTTTTGGTGTTATTGATGGTGTTTAATGGTAACTAGTGACGAAGAAAGTGGTGGATAAAATCGCCTCACAATCGCATGAGAGAGAGAGGGGGAATCACATGAGAGAGAGAGGGAATGAAAAGAAAGGTTCTAATGTACGGCGTTTAACTGGTTTCCACTCTCAATAAACTCTTCAACTTTCCCACCTTAAATCCTGTTGTTATATTGGATGCAGGATTGTAAGACTTTAAAAAAAAAATTGATACTGTTTACAAAAGAAAGCAAAGTAGATTATCAAATGAAGCTGTAAAAATTATCCAATAAAATTCTTAGCAAAATAAAAGTGGATATACTATTCCATTCTCATATCTTTAATGGATCATAACTCAAATTTCATTGGTAAACATAAGTTTCTATATCAGAGTTTTCTTTAACCAATGATAGCATCCATCTAGGATGCCTTCACAACTGTAATATACACAAATAAAAAGCTAAGAATGTGCCAGCAAAAATTTGCTTAAAAACTATAAGACTCGTCTCTCAAACAATCTAAAACCAAGATCGACTCTGGGTTAGACAAATACACCTGATTGCAGTTGTCAACCACCCATTAGTATTCTTTCTAATAATTGGATTATCACAACAAACCAAGTGAAGGCAAGTTCATAAACGATTCGTATCCTGGTGTATCGCCACCTGGTGGTCAGTCTCCCAGCTTGATTGATCATTGTTGTATTAATTATACTGGCTATACTTTCATGAAGCCTCAACTGATCGTCATTGTACACTCTAATAATGCAATAAACCCTCTGCCAAAAATAACTTTGAAAAGGATACTACCTTGATATTTTCTGACATTGAATTTCCATATTAGATGGTTTGGCACCACCATATGTTGTTCATCACCCTGAGAAAGTTGGTTTGGTACCACCGTATGTAGTTCATCACCCTGAAAAATTAAGACATGCATATTTAGTTCTCTTGGCAGACCGTATAATAATACTGTGTACATTAACCAAATTAATGGACCCAATTTGTTCTTATGAACTTAAATTTCTGAACATGCCAATGGTTTTGTCAGGATAAAATCTAATTTATGTCTATTTGTGCAAATCCCACATTTCAAAATCACATGTAATGAACACGGAATTTTTATCACCCAATAGTGTAAGGATCAATGGAACCTTGGATTTCAGACACACAATTTTCTCTTGACACCTTTTTTTCTTTCTCATGGAAACCCAAATCAAAGAACAAAGGATAATAAAAAATAAATTACATTATTCTAAAAAATACATTTTTTTTACGCACACGATATATCCCTGGACGACGATATATCCAGGCCACAGTATCGTCAAATCCGACCATCATGAATGACTAAATCATAAAGCATATACACGCACATTAATTAATCCATATTTCAAAATTAGTTAGTTGTTTATTTTTATCGAAGTACCTCTTCGAGAACTAAGAGATCTGATGCAGTGTGGTGCATACCTCTCTGTCCAAGGTGACAAAATCAGTGGAGCAGTGGAGTCTTCAACTTCAAACCGATGTAGAAACCTACATCAAACAGGTTATATTAGTTGTCAAACTTCAAAAATACAAATAAATATTTCATGCGTAAGCACCTTAATCTATATAATTTCTGCATGTAATTCTGTAAGATGAGACCAAGTCATGCCTGATATAAAAATTGAGCCTCGCCCTAACAGAGATGGGTTAACAATTAAGATTTTTCTTTGTTCTGTCTTGAAATGTTAAAGAAATCTTTTATAATAGGCTCTCCCATTGCAGTGATGCTGAAAAGCCATTTTGAAAACTAATACAATTGGAAATTTCAGTCTTTCTTACCATAGAAAACTTATGGGTTCAACTAAAAATCAAAGGTTCAAGAGTGAAAACCTCAGGAGCCATCCACAGTTAAGTTTCGGTTTCTGCAGTCGTCATCTCAGTCACCAACTCTTCTCAAGCAAGACCAAATCACCAAGCTTCACAGTCTTCTGATTTGCAGCAAGTAAGAGATTGTCTGCATCATGAGCATTTCTTTAATACGCGACGGTGTTCCTAAATTTAAAGCTGATTTTACATGTTATGATAGCAACCAATACACTCCATACATTAAGATCAAACAAAGAAACACAAAATTGCTAAGAAATTTAACTAACAAAATTAGGGAATACCGAAATAAATGACTCAGCATCCATATAAGTAGGGGTATAGATATTTAAAATACTTAAAACTTGTACCTTCAACCTCACGGCCATAAGACTCATAACACATGGCGACAACTCAGTAATAACCTCAATCCACAATGAACTATGAGCAGTGTCTGTAGGTAGGTGGAACCTACATGCCACCAATCTAAATGTTTATGAATCTCTACACTACATAGTGCAATAAAGACCAAAAAGAATGCTACAACCAATAAATAATCATATAAAACATTTAGCAAGTAGCCATCACGACCTCACTAAGCACCATACATCCAAAATCCTAACATACAAGATACTGCACAGAATTTACATGACTCGAACAAAGTACTTGTTGGACATCTCAATTTTTCCGCAACATACCATGTTTCAAATCACTGTATGTAAACAGTAAACAAAAGAAGCATGAGATGTGTGATGAGACAGAAGTTTCCAACGAAGATGAAGGTTCTAAAACCTAAACCCTAACTCTTTGAAACATCCAGCAACTGTATAATAAATACAAAATCTCCAGCCATCACTACTAACCCTATTTATCTACAATAAACAAAAGGTGCATGATGAGACAAAAGTTGCGAAAGAAAGGTTGTAAATCCTAAACCCCAACTCTTTGAAACAGCCAACACTCATTACTAACCCTATTTAATATTACCTTAAAAACCAAAACTGTATCCCACCACCATCACAAGCAGAACCTCAAACAATTTACATAACACCAGCACCAGCATCCAAACGAAAAAGAAAAGAAAGAATGAATTGGTAATCAAGATTATCTTTGAATAGTACCAACAATTCTCGGTGATCCAAAATCAAGGGAAGGAAAACTCCTACCTCACCTGTAAAAGCAACTTGTGGATTAGGGTCTTGAATTTTCAAACGATACAAAAATAAAATCTTCCAAGCTTATCCAAGATAGTCAATGTTGTCTCTGGTTCAATTTGTACCTGCAACTGCAAGAACTCGGAATCGCGTTTTAAGTTTTTCTTCTTATTTTTTTTAGTTATGATCATCAGCAAGGAATGCTAAAAACAAAAACAAAACGAATAGTTAAAAAGATATTAAAAAACTTGTTTGCTTTAGGGTTTACCTTCTTCTCTCTTCTCTGTGGCAACAGAAACTCTCGAAATCTTCACAATCCTTTGAAACCGAGTTACACAAAATCATAAATAATCTATCTGTAATTGGTGTTTTCATTATACATTCAGCGTCACCAGTGATTCATGTATGGTCCCAGCTGCATGGTTCATTGACTTATTTTCTACTTATAAATAACCATATACTTCATTTTACCAAGTTGTAATACAGCTGGTGTAAGAGTTCCAGGCTCATTAAAGTTACGCATCCTTCTCCAGCCTTAAGCTGCAATCAACAATCAAAACAAAATCAATAACTTCCAAAAACGAAAACAGTCCAAAATTTGATAAATACCACTTAATCGATTCCCGTCTAAGATGATGCTCATGAGACGAAATCTGAGGTTAGCAACATCCATAGATTTAAGAAAAAAATGCATATTAAAGGTGCAAGCCACTTGGAAAATATATTCACACCCAAAAGTCACCACTTGCCCAGTAATATTCCATTTTATAGAGTTGAGCAGTCTTTTAGAGGATAAGTCAACAATCAATTTCTTAGCCTTTTGTCAATAATATCCCGTCGCCTTATTTCAATCCTTATTTCAGCAATATCCTATCGCCTTCTCTGTATTTGAGTGCTTATTTCTTATCCTTTTGTCATAGGAGATTGAATAAACCATGCAATTTCCTAATACATGTGTCTAAATCATCCAATTCTGCGAACTATCTAGCTAAGGTTGTGCAGCTAAGTGAAGCATTACCTTCATAGAGTTAGAGCTAAACCCAGCGAAGATTATCCATCCTTGATTAAGGAGATAATGACATAAATCTTTCCTCCAGATTCCTGTATTCAATATAGATGAGTGCAGATACTAACAAAATATTTAACAATTGAACTACCTGTGGAAAAACAAAAAGCATACAGTTTGAGCATATTACCTTAAACTTCAGGAGCATACAAAAGTCTATTCAGTATATAAATAACACAAACACTACATATTACTTTGAGTTGTCTATACGACCTAATCTAAGAAAATTCTTAAGATGAAATTTATAGCAAAACGTATCTGCTATGAAAACAGGGAATCACCCATAGTAAAAAAAATCTTTAAACTTATTTACTAATATTAAATAATGAAACTACATACCTGCACGCAAGTGAGTGGAAGTTCCAACTATGAGCTATTAGTCCTATACCACCTACTCCTGTTTGGACGAAGAGCGCTGAGATTGTCTCACCAAACCAAGAAAACCTCCTCAACTTCGATCCCAATTTCTTCTTGTATTGTTAATGTTCATGATAACTTCAGTGGTCATTGCTTTGGTGCAATCTGTTATGACCAAATCAAGCTATTATTCAGAAAACTTCTTACTGCTACTCTTACATTCTAAACTCTCTTACATTCCAAACTCCATAACAGAAATATGGTGGGGATCCATGTGTACAATTTTAACATTCACTTGATAACTATAACATGTATTCTGATTGAATTTTACAAAGAACAAAGATAAAAGGATTTGTAAACAGTAACTGATATATACGGGGTACAAAAGTCTAAAGCTACAACCTCAAACAGTGTTATACGAAATCCTTTACTGTTAATAGCAAAGTAAGAAAATACCAACCATAATCGCAATTCTAAAACTGGTGGAATGTCGATCTTAGGTTACACTTTGGTGGTATTGGTGGAGTTATGTGGAACCCAACACTGGTAAATCTACAATGATTATGGATTAAAATCAGGATATACCTTGATAATACTTCACATAACTCCAGCAAACGCCCACCATGACTGGGCCTAAATTGGAGTCAGCATCAATTGGTTCATCTCGGACTTGATTAGCGGTAGAAACCCAGATGGGAAGGTTATGTAAACACTGTTCAAGGAACCCCAAATTGATATCAGATCAGCAAGAGCTTTTTTAGCTACAAAAATTCCAAAATAATTTAGGAACCGAAAGAATTAAGAAAACAGATAGTGTAGCAGAAATAATTATGATGTCCTATTGATATTCATATTATATATCTTAGATCTCATGACAAACCTATAGAACACATGATTTTTTAATGTAATTCTGAAATCGAAATTCAATTGAAATTGATAGGGGAAAAAATAGAACCTGAAATATTTTTTATCGAATGATTTCTTCATCTGGTTGCAAATCGAGCTCAACCCAACTCTTATCATCATCCAAGAACTCTCAAACACCCATATTCAATTAACCCATTCTCATTCTTACCGAATCAGACAGTCTTAGCTGCTCTTCCCAAAACCAAACCCTAATTCTGAAAAATTTCAATTATTTTGACTTAATCATCAATCCCAGTTCTCAATAACCCTTATATCGACAAACCCATATAAATTTCCTCTCCGATTCCCTCTTCAGTTTCATCTGCATAAGTCACCAAATACCGATCGAAAGTGTCTGCAGGAATTATTGTTGTTCAGTGAAGGAGACGAAGTATTAATTCGAAATCAAAATATATAGCTTAGGAAACGATGAGCTTTTTGTTGTGATATATAAAACAAAGAACAAAAGACACAAAATAGAAGGGAAGAATAAGAGAGAAATTCTATTCATTAATGTGTTGGACAAACATTAGAGCCTCTATTTATAGGGCTAGACACAAGGGCATCCCAATAATAAACGAGATTCACCCTAGATATTCTTAACATAATTACATGTTTATAACACTCCCTCTGATGACATTGTGTCTAAGCTAATTGCCTCATTAAAACCTTGTCAGGAAATTCCAAAAGGACAAAACCTGATCGAAGGGAAAAAAGCACAATGAACAAAACTTAGAAAATATTTGGACACACAAATGTTGCCTCACTAAAACCTTGACAAGGAAAACCCAATGGGAAAAACCTTGATGAAGGAAAAAGAGTACAACGTGATAGTCCATTAAAATACCTTCTAATTTGATACCCCCCCTGATAAGTACTCCAGTTAAGTCTTGGATTGCAAATATTTGAGTTGAGATTTCCCAATTTCGATAAACGAATATCTTGAATGATGGAGATACAATGATTTCGTGAGAAATTTGCCAGCTGATGAAGTCTTCTTTTGTGTTAGTCTTCTAATGGTAGTGTTCTCGAGTCTTCACGCTTCTTTAAATACATCGAGGACTTGCTTCTTGGATTGATAGCTTCTCGGAGATGATTTGCAAAAGTAGTTGATGTAGTTTCTTCAACAAAGTGCCAATACGCAGTTATAGTTCCAAAGGTGAGAAAAGTTTGTGATCATACCTTATATGGATCAGAATGATATCCAAATTCATAGGAGATGGTTATGTTGATTTGGTCTAACAAAATGACCTAGTTAATGGTGGGAATCCACCAAATAACCAAAATCCATACAACTCCCCCTTGGATGACCACCATGTTGAATTAAATTGCCTCATTAAAACCTTGCCAATAAAACCCAATGGGAGAAAATTTGGACGAAGGAAAAAGAGCACAAATATCAACATTAAAAAAAAAAAACGTCAGAGATGTTGCCTCGTTAAAACCTTGCCAGGAAAAATCACATGGGACAAAAACCTGAAGCCAAGGGAAAAGAGTACAACTTTTGACATATTTATCGATGCTAACTCAACTACATGAGTTTTTCAAGAAATAAGTATCAAAATAATAACTCTAGTCTATCTTAAAGAAGAGTTTAAGCTAGCATAATTCCAACTGTAGATTTAAGAAAGAGAAAAAAAAATAAAAATAGAATTTATGATGCTAACGCGTGGATTTCTGTGTTTTTAAGGACTCCTCAAGAAACCTATATAGTTGATAGCATCAACTAATTAATTCGGATTTCTGGTCTTGTACCAAATTCTAAAAACACATAAAGGATTGTTAGACCTTATGTAAGAAAAAAAGGTAGCTGCCTAAATATAATTTGAATCCTCCAAGGATTACAAATTTAATATGTTCTCCGACCACATTTCTTGTGTGAATGCAATATGAGTTCTTCAACCACGCCATGTGCATTGTATAAAGAGAACAATTAATAAATCAATCCTAGGGTCTGAAAATAAATAAGACCCTGAAACGAATACATTTCTTGTATAACGACGCAATATGACTACACCAACCTGTAATTATTAGGCTTGGCATTTTTAAGGTGATAAGTTTTGGATCCAAAATTGCGTCAATCGAGAAATTAATCCAACATAATTTGGATTATATGCCAACCAATCACATATGTCGATATTCCTATGCATAGGGGTTCAAAACCACCATAATTTATTTCAGTAGCTACTTTAAATGAATATTCGACAATATATTAATTAATTACGATCCCACATAATTCTCAAGTGTATGCATATCTTGAAGAAGAAAAAAATCATAGAATTGCTGGTACCAGCGCCCACGGGCATTACAATATCCTCTTATTCAATTGAGGAGATAATAACTTTGAGAATGCAAATCGTGTTTTTGGTACACTCAATTGGAGTACTACCAGTAGCCTATTATAGAACGCTACTTATTGTACAAGATGTGATTGGATTTTCCTCTTAAAGAGGTAAACGCTTATGCAAACGAAAATATGATATTTCACGCCTAGTCAATGGCAGCCTTTTTTCAATTTGATCATGATTGGAGAGAAACTGATATAACATTTAAGTTAATTAACATCAACTTTTGCTGATAGTGTATAGTCTCTCCCTGATTATGGGGGAAATATTTTCATCTTATAAAAAACGAAAACAAATTTCATAAAGTATTATCCGATTAATTCGAGGACATATACTTATAATAATTTCTGGATGTTAACAATACCAGGTGGGACAGTAGATACTGATTCCAAGAGCCATAAAAAAAATCCCAAAATTGTAATCTACTTGAGATACAAATTGAACATCAACCATGTATTTTATTAGTTACAGCCAAAATATACAAATAAAACTCCAAAATAATTTCATGACCCCAAGGATCAACGAGATAATGAACTAGAATGAAATTATGGACTTCCTTATCAAAAGAAAATTATATCAAGATCGATATAGTCACAACAATGACTAATGATATAGCTAACAAGCCGGGTGCGCACCCATTGATCTTTAGTGTCCAATTCCAACTACAAGTGGAACAACTTCAATTTTTTGAGAAGAATACAAGGAAGAGAACTAAAAATTGCTAAATATCCCTCAGGAGTGCAGCAATTTTCCATCTCATTGATGTTTGTAATTGTGCATACATGATAACGACATCTCATCCTTCTAGGATTTACAGAGAAACCAGTTCCAATTGGGTTATATGATTCTTTTTAAGAAAACAAAGAAATCATTGTCATTATCGACTTTGGAAAAGAAAAAAAAATCCATTATGTGGTCGAAAAATCCACTTCTTTTTAGCAAAAATTTAGAAAATATGCCAATCTTATGGAAGCAATGGAGAAAATTAACACCAATTAGCTTATACGAGTTATCAAACTCGTATGACAAAACAAAAATATTGTCGCTTTTGTTATCGCATGGGAAACCTACTTTGAGGTTAGAGGCTGGTTTCTTGTAAAAAAGAAAAAGAAACCATATGTAATCACATGATCCTTGTCCAAAAGACAAAGATACCAAATTGAATTGGACGTAGGTTTTTCAACCATGCATGTGAATAATTACTGTAAAGGTAATTAAATTGCGATAACACCAATTTTTGGTGATTACAGATTCATTAG
The DNA here is from genome assembly GCA_023529315.1 of Papaver bracteatum. Classification (NCBI taxonomy): domain Eukaryota; kingdom Viridiplantae; phylum Streptophyta; class Magnoliopsida; order Ranunculales; family Papaveraceae; genus Papaver; species Papaver bracteatum. The sequence continues at coordinate 1,288,874 of JAJJWX010002606.1, read as the reverse complement.
AGGGATAGAAACTGTAAAACCATGTTTTCATGGATTTTTATTTTTATTTTTTTTATGAGGAAATATAGAGAAGAAAGGAAATCAAACTTATTTGTATAGATTCATCACCATTAAAAAAATGTGGATGGTAAAAGCTAAATGTATACAAAATCAAGATTAAATAGTTATATGTATAGCTTATGTACCGATTTTTTTTTACTGTAGATTGATTCGTTGCTGTTGCTTTTCAATTATCCCCTTATTGGGATCCATGCCGTATCATAGGATATGAACGTCCCACATGTAGCTTCGTATCCAATGGAGGTAGTCACATACGAATACAAAAACCAAAAGAAATAAAGTTAATGGTCATTATATTATATAATAAATAATAACAACTTAACTAAGAGACAGAAAACAAAGTATATAAACAAATCTTCAAAACAGTCAAGGAATGGATTCTGCCATCGTTTATTTTTAATCTCCTTTGATTTATCCTTGGAGAATACGAGTTATTAAGAGCGAAAAAAAATCATAATAAAAAGACGAACCGATAAGCTATCACATGTTAAAATAGATGCTTAAAACAATATAGTAAAGAAAATCATAATAAAAAGAGTGATAAATCCGCTCAGCCTAGAGCGTGCTGATGACGTGTTGTGATATATAAAACAAAGAACAAAAGACACAAAATAGAAGGGAAGAAGAATAGAGAAATTCTATTCATTAATGTGTTGGACAAACATTAGAGCCTCTATTTATAGGGCTAGACACAAGGGCATCCCAATAATAAACGAGATTCACCCTAGATATTATAATTACATGTTTATAACACTTTTGTTGTTTTTCTTTATTATTCGCGTGACGGTCATAATTAAGAAATAGTATCCACGGACCCAAATTACTCTAACCCACGCCCAGAACTACTCCCGATAAAAAGAAAAAAACAATATCTGACGGTCACGAATTACTCGCCAAATCCCACAGTGACCTTTATCCCGGACATAACCACCACTTTGCTCTTTTTTTTTCTCCCATGTAAAAATATCGTTTGGTCCTTTTTTAGGTGGGCCCATGTCTGTTTAGTCCTTTGGTCAAACACATATTATTGTTTGGTCCATAATTATTAAAAAATATTAAACTCACAAAAATACCATTCCGTACTAATGGGGTACGCATTTTCTTTCTCCTGGCGATTTTTTCACTTGCTACAGTAACTAAAAATTGGCGAGTAATGATTTTTTTTGCAATTTTCATGTTTTTGATAGCTTAGGATTTCGATTTTTTTAACTGTAGGAATGAAGTCCATATAAAAACATAAAAAAACAGACTTCATTCCTGGAATGAAGTCCATATAAAAACCTTAAAAAAAAGACTTCATTCCAGGAATGAAGTCCATATAAAAACCTTAAAAACAGACTTCATTCCAGGAATGAAGTCCATATAAAAACCTTAAAAAACAGACTTCATTCCAGGAATGAAGTCCATATAAAAACCTTAAAAAACAGACTTCATTTCAGGAATGAAGTCCATATAAAAAACCAAAAAAAAACAGACTGGAATGAAGTCCATATAAAAACCTTAAAAAACAGACTTCATTCCAGGAATGAAGTCCATATAAAAAACCAAAAAAACATACTTCATTCCAGGAATGAAGTCCATATATAAACCTCAAAAAACAGACTTCATTCCAGGAATGAAGTCCATATAAAAAACTCAAAAAGCAGACTTCATTCTAGAAATGAACTCCATATAAAAACAGACTTCATTTCTGGAATGAAGTCCATATAAAACAGACTTCATTTCTGGAATGAAGTCCATATAAAACATCAGAAACATCATCTTCATCTTCTTCGACATCTTCAACAGCAGCAACAACATCGTGTTCATCATATTCATCTCATTTTCTTCGATGTCTTCAACAACAACAACAGAAACAACCACAACAACATCTTCGTCGTCGTCTTCAACACCAGCAACAACATAAATCGATCCAAGATTCTCAAAAAAATCAAGATCTTCTTCAGCAGCAGCGATTCAGAAACAACACGAGTTCAATCATCGTCGTCTTTATCAAAAACGGATCTGTTTCATCGTCGTCTTTATCAAAAACAGATGGAGCAGCAGAATGAAATCAAGAAAAAACACGTTTACATCTTAAGCAGCATCAACGACGAAGATGATTTCATCTCTGCAAATCAAAACAAGACGATGATTGAACATCATCGTCTTCATCTTCATCTCTGTAACATCATCATCTTCATCCCAAAAAAAAAACCTAGAAAAAATGGTGGAGGCGGAGAAGAAGAAAGAGAGAACCGGTGGAGAGAGAAAGTAAATCTGAGAAATAATTTTTCTCTCTCACCAATTGACTTTATATATGGTCCTTATCCAAAAGGGTAATTCTTCCACTACAAGGTGACATTTACATCATCCATGACATCAGCATAGGACCAAATGATAATTTTTATGACCAAACTATAATTTATATTACCAAATAGGACCAAACAGACAGTGGACTGGGTCAACAGGACTAGACCCTCCCTAATATTTTATATTTAGGACTATATGGTATTTCCTACTTTAAATAAGTGTGCCCCCTATCATTCCCAGCCGTCCAAGTCAAACGAAATCCAGACGATAATGACCACGAGATGACCCTCTCCGGCCAATCATGTCCACTCTTTGACTCTTTGACCAAGGAGTCAATTACCACGTCTTTTTGTAACTATGATGATACAAGCAAAATTAACCACCATAACATGATATCATAAACATTTATTAGGGTTTATCTACCAGTAATCCAGATCAGTGGTTTCACAATCGAGAATTCGGGTCAGTAGTGAGACTTTAATGTGCATCTTATAGTTACACAGGCTCATTTGGTATGCGTAACTATAAGTTACACAATCAATATACAAACCACACACAGTCAGTGGTGAGATTTTGAGTGTGTAACTTATAGTTACACATGTCCTTGTTTGTATAGTTACATATTCACATGTATTACATGAGAAATAAACATGAGACCATGACAATCAATTTGTTGTATAGTTTTCACATCTTAGTACCGGTTATGGCAGGATCTTCTTCTGGGGGATTCATTTTTCCTCTCACCATTTTAGTTCAAAAAAAAATTTGATCCTGAATCTGCAGTTGATGTAGTAATAAAATCAAGTTAGTTGATTGTAATTCAACTTAGAGTTTCTACGGTTTTGAAACAGTAACATCTCAGAAATGAAATCCATGAAATCAAATTACAATGAAGTAATCAGTTAAATCACATCCATGACTTGCATTTGCTTATATTCAATTTTATGCACAAACAATTGTTCTTCTTCTCCGATCTGTAAAATCATCAGTTAGAATGAGTTATGTTCGTTGTAATCTCAGTACAATTTTTTTCAAACCCTAGTTCAGGAATTTTTGAATCAACACGAATTAGTCAGTAACAACAGGAATCAAAACTAACAGATTCAAATTAAAACATGCCTATTGTTTCATCATCGGACTATTTCATCAACATGAATCAGTAACAACATCGATTTAGGTTTTGAATCTGAAACTGAATAGTGTGTTTCGATCTGTTTCTGTGATTTAGGGTTTAGCGATTCAGCAGATGATGAATAGTTTTTATCTCGATCTTTGTTTTGAAATCGATTTCAGCAAGATTTTTTTATTTCTTTCGGTTATTTTCTTGATATGTTTCTGTTTCAGGTGAGAATGAGATTTGTTTTCTCTCTCCTGGGAATGAAATAATGGTGTCTCAATGAGAGAAAGGTATGCGAGGACTCATATATACTTGAGGCTAATTTAGTCATTTCAACTTTCATTAAATTTATTTTTAATTCGGGGCCTAGTTTGAAAATTCTTATAAATAGGGGCCTCATTTTATGGGTTATCCATGGGTTGGGCCTTAGCCTAATTTTCCCGAAAGTGAAAAGATGCCCGATGTGGATAGGGAGATGTAAATATGATCAAATGCACATTTATTATCAATTATGAATAAATGATAATAAATGTATACTATTATGAACTGCTAATGCTAAACTACTCTACTATTACTAGCAACTAGACTGTTACAGGTGATAAAGGTGACGATGGATGATTTTCAGGTCCGCCCGGTGCATAGCACGGGCATAAAATCTAGTTGACATTGATAATTAGTTTTGCTTGGTTACTTGGAAGGTATTGTTGTTGTTGCTTAATTACTGTTGAAATATGAAAATTCTCTATATAATAACAGAGTTTTTTCGAGCGTTCTCATTCACCGGAGCTCCACGTAGATTCTAGCTTCTGGTTGATTCTGGCCCCACCATTTACTTTTTTTAGTAATAGAATATTAAATTTTAACTAATAGAATAATGTTTTTCTAAAAATAAAATAACTAAATCTTGAAAAATATTTTTCTTGCCTCGCATAACAAAAAATCTTGAAAATCTCCTAACATGCCAATAATATATCAAATCACGATTCCATCATGATAATCAAAAAAATAAATCGAATGATCATCAAGTGATTAGAAAAATGATCGAATGATCATCAAGTGTCCAATGTCCATTGTCCGTTTACATACACAAAAAATGTTATTTTCCTAATTACATCCCCAAACTATCAATTAAATCGAGAAAAAATAAAATTTCAAAAAAAATTTGATTAGCCTGGTCATAAATCTCTATTCTCCAAAATTTGATTGGCCCTGTCAAGAATCTCTTTTCCACAAATCTTCGATGGTGGTCATGCACATCAGTTAGATTTTTTTAGTAGTATGTATGAATGATTTGGAACAAAAATTATGATTTGATTAAAGCTAATACAAAACAAAAAATTTCACTAATACAAAAAAAAACAAGCATTCAAGAAACTATGATTTCCAAAAATTATTTTTCTTAATTTGTTTTTTTTTCTATAATTAAAAAAACATATAAAATGTAAACAAAATCCATACAGATTATTTCCTTATTAAAAAAATATTATTTAATAAATATAAACCTTATATAATTAAAATAAAATATAAATAATTAAGTACTGGAATATATTTTTATGCTTCAAAAAAAAATGTACTGATATGTTTTCCATATAAAAATATTTGGCGACCAGTAATTTATGTTAATACGAGAACAAAGTATGATATCCATAATTACAAAATTCCCTAACTTTTAGAGTGTTATTTCCTAAAAACAAATATCCAATATTTTAACAGCAACATCTCCGATATTATTCCAATAAATGTGGATTCCCTTATATTTGGTAAATACAACATTATTTCCAAACAATTCGTATAATTTCCTTATTTTCAATTACAAAATATTCTTCGGTTCGACCTCACGGATCACTCTATAAAACATGATATCGAAAACCTAAATCTCATTCGGAGCCGCTACTCTTTTTCAGTTATTTTTTTTTCTTTCTCTAGGGATTTTCTCTCTCCGTTACTGTGTGTTTATATAATTTTTTTTGTTTGATCGGCGGAAGTTTTTTTTTTAGATCATCCAAGAAGTGCACGAAACCCAGCGCTGTTTCTTTCCTCCGAGAACAACTTGGTATCTTTTATATTGGTTTTAATCTTTCATTCACGGGAAAATCTCTTAGAATTTTATCATGTGATAATAAAATACCAATCGGTTTAACCGTAGCATTTTTTTTTTTGGTTTGCAGGTCTTATAAATGCTTAAACCAATGTTTTGGTTTGATCTTTGGTTGTCGTTAGCTTTGCAGAGAAAATGATCGATGCACTTTTTCTTTTTCGAAGGAAGACAGCTCAGTTTTGGAGATTTACGAGTTTGGTAGCTCTCTATATAAAGTGAATGATATCCAAAGATATCAAAATAAATGTGAATATCAAAGTATAATGCTATGGATATTATTTCTTGAGATAAAATTCTATTTTTTGAGGTTTTCTGAGTTTGATAGGTCTCTGTAAAAAGCCATTGCACAAATGATGAATTACCATTGTTTTTTCTAGGTTTTTCTTGCGATTTAGGTTTTTATTGTTTGTTTGATTTATCTATTAACATAAACAAGTTTATTTTATAGATCGTTCTCTCTCGCAAGCGTTCTTTGGTGATTTCCTCGCTTCCTGTTTCCAGGCTACATCAAGGTGAGAAAATTTGTAGACCACACTACTATTCGTAATACCACTCAGCTTTTATGATCTTTCTTCGTTTCGTATGTATGCAGGTTATTAGTTGCAAGATGTTGATGTATATTTCTAAACACTAAGACCGCACCTGACCACCAAAAATCACACATTTCGGTATAGGTATGTTTTTGTTTTGTTTTTTTTTCTTCGCATCTTCTCTTTCGCTGCATCAATTTTGCTCCACATATTTCTTTTGATCCTCTATGAGAAAAACAACCAATAGGCAAACGCCTCTTCTACTCTCTGATCATTATTTTTATGATTTTGAGATTGAGTTTCTTTTTTTGTTGGAAATAACATAGGAAGGTCTAATGAGAAGGTCCTAATTTTCGAATGAAATCATTCATAGAGTGTGAGGTCCGGGATTTCTCTATAAAAGCTTCTATGTATCTATGTGACTCATTCAACTGTTAAAACCAATACAAATTTCCATAACCCCCTTCCATTTGGACCTTTGTAGTGGATTTGAGATCTTACTGTATATTTGGATTTTTACTCTTAGATGTTCTGTCTGGTGCTCTAACTATATTTTTGTTTTTTTCATGTGTTTTATTTAGGTTTACCGTCAGCCATGATAGATTCTTCAATGGGTAAGTCATTGCTCATAAATACTTTAAAAATAAGTGAAACTCATCCATATATTTACTGAGAAATGATAACCATGGTACTGTTTATTACTGCATTGGATCAGTGCAACCTTTGAATGTCATAGAACTTATGGCACTAAAAAAATTGAGGTGAAAATTCCATCACAGAAATGTAGATAGGAATTCTCACAAGAATTTGATAATCTTGATTGAACTAGGGGATTGTGGTCGTAATTGTAATTACGTGGAGGTAAGATTTTTATATAGCTTTGTTCTACACTGTCAGGCAATCAGTATGACAGAAGTTGTTATTCCTTAATGCAACCTATTCTATAGGTAAAGGTAAAAGGAAAATTATGTTGAGGGTTGAAAGGATAAAATCCTAAAGAATTTTCGGATGAAAATCCAGTGGACGTCCTCCCAATTCATTTCCCAATAAGTAGTGGTTGTGTAGTCAGTAGATGTATCACCAGATAAAATCATGTTGTGTTTAACAATCAATAATGCATCTATTTTGTATCCAACAAATTTATGAATCATGTTGTGGCCTTAATCTTTAGTTTACCGCATCTATGCATCTATTTTGTACTTGCAACCATGATCGACAATTTCTTGTATTTTTGGGTGTTATCTATACTCATAGATTTGGGATGTTTTTATGGGTGCTATCTATACTCATAATATTAGTTCAGTCATATGAAAAGGCCTATTTAGCTTTTCATTTTCTTCTCGACTTAATTAAGAGAGTTGCATATTCTCAATATAGAGAGTGACCCATCATTTACAAGGTTAGTGTTTCTACTATTTGGATTTTAAAATTATCATAGAGAGTACTATAATGAAATAAAATAAATCAGCAATCCTCAATGTATTTTGAGTTGTAGTTTGTTTATCAACCTAAATAGTTAGGTATTTTGTTTGGGATGCATATGAATTACTAATAGCTAATAGTTTGTCATTTGATTATGGTAAATTTATCCATGCAGCAACCAAAGGAGAAATGGGACAAGAAACCGAGTCAAACGGGAGCACTAACACCTGCAATTTGATATACAAGAATCAGTGGTAAACTGATTTTCCCACGTAGAGGCATACTACAACCAAATCAGAGTAAGTAAAATGGAGAATGTTCCAAGCTTCCTAACCACTTCTTTATATTCTTACATCCTCTCTTTTGTTCTCGTGATAGATGGAATGTCCCAAGCTCCAAAACCTAGGCGAATCCACACCAATATATATGTGCTTATTAAGTAAAGAGAATCCCATGGTTTACCATTTTAGCCTACCCTATTAACTCCTTAAATCGAAGTTTGATCATATATTAATAAATTCTTGGTATTGATATTGGGGGGACTGTCGACACGTTCAATGTAATTTTATAATTACATTTACCTAAACAATGAGTTTGCTATTTTAAAAAATTGTATTAACTACTATGCTAGATTATGTTAGAATGGTATTGATGGTTGTGGTAGTAATCTTTGTATTGGGTCTATAGAATTTTGCATCCCTTGATCAATTCCATTAAGGACCATAACGATAAGTTTGTTGCAAAGATGGGCATTCAAGTTCGAGTTAATAAATGGAATTTTTGGCTAGACACAAAAAAATGCCTGGTGTAGAAGGATGAGATTGTTAAAAAGGTAGTACATTTAAAGAGTGATGAAGAAGAAACAACTTAATGAGAAATGGAGCTAAACAACCTATACATCTTTAGTTGAGAAACTGCAAATGAATATGATGACATCGACCTAAAAAGGTAAGAATGTTATGATTAGTTAATAAACTCATGTAACAGTTATTTCAATATTTTGAATAAACCCATATTTCGATGCATAAAGATAAAAATAAACTATTAGCCGGCTAACAAATCAATGAGTGACATGTTGAATATTATATTCTCCAAGAGATAATCGAGTCAATAGATATGAAATAAAATTTGCGTTGGTGAAAGAAAATTATCATCAAGTTAATAGATGCGAAAGAAAATTAATGTTGGTGAAATAATTACACTGATAACTCGCATTGAATGGTCACCAAGAGAAACAAATAACATGACAAACTATACGGAAATGATTGGTGTCCCGCGGGCCATACCGAGTGTGAGTGTGTGAGAGAGAGGAGGTGGGACCCATAATAACCCACCCCTACAACATCACCGGGTTATCAGGGCTGTCCCATCTTTTTCTCTTGTGGTACACACTGCGGGATCCAACCCGCGGTGTGTGCATCACTACCGCAAACTACTATATGCTCTCAAAATTGAGAAATTCAAATATGGATTCTGAAGCAGATATTTATTTATTTTTATGTTAAAATGTTTTACAAAAAGGAAAAAAAAATAAGTAAACCGAAATGGCATGTTTGACGGGTTTGACTAAACCTAGACTTGGGGTCCAACATTAACCAGTTGGAATATTGTGTTGATTCAACTACGAACCAGTGATTTTTCCGAGAACTGTACCTTCTGGTGATATTTTCTTATAGTACAAAGCTTATGAAGTTCAAATTCATGCCTAAACAATGAAATTAACCATGTGTGTTTATAAGTGCACTTAGGACTTAGGAGTGTAAAAGAAGCAAATACAATAAATCTGACGTTACTCATTCTGTAACTTGGAATTATTTCCAAGCATCATTTTACTTTTGTGTGAGAATACTCTTTGGAAAGTCGATACACTTACACGGACAACCAAATGGGAATTAGAGTAGGTAGAGATCGAGTTTTATTATTAGTGCAGTCATCCAATCTATTTTTTAGGAACTGGGACAAGATACGTGCTGATACATGGCTACTTTAACACTCAGTGATAATATTATTTTATTTTATTTTATCTAAGATTTCAATTTGTAAGCCATGTTAACAAAAATACAGAAAATAAAATCCTATGACCCGTGAATACATGAGTACTAAATGGAAAATTTTAAAATGGAGGGGTTAATTTTACCTACCAGCAGGTTCACATTTTTTTACGAAGGTTAAACCTATAATACCGTAACTCTGTTCTAGAGATGACATTTCTAAGCCAAAGTGTTTAAAGAAAAAAAAATACATGAACCCAAAGCACAAGAAAAAACTGAAACCTATAACGGGGAATATTTAATGAAATTTAAATTTTGATACAAGATAAGATAAAATTGACGAAGAGCAAGCTTGAGTTAAACTTTCATGCCTATCTCACAAGTAACGACCGAGTTTGTAAAGTCGGAAAATTTTAATTCTCCTTTACTTTCCTAATTGACCATTTTTTTTCTTCAATACATGAATAAATATATAAATTGTATGTAACTAGAACTTGACCCGTGTCGTTACGGCACGGGTACCAATTTAAAAGCGGGAACCCCACCTAACATGTTTCTGTGCCGTTTTGGCGACAGTTTGTAAAGAATCATTGTTTCTATAATTATTTCCGTGGGTGAATTGGCCCTGCTGTATGAATACAATACAAGGTTGAACGGTCAGTGAAAATTCACCAATGGCATCTGGAAATTAACATTTAATTTAATTCCCACCCCTTTCATGAGTGATTCAACCTAAGATTATCCAACAACATAATGAGTAATGACCCTTCGTGGTCCATCATTAATAGATTTCTTTTCAATTTTAAAACAATTATTTCATATTATACTTTCCAATTCTGCTTAATACATGGCCATTATATGGTTCCCAAAAACTATACTGGCATCTTATGTGTGGTTCACCAACCCATATCATATTTAAGCAAATAAATATGTTAGCAAAGCATGAGCTATGCAACATGGAAACTTTTAGGTGGACAACCCCTTCTGAAATGTTTCTCCATGTTTACAGGGGCAAAAGGTTTCCTTGCAACGGAAGTGGTGCTCTAAGCCAAAACATCCTCTCCAATTAGAAGAACTGACCCCCTATAAATTGAAATACATAGATCAATAAAATAGAAAAGGAACTAACCATCAGCATCAGTATTAGCTCACTGATATATTCTCCGAGGTAATCATTTTTGTTAACATGGTTCAGTGACGAAATTTACATAGTTCTGATGGGAACCCAAATCAAGTTAGCGACAAAGAAAAAAACCTAACTTCCTACTTCTATAAACATTCCCATCCAGCAACAACATACTTGGAGAAACAATTTGCGAGAAATGGGTGCAATGGAATCCTTCAAGCATTTCTCACTCTCTTCCGCTGCCTTTAGAAGGACCTTCATATTGCCAGTCATAACCATATTCTTTTGATGGTGCTCATCATATTCACAACTGCATGGGATTGTTTTTCTTCTAAGTAACTCATTTATGAAGATAACAAAGTATCCATAAAAAGAGATCATTAACTTTTTAAAATTTAGTTAGCCTAAAAAACATAATGGCTTTGGGTAGTGAACAAATTTGAATATTAACTACCATAACTATCAAATTATTGAAACATTCCACTGACAATGGATATCAATCAACTGTATCAGAAAGTAAATAAGAACAGTTGCATGTTAAAATGAAGTCATCACCTAATATTGCATACGAATAACCCATGATTTACTTTTGGTTCTTCTTAATCTAAATCTTGTGTCATGTGAGCATTTCCTAACTTCATATGTTTTGATTCATCTATACAGGATAAGCTATGTAAGTAACACATTTCCTTCATAGGGATTCTAGCCATTAGCTCTAGGAGCATATATATAGTTACTACGATACTTGGAATTGCAAAAAAATGTGAATGTTCTTTTCAGTTTCACAATTTCTTTCAAGGCACCGACAAAATAAACATTTATTTTCAGTGTAATTTTGTTGAAGGGATAATTACAGAAAGAAAGTTGGTATTAGTAAGATTACCTTGGGATTTTTGTGACCTTCTATAAGACTTCCTAGAACATAAATCTATGTGTTTAAATGAATGAATCTAAGAATATTCCTAATTGTCATGTCCACATCATTCCTGTTTCACATGTTGTATGTGTCTTGGAAATCCTAATCATCACTGTATGCCTCACTGTTATGCATTGAAACTCTTCGTCCATGCTACAAAGACCGTAACCAAATTAACTAATGATATTATTACACCATAAAGTCCCATTATGTTAAAAGAATCGAAACAGAAAACACAGGGTAAGTGGTACAAAGGTAAGCAAATCCTATCTACGATTTCCACATAGCTCAGCTTAAACTTCTGTGACCTTTATCAAGCCAGCATAATACAAGCTTGGGAACTCTTTATGGTTAAGCATAAGTTGGGAACTCTTTCAAATTGGCATATGAGCAATTGTTAAGCATAAGTTGGGAAATATCTAGTCAAACATGAAATTTATGGTTAAGCTTCAATAAAAAGATGGTACATTCCGAGAAATCCTAGTGCATTGGATTAATACCTTAGATATCAGCTTGCAGCAAGAATCTTCAAACTCCGAGCTTAATGGAACTAAAACTTTTTCAGAAAGCCTGTGAAAAAGTAAGCATTTTATAAGATATTAGGAACCCCAAAAATGAAAAAATATCTAATTTGGATTTTTTCTTTAAAATGCACTACAAATTAAACATGAGAACTGATCATAGATATACACCCCAGTTAAATGTCGAAAGCATCATGAATCATTTCAATGTTGAGTTAAAGCATCATGTACTTGTACCTTCTCACAAATTGCCTCACCCCTGGATATTCAACTGATCATAACAAGGAATTAAAAAACGGATCTTAACTATAAAGGGGATTTATAAAACATTTAGTGAAGTGATATGCACACCAATTCTTTCCACTTGTTGAGCGTAATATGTAGTAAGGCCCAGAGTCAAAAGAAATTGTCGAATGATCAATTAACTTTGTTGTATAATGATTTACTCACAGAATTCTACCGAGTTCCTTAACAACTCTCCATCGTTGTCATCTGTGAATTTTGGAAGTAGATATCCATATTAGTCATCCAGAGAAATTACAATTAGGCTTCTATTAATGAAAGGGATGGAATTAATTGCAGCATCTAAGGGACAAACAAAATAAACTGGTTCGATCATGCTTAGCTGAAGGACAAATAAAAGGAACTCAATCTTTTCTATAATTTGAAATCAGAATATAAATTTGGTCAGAAAAGAAGCAGATTTCTGAAAAACCCAGCCCCTACCTTAACGGGGGAATCAATGGGGAGGAGTTGGTCACCTATCAAATGATATTGTTAAACAACCTCAGTCGTACATCTATCATTTGCAACCCGTAAAATTCTTGTTTAACCTGAATAGACAAACCAAAAAACCAATGAATCAAAATAAGAATCTTAACAGTAGATATAATAAAAAATTAACCTGATAAGATTACTTACAAAAATAAAATAAAATAAAATAATTGATTGCTTTATGTTTACTTGCAGTTCTTGGGTCTTAACCTTTAACAATGAGAGAATGAGAGAGCGAGATTACAGACTTCCTGCCACCAGTTGAAAGGGGAGATCTGGCTGTTTTATTATCAATAAATATAAGTGTGTGAAGGATACAATTTATCTGAGCAATTGAAGGCCGTAGATTTATGTAGTTCTACATTTGCAATTCCACCGTTCTAGTTCATAGTTTGTGTATTGATGAATACCAACACAATCAATAGTTTTTGGAACTACCATATTTATGCCAACTTAGTAGTTTACAAATAGCTGTACTCAACATCTTGTATCCATGCCTTAAATCTTTTCCATAACCTGAATTCCGAAGAACCCAAACACGCCTTTATTAAATTGGATGAAATGCAAACAAACCCATTTCTGGAGAGGATGAGATGAGAAATACCGCCACCACCAAAAGGACTTAAGAAATTAAGAACTCAAAAAATATATATACTTGGTGATTAATATTTAGTGAACTTTGGCTGTTTAGGAAAATATCTTCGTCTTCTTCTTCGACAGACGCATTAGGCAAACCTTATGTTTGAACCCTCACTGACACCTAGTTCTGGCTTAGAATTACCAACAAAAGATTCAAATAGCATGAGATGCTCTAAGTCAGCTGTCAAAGAAGATTATATCCTAATTACATAGTGACTACGAAAATCGGCACTAATCAAACATATAGTGGCTTATTATTCAATATACTTATATACTTCAAAGTACAGACAAACAACACATTCTCAAACGAACACTATAAAGTAGAAAAATGAATGATTCCCAACTATATAACATGGGATCAAATCATAAAAATCGAAATTATAACATAAATCAACGATAACATGAATGATTCCCAACTATAACATGGATCAAATCATAGAAATCTAAACTATAATTTATAAATCCGCTGTACTCACCTTGTATGTTCTCATTTCAGAAATTGAAAAAGGAAATTAAATTAGGGTTCCGATAGAATGAAAAGGTTTACTGTTATCACTGCCTTCATATAGTTTGCGTTCATTCGAATAACACAATAAAGCTACTTCCATTAATGCTTCAGAATCTGCTCCCTTTCTCTCTTCTGCAGGGATAAGGAGGAGCTCAATTTGATCGTGTTTGGGATGGTATTGTATGTGAACATTCACAGCCTTAGATTTACAAACTCTAAGAACTTTTCTAAATCCTCCATTAATCCCACGTTCTGTAACATCAAACAAAAGATAAACAATAAGAATTTTCATTTAATCTATCTACAAACTACTAACACACTAATAAAAGTAAGAATTTAAATAAAAACAACAACAAAAGAAAACCCAAAACTTATATCAAACTCGATACCTGAAATTTTCTGATTTCTAAACTATTAAAGCAGTTAGAGAAATCATATTGGTCGGAAGTATCTGATCGTTTTCCATTTTCCTGGTTTTCTAAGTGTTTGGAAGACAACCAAATAGTTTCGCCTCTTCCCAATTTTGGCTATGAAAAGTGGGGAGCTGAAACATCGCCTAAGCCACGTGTGTGAGCCGACTCTAGATCACGCCTAAACATCACCACTCAACCGTAGATTTATCTCTGTCTGGACAAATCCTGACCACCACTAACAAAGGCAAACTTAGCCTAGATTTGTTTTATACTAATGACTATGCATCATATATACGGGTATACGAGGGGTGGGGGGGGGGGGACCATCCTTAAATGGGAACTTTGTAGTGGGACTACAAAATTTATAAACTCCGCCTATACAATATAAGGACGGAGGGAATGCTATGCTGAATTTTTATTAGATTTTTTTTTTTACAGTAGTACATTTATTTTTAATGAAATTAATATTAAAATATTGATCTAATGAATCTTCATAGGCCATAAATAAACCCATGCGTCGCACGGGAGAGAAACTAGTTAATATCAAGTTTCAAGGTAAATACGAGTTCTTATTTTTTTAACAAGGGCTGCAGGCTATAACTACTTGACAACTATAAGGTGGTTCTGAACAATTTTATAAGCTCCCATACCCTAATAAGGTGGCAGATGCATATATTTATATTAAGCTTAATGGACATATTACATTAGACCCTTTACAAGAAACTGACTTAAGTATATGGACTATACATGGACAATACATATTCATTGGACTATATTCTTCACCCTCCCTCAAGCTGTACACAGTGGAAGACAACGGGAAAGCTTGCTACAGAGAAAACGGAATCTGGCAGTAGACAATCCCTTCATGAATAGATCAACAAGTTGATACGTAGTAGCAATATAACATACATGAAGATTCCCTGATGATATGCGTTCTCGGACAAAATGATAATGAATGTGAATATGTTTCGATCTTGAATGTTGAATAGGATTAATGGCAAGATAAGTTGCACTGATATTATCACAATATAGAATCGGTGGTTGCTTTAAAGATAATCCAAGATCATATAATAAGTATTGAATCCATGTAATCTCAGCAGATGTAGAAGATAAAGCACGATATTCAGCTTCCGTACTACTTGTAGAGACTGTTGGATGCTTTTTAGAGCCCCATGAGATTAGATTCTTACCAAGGAAAATACACTGACCTGTAGTAGAACGAGAAGTATCGAGATCACCACCCCAGTCAACATCAGAAAAGGCAGTGAGTTGTATAGGATTGTTATGCCAAAAAGAGATGTCATGGCCAAGTGTGCCTTTAAGATACCGTAGAATACGCTTCACAGCTAGAAAATGAGATTGAGTTGGTCGATGCATAAAGTGACTGACCTGATTAAATGCATAAGTGATATCAGGACGAGTCATATTAAGGTATTACAAGCCACCAACCAGACTGCGATAGAGTGTTATGTCTGAAAATAGTTCAGCGTCATTAGAGGATAGCTTAGAGCGAGGCGCAACAGGTGTAGATACTGGCTTTGAATAAGTGAGATCAACCCTTTGTAGAAGATCCAACGTATATCTGTTTTGATTGAGAACCAAACCATCCTTTGTACGTGTAGCTTCCAAACCAAGGAAATAGTGCAAATCCCCTAAATCTGTCATGGAGAATTCTTTTTGAAGCGTATGCAAAAGATTTTGAAGGCCAACTGTATCACTTCCGGTGATAATTATATCATCAACATAAAGTAATAAGATAAGAATACCAGCACTGGAATGTTTAATAAACATAGAGTGATCAAAGTGTGAAGAATTGAACCCAATATGCATGAGAAAAGCTGCAAAACGATGATACCAGGCACGAGGAGCCTGTTTCAATCCATAAAGAGCTTTGTGCAATAAGCACACGTGATCAGAATAATGAGGATCGACGAATCCCTGAGGTTTTTCCATATACACCTCTTGATCAAGCGAACCATGGAGAAACGCATTCTTAACGTCAAGATGCTTAATGGGCCAAGAAAAGGATACGGCAATGCTGAGAACCAAACGTATCGTAACTGGCTTTACAACATGACTAAATGTCTCATCAAAATCAATACCATACTGCTATGAGTTACCCTTAGCAACAAGACGAGCTTTTCTGCAATCAAGAGAGCCATCTGGTTTTTGTTTTACACGATATACCCACTTGGAACCAATAACTTTCATCCAAACATGACGCAGAACAAGAGACCAGGTGCGATTGCGCAAAAGAGCATTAAATTCCTCTAGCATGGATGACCACCATTCCTTGAATTTGGATGCAGCAGTAAAATAGGTAGGCTTAGATGGCAGCGAGTGAAACTATGCTGCAAAACAATGCAGGATAGGATACCGAGTTGCAAAAAATCCTTTCACTAGTGGAAATCACCCGTTTCGCGACCGATGAAGCAAGTCATTTAACTCGTATCTATGACTTGATTTGTCGGTCGAAAAAAGGGTCGCTGTTTGAGCGTCTTTTTCAACTATGACGTGTCTCTAGGGTTCGTTGAAAATCTTGTATCAACGACCGATTATAACGGTCAAACCTTAATGACTGTCTGTTATCAGTCATAGGTTTAAATCTTAAAATAAAAAAAATAGATTCAGATTGGCTGTCTGGCCTGACTGAATCTGTCTGAATCTGACTGGATTTCAAATTAAACAAAAATGAAACTCAAATGAGAATCAAATAAAACTCAAATTAGAATTCAAATGAGAATCAAATGAAATCCAATTTCAAATCAAATAAAAACGAGAAACAAATTAAACTTGCACACAAATAATCCTTTAATTTAACATTCATTGATGCATTGGTGTCAAATTACACAAAGGATTAAAATATGCAGTTCTAACCAATGTAATATGTAGTTCTAGGATTCGATTACAAAATGATGAACTAAAATATTATTGATTAAACAACAAAATTATAAACTCCAATGATGATGTTTTAAAGAAAAGTGCAAACCAACAAAATGATTAACTTCCTTGTGTTGAACTAACCCCACACACTTGATACACCTGCGGTAAAATGAACTGACCCAACACTTCATAATGGTGCGCACCTGAAGAACAAATTTTTTTCTTCAGAAAAACGGATTCAGTTGGCACTTAAGTAGGAAAGTAACAGAAAAAGTAAGTTCTGAATTCTAGATGGATGGGAAAGGTCAAAAGACTACAAATCCAACATGGAACAACATGCACCAAAGAATAAAAATCCCACAAGGTCTGAGAACAGAGGAGGTTCAGCTACAAACACCTGTAATTTTATAAAGTAAAGAGAACTACCATACAAGAAAGAAACATAATTGAATCCTCCCTTCATACCATTAAGATGAAAATGAGATGGAAACATACCAAATTTGGAACAATGATCAGTATCTAAGAGCGTAACAGACTCACTTGGAACATCATAGACCCCTGCCGGATAAGATGATAAATCGTTTGGATCCACCACACCCAAAATAAGCTGCAAATCAATGTATGGGGCCATCTGTATGCAATAAAGAACAATAACTTTTCTAATCATTTTCTAGAATGAGTAGGATGACAATGGATCCATAATGTCCATCATCTGTATACTACAAGGATATTACGAAAGTATAAGAAGATTTATAGCAAGAGACTTCACCGGCAACTTATGATTATCCCCAATAATTAGTTGCCCCTAATTTACCCCTAAATAGAACACACACTCGCGGCAACTGGCAATGCTTATTCATTTAGTTGTAATGACTTCTTTTCTCTGGATTCAACTTTCTTAGAATTATACACAAACTTGCTTTCCTGCACATTACAAAAACTTAAGCGATTAAGTTATACTCTACACAAGTAAAACAACAATAAAGTCTCATTTTTAGCTCTCTTATTTTATCATTATCATCGTCATACTAAACGTGTAATGCCAATTACAAACTTGCTTGCCTGCACATTACAAAAACTTAAGCGATCAAGTTATACTCTACACAAGTAAAACAACAATAAAGTCTCATTTTCATCTCACTTATTTTATCATTATCATCATCATACTAAACGTGTAGTGCCGCTTGCAACAATCCAACATCGAATCAAACAAAAGTGGGGGAGATCCATTGAGAAATGTTGCATAACAAATGCACAGAATTAGAATAAAAAGTTTAACAAGTCTTAAGGTTTGTAGATATCTCTGAATCGAGTAAACAACTAAAATTAAACTATAACCTTAAAAAGAACAAGGGATTTTTTTACAGTAACCTACTCAAAAACCTACTTCCAAAAAAACCAATGTAAAGCATCAAAACATGGTACAGAGCAAACTTTACTTATGAGAATGCATCTATGTAATAAACAAAATAGAGAGTAACTGAAATTACCCTGCTATTTTTCTTAGAACTAACCGAAGATGATAAGATATCATGGGATAGTTATTCATATCCCTTCAGTGCCAGCAACCTTTGTTGGAGCAATAAGAATATTAGCTTTGCTCAGTATATCAAATGCTTGAGGAGTGTAAGTCATAGTTGAGGCTGTAACCCAAATCATAATGTGCACAATTATGAGAGATACGAGTACCACTTATGAAATTCGATAAGTGGAACCTTCTCAAATTAGCAGAAATTTAGAACATGCACACATGTATAGAGGAATGCCCTAATTTGGAAGTGAACTTGGCACAGAGAAGTACCAGCAGAAGCAAATCTTCTTCTTTGGCATATCCATGAAGCGGAACCTTGTGAGCTGACAAAACCAAACCTTGTAATGCCAAACCTTAGGGTTAAGTATTGGCACCATTACTGATACAGGGAAGATAAGCTAACAGAAAGAGACATAGATGAATATCCTTGATCTCCGTCTCCCTACCACCCTACAAGGAAGCAACAAAAAATTTAAGTTAGTGACAAACGGAAACAAAGTAAATCTCAAACTACCGTCCTAGAAGAATAAGTACAATTCACAATTACTTATGCATAATAGTTTCACGCTTTCAAGCACTGAAACAATAGCTAAATTATTATTTAAATTTGTTAAGACGTAGTCATACAAAATGAAACAAATATTATGGCAGCATGAATTCAAAATGATTGAAAAGAAAAGGTAACCAAGAATATACTCATTATTATACTAATGAATATGATTGAACACTTAACTAAAGAAAGGTTTGTAAGTATCTCCATTTACAAGGGATTTATAATGGAACAGTCTTGCTCATTTTGGGCTGGATGCAACAAAAATACAAGGAGGTGGTTTAAGAGAGTATGGTTTTAGTGCGGAATAGACCCCGGAGAGTAACAAAGTTTTCAGTATTGCCACCTCCTTGATGTTAATTGCATATTCAGGTGCAAGGTTCTTATAAGGAGAAAAAAAATGAAAACTTAACTAAACTATTTGCAAGAATCAAATTCCTTTATAGACATAGTTCACTAACTTGTCATGTAATAAGAAATCATTTGCAGTTCTCATTGCAGCTCTCCTTGTATGCTTCTTGATGTTAACTACACAATACAGGTGCAAAGTTCTGATAAGTAGACAAAAATGGGAAGCAACTTGTGATTACTTTAAAATAAAAGTAGTATTAAAGAAAAATAAATATGATGAAACAAAAATCCAAATGCCACAGAAAAACTAAATGTAAAAAAAATGGGTTTCGGTCATTTCAGATGACTTTGTGCAGCATTAGGGTTCTCTTGGAAGTCATTCAACACCTGTCATACATAGACTACAAGATCCTATATCAATGAAAAACATTATAAAGCGTGTCTCAGAGAATATATAGTGCCACTTTTTTGTCTCACTTTGACAAAGACCAACATCAACTCTGATTTACTATAGCATCTACTAAGTGACCACTTTGAAACAAGCATTCAAAGAGATGTATCCATATGCCTAATTTTTTTTCAATAGACTGGATGTGAATCTATACAAGCCCCTTAAGATCATCTAGTATGTTAAGTACAAATCTGCAGATGATGAGAAAGTTCAGTTCAGTTAAGTTAGATGAATTGCTGACGGCTCACATACCTGTCTCATGACTGGGTCAGATAGAATGTTCTGGATCTCTGGATCCTGCATAGCCTTGGCATGTACAATAAAACTAACACAATTATTAGTTATCTAAACTGAAAGCTGTAAGTACTTGCAAGTAATCTTTTCTAAAGATGACTACTATATTACAAAAGAAGGTAGAAAGAACAGATCTTCTTACCTGTCTCTCCTTCAAATCATCAGCACTGATATCACCGCGGTTCGTTTTGTTAATTTGTGCAACACATCTGCAGTAGCATTCCAAGACATCAACTTAAGAATGCAACTTATATATGATTATTAAGAAGTGCAATTTGGTATTTCAATATTCAAAAATAAAAATCATATCCGCAGGATCAAGTATTCTACCTTCTTACACCATCCATCAATTCCTGGTTATTTTGGTCATGTTTTAGTCCTTCTTGGTATGTCTATAGTGTTTTGTCGTATTCCTTCATGAAGAACTGTATTGATCCTTTCCTGGTGTAACCCTTGGGGAATTTTGGATCAAGTTCAATGCACTTCTCCGCATCCTTCAGACCCTCAGGTAGGGCTCCTAGCTTGGTGAAACATGCTGCTCTGTTGGTATATATATGCCTGTGTTAGAACAGAACAAATGTCACAAGCTGAACCAATACGCGTCCTTATAGAAAACTAAGATCAAAATACAATAATACCTTTGGGTCTTTGGGATTCCTTCTCAAGGATAGCTTCTGTATAGTGACTTACAGCCTAGGGGTACTTTTACTGCTTGAAAAAATCATTACCTGAGACCAACACATATGAAATTCCAATGAACTTTTGTATGGACTATTCTAAATTATGTTGTTATAAATCCGTTATCCATAATTATTTTTAAGAAAAATGGTGACGGATGCTAGTTGATTATGACATAATACAAACCTCTTCATATTTTTCAACAAGGGAAGGATAAAGGGATCATCCAAGAGTGTCTTAACAACTCGGAGCTGTATTAAGCCTTCCTTCTCCAGTGTTAGAATCTCCCTACAAATAAGTCAAATAAAAATGTAGAAAATAGCATTAGTACGTTATATATTAACAGCTTCACATATAACACAGGCATTTTTAAAACATAGACAAAATTTGAAGTGTATAGAATAGTCTTACTTGAAGGAAGAGTTATCAAATATTAGGGGGTTGGTTGTCCAGGGTCCCTCAAATCCATAGGATTCTTTGTGACACCTTCCCTGTGAAATTTGAACAACACCCAGTAAGTACAAACCTAAAATGCCCAAAGATAATACAAAATACAAATATCATGTCGTTGTGATGCAACTAGAAAAAATAAAAGAAAGAATCTTGATTACATTCACCAAAACTCTTGGTTATATTCACCACTAAAGATCTGTGAACCTTACTTGCAACAAAATCCAAAACTCTCAGTGCTTCTTGGGGTAGTTCCAACAAATACTAGATATACAATATTAGTTAACCTCAATACATACAAGCGCAAATGATAATTTGAATGGTGAGACACTTGATGATGTCATTGAATGAAGCTAACCTAGTCTAGAAACTCATTTGTTTTATCCCAATTATCATCAACAACATGTTCATTTTCAAAAATAAGATTCAGAAATGAAATTGACGAGAATATATACCGATTATGCAAAAAGATGATTGTCATACTCAAACTTGAATAACCTATTAACCCATCGCATAAAACATAAGGAACTAATTAAAAATGCAACCAAAAGGAAGAATAAAGACTAATCTATGAGTAACAGCCATAAAACATGATTCTGTTCAACAACAACAAGAAATCTAAAACATGATACACAATATAACTTAACTAACCCGAATACATGATTCACAGACTAGATTTAAACCCATAAACTAACTATCATGAAAATCAAAATCAACTATACCTGATGAAAATTTGTTGAACTGCAACTTAAGCTGTTGAGATCTACCTTAAGTCAACCAATAAAACAATTATTTTTAAACCCAGTGACCAAAATCGACCAGTAAAAGGAAAAAAAAAAAAAAAAAAACTTAAATCCAAAACCCTTAATGTACCTGATGAAGAACTACAACTAAAGCTGAGATTTACCTGAAATCCACCAATAAAACAATTATTGTTAAACCCCATGAAGAAAATCGACCAGTAAAAGAAAAAGAAAGAAGGAAAAAAAAACTACAATTAAGAACCCTAATTGTACCTGTACCCGGTGATTTTGTAAATTAAACCTAACTGCTGCAGAATTAATAGATGGAAAAGGTTAATATTAGTGAGATATTCTGATATAAGGGTTTAATTAGGCTTCAATGGTGGAAATTTGAGAAAGGAGGAGAAATTTTGGGTGGTATTGTTTTTTCTCTGTAAATGAAGGAGAGAGAGACGAGGTGAAGGTGTGAGTGAAGCAATGGAGAGAGAGATAGGATGCGAAAGAGATATGTATCGATGCTAACGAGGTGGGACATAAAGGGGCCCGCCTAAGAAAAGTCGCACTGATTCAACTATGTCAAGCGGTCACGGTGTGGGTTGATGACTCAGGGATATAATTGTAATTAATTTTTTTTGTAGAACGACCGTTTTTAGCGCTCTGGGATGTGCTCCCGAAATTTATCACAACAATGACCGTCTTGACCGGTCCATGGTCCGTTGACCGGTCCACGGTCCGTTGACTGTCAATGAGGGTCGAATCTGAGGGTCGTTTTGAACCCCATTTCCACTAGTGTTTAAAACTGTGAGGTTGAATGGTGTGATCTTTAATTCTAGTAACCATGTGGTGAGTATTACCGGTCGACTGAGGGAGCTCGTGTACAGTGGTCAAGTCTGCTGGCAATGTAGAAATGGAAGAACCAGATGACGGAGATGATGTAGCCTGAGATGGTGAAGCCAAGGATGATTCTGTAGGAGAAGATGGGGAAAGAGGGGAATGTGCTGGAGCAGTAGGAGAATGAGAAACATTATCGTCAGAAAAAGATAAGCGTTTAGGAGAAAATGAGGAAGAAGAGGGCACTGGAGAAGATGAAATAGGAGTAGACTTGGTAGAGGATAAAGGAGACAAGTGCACATGATGCAAAGAAAATTGAGTAACCGGTTCTTGAGAAGAAACATGAGAGGAAGATGATAGATGGGTGGCAGTAATAGGATTGGGCCAAGACAAAAGAGTATTAGTAGAGGGATTAGATTTTAAGAGATGAATTATAGTGCCAGTATCATTAGGAAATGGAAAGAGAGACTCATCAAAAACAACATGACGAGAGATATAGACTTTGTTACTCTTAGCTTCAAGACACTTATAACCTTTATGTCTATCACTATAACCAATAAAAACACAAGGTAGTGTTTTGGTTTGTAATTTATTTTGACGAAAATGATTTAGAAGAGGATAACATCTACAACCAAACGCTTTCAAAAAAGAGTAATCAGGGGGACGATTATGAATGATAGAATAGGGAGAATTATGGATGAAGAATATAGTCCAACAAATATGTATTGTCCATGTATAGTCCATATACTTAAGTCGGTTTCTTGTAAAGATTCCAATGTAATATGTCCATTAAGCTTAATATAAATATATGCCTCTGCCACCTTATTAGGGTACGAGAGCTTATATAATTGTTCATGGTACTAAGAGCCAGAAGGATCTCTCCAAAACCCTAGCCTATTTTGTTTTTCAAAATCCTAGCTGCCTCTCTAATCTCATGACTTCATCCGCTTCTTCATTCTCTAGTACTATGGCTTCATCTTCATCTGCTTCTTTTACCTCTAGCACTATGGCTTCCTCTACCTCAGGCACTATGGCTTCTCATCCAAGCTTTGGCTCTCCAACCGTTCCTTCTTTTTTTTCGCAAAATATCGGTTCTCTCATGTCTAACTCTTGTTCTCCCTTGTTGGAAAAATCACCTTTCATGCCCTCTTCTACCAAAATAGTTCTCTTAGATCGAACCAACTATCTTCTCTGGGAATCACATATTATCCCTATTCTTAAATCGCAAAGACTTTACAAATACCTTGATGTCTCTCATGAAATACCAGCAAAAGAGCTTGTTGATGAAGAAACTCAAGCTAGAACTCTCAACCCGGCCTATGAGGAATGGGAAGTTATTGATCAAATGATCATGTCATGGATTAATTGTTCTCTTACTGAAACTATGAAAGCTGAATGTGCACGTCGTGGTAATTCTCGTGATGTATGGAACTATCTCCGTTCAACATATGCAATAATAAATCCTGCACGCATTCTACAGCTCAAAGCAAGTCTGACAACTATTCAAAAAGGTAATTCAACCATATCTGAATATATTTTGAAGATAAAAGAAATATCTGATTCCTTAGCTGATGTCCTTCAACCCGTGTCTGATCTTGAGCTTGTCTGTACGACACTACGAGGTTTGGGTGCTGATTGGTCGAACATCTACACAGCAGTCATTGCCCGTACCACTCTTCCTACCTTTACCGAGTTTCATGCCTTGCTGTTACATCATGAATCTCACCTTCAATATCTGCAAAACCTACACACACACGCTGCTGAAATTCAAAGTCCGGTCTCCTTCTTTGCTGGTGCCTCTGCTGGTCGTGGTAGTCAACATCCTGGTTCGAATTCATATACTAATCCTGGTCGTGGTCGTGGCTTGAACAATACATATTCATTGGACTATATTCTTCAGGTTCAACCTAACTGATTGAAGATGAAACCTATATGAATGGAGGCATCATGCCTCTCACATTGTCCCTCCATCAATATAGCTTCCCTTTTTGCCACAGTGTCAGCAGACTATATGGATGTACGTAAGTCATCATAAAACCCTGTAACTCTCCCCCACCTAGACAACACCACCCTGGGAATCCTAACTGACTCAACCGTAACAGCGCTATAAGAATTAGAAACCAGTTTTAAGTTAAAGAATCCTCTATTTTTTCCCCATTCCAACCCCGCAACAGTCGCCAAATCCTCTTTTATACTATCTCTAGATTAGGTGAAAAACATTAAATACATGAATGGCAACAAAACAGGAAAGAATGCATTCTCAGCAGGTATAATTACTTTAACATACAAAGATTGTTTTAAGTAGAAATAAGGCTAACATTCATCACCTTTGAACAATTACCCAAGTCTTAGCTACTTAATACTTATGTCTCTACTCTTTATAAGTATCGAAACAACCTTAGAGTCTGTATCAATATCCAACAGCATTCAACTTATATCATCATTAAGTTTCAATGGAAGATTTAGGGTTTTTGTTAATTTTTTCATCCTCAAATGGTTTCAAGATGGGAATGATTAGTGTGCTCATTAGTATGGCTGTATCATCGGTCTTCCTTCACAGATGGAGGCAAAGGAATGTCAAAGGCCCCAAAACATGGCCTTTCGTAGGTGCAGCAATCGAACAGCTAATGAATTATGATAGAATGCATGATTGGTTAGCCAATTTGTTAACGGAGTCGAAAACAGTAAAGGTCCCTATGCCATTTACCTCTTATACTTACATTGCCGATCCTGCAAATGTGGAACATGTTCTTAAAACGAACTTCAATAACTACCCAAAGGTAAGATAACCATGTAAACAATTTAGTGTCTTTCTTGATTATATATTTTGTTGGTCATTAGTAAATAATTTAGCGTATTTCTTGATTATATATTTTGTTGGTCTAATAATCTTACTGTAGGGTGAAGTTTATCATTCATACATGGAAGTATTGCTTGGAGATGGGATTTTTAATTCAGATGGAGATATGTGGAGGAAGCAAAGAAAAACTTCAAGTTTTGAGTTTGCTTCTAAGAATTTGAGAGATTTCAGTACCATTGTTTTCAGAGAGTATGCAATGAAACTCTCGAGTATTTTATGCCAAGCATCGGTCGGAAACAAAAAAATTGACATGCAGGTATATATGTCAGTATGTCACAGTAACTCCCTAGTTTATAATACTGAAAAGAACAACATAAACTGTTTCAATTTGAGGTTGTTATAATCTAAACATGTTATATACATGAACACTTTGTTGAAGGTTTCTATATATTTGTCAGGAACTATTGATGAGGATGACTTTGGATTCCATATGTAAAGTGGGATTTGGTGTAGAAATAAGGACTTTGGCTCCTGAGCTACCTGATAATCACTTCGCTCGAGCTTTCGATACTGCAAATATCATTGTTACCCTTCGATTCATAGACCCGTTATGGAGAATCAAAAGATTTCTTAAGGTGGGGTCTGAAGCGTTGCTTGATCAAAGCATTAAAGTCATTAATGATTTTACATACAGTATGATTCACAAAAGAAAAGCTGAAATACAAGAAGCTAAAACAAGCAACAAGAATGGTAAGGTAAGCAAATCTACTCCGTATTAAACCGTGTGTTCTCATATCGAATTCTACTCCGTATTAAACCAATATGTTTGGCATACACTCACGTTGACCATATATATAAGATTTCCTCAACTAATTCCTGCTCAACCAGATAAAGCATGATATATTGTCGAGATTCGTGGAGTTGAGTGAGAATCCAGACAACAACTTAACCGACAAAAGCCTTAGAGATGTTGTTCTAAATTTTGTAATTGCTGGGCGTGACACAACGGCAACAACACTGTCTTGGTTCGTATACATGATGATTGTGAATCCTCATGTAGCAGATAAGTTGTACCATTACCTGAAAGATTTTGAAGAGGACCAAGCAAAAGAAGAGAAAGTTTCTTTGGTCCCTTGCGATCCTGAGGACCCAACATCTTTCACTAAAAGATTAGCGCAATTTGCTAGTCTATTGACTTACGATTCACTTAGCAAATTATCATACTTGCATGCAGCGATCACTGAGACACTTCGTTTATACCCTGCTGTCCCCCAGGTACGGCAATTAATGATGCAAAAAGTAATCTTATTTCGATTAACTGAGAATGCAGGTTATTCATACTATGTACATGCATATACAGGATCCGAAAGGCATAGCGAAGGATGATGTTTTGCCAGATGGAACCAAATTGAGAGCAGGAGGGATGGTGACTTATGTGCCTTACTCTATGGGTAGGATGGTTTACAACTGGGGATCAGATGCAGCTTCATTTAACCCTGATAGATGGTTTAACCAGGAGGGACTCTTTCAAAATGCTTCTCCTTTCAAATTCACAGCATTTCAAGTAAGAATTTCTCAATGTTCTACAGATATCGCCAATAAATCAAATCTTCTTGATTTGTTTGATAACACGAAGAACTACAAATGCATCATGATACATGTGCCTTCTGTTTGTGCAGGCTGGACCGAGGATTTGTCTTGGGAAAGACTCCGCCTATCTACAGATGAAAATGACACTTGCGATCTTATGTAGATTCTTCAATTTTCATCTGATTCCAAATCACCCTGTTAAGTATAGAATGATGACAATTTTATCAATGCAGCATGGTTTGAAGCTTACGGTAACCAAAAGGTCTGCTTAACTGGACTTGCAATACCGTGAAAGATAAGGTTCAATTAGAGTTTGGGTCTGCTTAACTCGAACGTAGTAGCTAGAGTTGCCAAAAACTGGTTGATCGATGATTAACTGATGATTGTGGTTGTTTGGTTTTTTTTAGTACTGATTAGGTTCTGTTTACCTGCTTATGGTACTATTAATGGTGAATGTAAGTACTAGTCTCCAAGCATAACTTTTTCTTTTTTATCTTTTATGCCATCATGTTGACGATCAAATTAAATCAATAGTTTCCGAAAATTACCTAGTGGTAATGATACAAATATTTTATCACACAATAAATATGTCCCTCTCCATCTAAAAGCCCATCAGGATCCAATAACATGTTTTCATTTCCATATTTACCCTTCCCACCTACTTCTTCTTCTTTGTTTCTATCAAAAACATAAATCGCCCACCTACTTCTTCTTCTTTGTTTCTATCAAAAACGAAATCGCTTCCACTTCTCCACCGCTCCCACCACCACCACCATCATCCCGATTGCCTCCGCCACAACCGTCACCACAACCTCTGTTACCTCCGCCACTATATCAATAGATCTATTGTGATTTATATATTCTTTTATCTACCATTTTTTGTTGTCGTAGTTGATGACGATGGTGGTGGTGGAGAATCATATCAGATCTATGTTACTCAATTCATCTAAATGATTTTCCTTACTAGATTCATAACATTTTTTTCTATTAATTGATGATGGGAACTCAACGGATTGCCGCCACTGCTGCCCAATGATTAATCGAGTCTTTTTAGTATGAGCCGCTGGGCGCTTCGAGAACTATTCCAAAGTCACCGGTTGAAGCCTTATTAACTCTCTATGTTGTCGGAGGTGGTTGTGGCGGAGGAGGATATCAACTCTCTATGTTGTCGGTGATGATGGTAGTGGTGGTGGTGGTGGTGGAGGAGGATATTAAATCTATGTTTTATTACACGGTGAAAGATGTTGTAATCTATTTTTGATGTCCGTTACCGATTCAATGGGTTTAGTTTCTCAATTAGAAGTTCTTCTTTTTCTCAGTGGACAATAACATTTTAAATTAAATGTTATAAACTACAACAACTAGTTTTGATAGAATGGGATCAAAAAATGATTTATTCTATATATGTTTATATTGATATTGAGAAATATGGATCTATAGTTGAATATTGTTGATTTTAATGTATAGATTTTTGATTTTATGGTGGTGGTGGCGGCCGCAGGTGTTATTGTTGGTGGATGTTGCAGCAAAGTTGTTTTCATTTTTTAGGTGGATGTTGCAGAAAAGGTGGGGGCTGGTGGCTGTATATTTGTGGAGGTGGTGCTGGCGGCTTTTTTGTTGTCGGGTGTACTAGTTATTAATAATAGCTTAATATTTTGATATACCATCTATGTACAGTATACATTAGACTGATATTTTTTGTGTCTAACAGGTTTACCAGCTTTCCATATCTCATACGTAAAGAAGATCAAACCTTGCTTGTCGCTATTCTTGTTCAATTACTAGGATCGGAAAATGCATGGAATTTTTGAAGCTACAGCAATGGGGAAATGAATATCAACCCATATGGATGGAGTGAAGATGGTCAAGAGCTTACTAAATATCCTGTGCATGTATACTAGTCTCTCTGCACCTAAAATTTGTTTTTTTATTATATCAATAACATACATTGGATTTCTAATTTCGATAATTACCGGTGCTCAGGTTCGCATTTGTGTCAAAAACCAATGCAAGTCACTGTTGGAGGGACAGTACAAACCAATACTCATAGACAACTATTACACCGAAGATTTGTTTTGGTTTGAACTCGACCATACTTAGACCCGTAATATTTTTGATATACTATCTAATGTTTTTACGGGATCAACAACTGTTGTTGATCCATTTATAGGATCAATTCCTGTTATTGACCCAATTTTTTATGGGATCAACTATTGTTTTTGATCCATTTTATGAGATCAACTCCTGTTGTTGATCCATTTTTTATGGGATCAACTACTGTGGTTGATTCTTTCAACTCCTATTATTGACAACATTTCCTTCGATTAGTATAATCATGCTTTGTTTTTGACTTTTGAATTTGATTTTGGAGTACATTTTTTATTCATCCCAATATATTTGGATTCTTAATATTTTCACAAGCCTGTTTTTTTTTTTATTCCCAACATTTGAATTTATGTTTTGTGAATCTAATATGCTTAATTGTTTATCTTCTCTGAATTGTGTGTGTGAATGGTCTATAAGGATGATTGTTTAGGTAGTGTGCATTATAGAAGTAGAAATGGAGTTGTTAGTGTTGTTTTCCATGAATCTTGAATTATTGTTGATTAAATAGTGTGCATTATATGTTTTTATGGGATAAACTTCTACTATTGATCCAACTGCAATGGATAAACATCCACTGTTGATCCAACTGCAATGGATAAAAATCCATTGTTGATCCAACTGAAATGGATAAACTACTGTTGTTGATACAAAATTATCTGAATCGATGGTGGCTGCGGCAACAATGGCGGTGGTTGCTGCTATGGATTATTAATGGTGGTTGATGGTTTTGTTGGTGGATCTGAAATCAAATCGATGAAATGGTTGCATTTTTCCATCAGCATGGATAAACATCCATTGTTGATCCAACTGCAATGGATAACCTTCTACTGTTGATCCAACTGCAATGGATAAACATCTACTGTTGATCCAACTGAAATGGATCAACTACTTTTTTTGTTTTTTCTGGGTTTGTTTAATAGACTATGAAAATAATTTCCTCCGGTTTGAACCAGTGGCGGCGGGGACGGCGTAGGCAGCGGGGACGGCGACTGCGACGACGGCAGCGGCGACGGACTAGTGGTGGTGACGGCGACGGACTGGTGATGGTGGAGGACTGTTGGTGGTGTAATGGTGGTGGTGAAGGAGTGGTGGTGGAATATTGGTGGTGGTGGCGGTTGGTAGGTGGTGGTGGAATGGTAGTTGAATGTTGGTGGTGGTGGTGAAGTGGTAGAGGAAGAAATTTGTTGTATTTTGAAATAAAGAAAAATATTATATGGGTGAGGGTATTAAGGTAATGTAATATTAAATGGATAAGGTTATAAAAAAATATAGATATATTTATTTTTAAATAAGGATATATTTGTTGGATTTCAAAAGTAGGGATGTATAATTAATATAACTAATTACCTAATCATCACCTCAAAATCTCCAAGGATAACTTGTTGAGCTGTGTCTTGTAAGCACACTTATACAACTTTTTTTATTAACGGGAGCAAGTGAAGGACAACACATCGAAAATTGGCTAAACATCGATAATCTTATCCTAAAGAATAAAAAGATAAATTAAATACGTAAACCGAATATTGGCCAAACATCGATAATCTTTTCCTATGAGCATCTCCAATGAGACATTGAGAATGTCCTAAATATAAGACCATATAGTATTGTGAAAACTACAGCCACACCCATTTTCCAGATTTTAGACACTGTAAAACCCATCGACAAAAAAGTTCAGGCGCGCACCCATTTTTTCGCTAAAAAAATTCCTAAACCCATAATTTTTAGAGTTTTGTTTCCGTTTTTAACAGTTCAATATCCTCTTCTCTGTAAGAAAGGAATAAGAAACTAATCAGAAAAGATGTTTTCTCTCGTGGCGAACTAAATAGCAGATCTAAAAATTAATGGAGAAAGATCATGATGATGGGGACTGCCGGTGGGTTGCTGAAGAAGAGTTTTCAACCACCACAGATTTAATCAATTCCGAAAATGCCATCGAGTTAATCAATTCCGAAAATGCCATCGAGTTAATCAATTCCGAAAATGCCATCGAGTTAATCAATTCCAATATTCTTGTATCTATACTCGATCACCAAAAATCCGAACCCACCACCAAATCCCATCGTCATCCGAAGAGACTACTACCTTATACATCAATTGTCGAAGTCGATAAGAAGATATCATAAAGAACTCATCCAATTTTATCTGTATTCTCTAT
Source organism: Papaver bracteatum (assembly GCA_023529315.1). Lineage (NCBI taxonomy): Eukaryota > Viridiplantae > Streptophyta > Magnoliopsida > Ranunculales > Papaveraceae > Papaver > Papaver bracteatum. The sequence goes on along the minus strand of JAJJWX010002606.1, from coordinate 1,257,054 downwards.
TATTAGCTCTACTATTTCCATACACAACACAAATCACCACCAAGACTTCAATTAAAGATTTACATACATCACTTGTTTGAACGACAGCAAAATCTAGTCTTCGTTTAATATTTCGGCATACAATTTCGGCAACGTATGACCCAATTTTTTGCATCGACAACCATCGATTCAGCACCATTTTTCACAAGGCTCTCAAACTCCATGGAAACAACTAGTAAACCCAAATCTCCGGTCTGTTGTTGCTGTTGGAGAAGATCTTCATCTGTGTTCTTCAATTGCCCATATTTCTCACAAATTTTTTACCCGAAGCCGTGTCCTGTACATGAACACCCGAAAATGATGAAGTGAAAATTAATTTTTTTTTATTTTGTGTAGAAAGGAGAAATAAGACTTGGTGGGAAGGTGGACACGTTCCACTTATACTCTCAATACCTGGCCCACCATTTATTTGCCAAACTATATCTACATGCTAATATCCACGTCTCAACAGCTGGCCCAGGTATTTTCTTTGGAGATTACCAACTCCATCACCCTATCGGCACCCGAGGACGCCACTATACAGGGAACTGATGTCACTGCCAAGGATTTCTGAAGCCTGAATCCGAGATGTTGAGCTTGGTGTGAGTTGGTTGTGTTGCAGGTGTTATGCATCTAAAAAAATTTGTTGCATAATTTGTTATGCAGTCCCGAAAATGGTTGCATAACACGTTATGCATTTATTGTTGTAGGTGGATGACAAGTTATGCAACCTTTTTTTTTTTTTTGCATAACTTGTTATGTTGTACAGAGAATGGTTACATAACACGTTATGCAGCTACTTTTTGTTAGTATTGAAACCAACAAAAAAAAAGGTTGCATAACACGTTATGCACCTATAATAATATCTGCATAACACGTTATGCACCTATAATAATATTTGCATAACATGTTATGCAATCGAGAAAATGGATGCATAACCTGTTATGCATCCGAAAATATGACTGCATAATGCATCGAGAAAATTGTTGCACAATCTTTTATGCATCAAGAAAATAGATACATAACCTGATATGCATCCGTAAATATGGAAGTATACTGCATTATGCATCAATTTTTTTATGTACACACTAAAATCAACCAAAACAATGGTTACATAACTTTTTATCCAAATGCATAATGTATTATGCAGTCGAGAAAATGGTTGCATAATTCGTTATGCGTCTGCAGAATGTGTTATGCATCTTTTTTGGTGGCTGCATAATGGTTATGTATAAAGTTTTCGAAAATTTTGCCTAAAATGATGATCACCTCCGATTTTTTCGTGAAAAACAAAAATTTGATATTCTTGTTTGTAATCGTTGTGTATCTCTCTTAAAAAGAGATACTACTTTTATCGTAGTTGTGTGATCTGATCTTGATATTTCTATCGTACGAGTACAATTGGAATAATTGGCTTGAGATTTCTATCTCCGATAGGCAAGATATATAAGTAATCACAAACATCTTCGTCTCATCGTTTGTGATTCCTCAATAATCTTCTTCGCTGCATCGATTAAGTTTATTGTGAGGTGATTGATAAAACTAAGATGTTCTTCGGGAATATAAGTCTGGTTTTATTGATTAGTTCCTGATCACCTTGATTTATCAAAAGACGTAATAAAAATCATAGGTTTATTCTTGGGAGACGAATTTATCTATTTTGTAGACTTTTCTGTGTGAGACATATTTGTTTACTAAAGTCTTCGACTTTGGGTCTAACAACTCTTGGTTGTGGGTGAGATCATCTAAGGGAATCAAGTTCACAGTATCCTACTAGGATCAGAGGCGTAGGAGCATAACTGTACCTTGGATCAGTGTGAGATTGATTGGGGTTCAACTACAGTCCAGACCGAAGATAATTTGGAGTAGGCTAGTGTCTGTAGCGACTTAATACAGTGTATGTTTAATCCGGACTAGGTCCCGGGGTTTTTCTGCATTTGCGGTTTCCTCGTTAACAAAATTCTAGTGTCTGTGTTATTTCTTTTCCGCATTATATTTCGTTATATAATTGAAATAATACAGGTTGTGCGTTGTTCAATCAATTAGAATATCCGACCTTATTGTTTGATGATTTAAATTTATTGACACTTGGATATTGGTCTTTGGTACCATCCAAGTTATCTCTCTTTGATTAAGACTCGCGAATTGTATTTGCTTGAGTAAATCAAATTGAGAGGTTGAGATAATAACTCCTTGAGATATTTTCTATTGATTGAGTCTAGTTGATTCTCTTAAAAATAACTCGGAGTTGTCCATACAGATTGCTAATCGAAATATTGGGTGAGGTTGTTAGACACCCGCTTTTTCAATTGGTATCAGAGCAGGCAAACACGTTCAAGACCTTACAAGTCTGTGTTTGTAGCGATCTGACTCTATGGACAGTAGTGCTATCTTAATAAATATACCACCAGATCCAGGGATTTCAGAATTCTCTTCCATGACTGATTTAATAAAATCTGTAGAAGAAATTATATCTAAACCTCCCCCAGGTTTAAAATCCCTTAAAGTGTTTTCAGGGCTTGAAAAGAAGCTTGAGAGCTTATCTCTTGATGTTGAGTTATACCTCCAGAAAGAGCAAGAATCTCTTGACAGGATAAATCAAGTTATGATGAATAATATTCATGTTGAGGTTGATATTGATTTACTAATCAGTGAGAGAAATTCTCCTCCTATGCGTAATCCAATTAGTTGTGATAAACTAAATGAATTACAAGAGGAGTTTAAATCTCAGTCATCTGAGTGTATCACCTCAAGGCATGAATTGATTCGTTGTTCAATTCATGATACTTCCTATCAAGATAGTAGTATTGTCTTCTTTTATGAGGAATCTAGGATGTCTCATTTTAAAAGAGTTTCCCTTCGCAGTACTAAAAACTATATGCAGAAACTGTTTTTTATAAGTTGGAAAACAAGAAATCAGAAACACAAATCTTTTTGGGTTCTCCTAAAGTTCTTTGATAGACTTATAAAAACAGTTCCTTGGGTGTTTCTCAACACTACAATATTTAAGAGTTGTTGGAAAGAAACTCTTTCTTGGTGTCATGGTGAGCAAGACTTTATTCACCTCAACGCAACTTTATTGTGTTGTAAGTGCATCCTCACCAAGGAATGCCCTGCTACATATACGTAAGGAAAACACGAGAATTGGGGCACATAGATTATGTTCGATAAGTCGATTGGATTCTTCTAAAAAGTTATGTCTATAAACTTGAGCAATATTTGTTTTTTTATTTGCTTAGAGTAGTTATAATTATCCATGTACCTTGCTTATCGTTCATTTCTACCTAACTTGATCTGTATTTAAGGTTCTTAAATGTTTAGGTTTGAAAATAGTGGTTCGGGATGTTTGGACTTCATGGTACACATATTAAGTATGCATAACATCTTTTAAAACCAAAATCCAAGAGTTTAAGTTCGCGGACTTGAAAATTCATGTGCAAACCCGTAAGTTCACGGACTTGCCTGTAGACGTCGATATTCGGTAAACTTTTTTTGGCCCTAACTTCTTCGTCCGAACACGGATTGACCTCATTATTTTTGCACTCTCTTCCTCTTTGAATTCTATTCATAATGAATATAAGAAAACTTGAATTTGGATGAGTTAAGATTGGTATTTGTGCTGACTCTTGTTTTTGAGTATTTTGCTCTGTTTTGTTGCACTTGTTCCATCTTTCTTGAACTTGGGCACTTGATTCTTGGAGTACTACTCTTCTAAGCTTATTGTAGCTTTTACAAGAATGTTGGTGGTGAATCACAAAGAGGGAAGTTCAATAATGGGAAGTAGTACGCATTACTATGGGATTCTTGAATATTCACAATCATTTTATGTGAACTACGGTGCATGGTCGTTAATGACTTTATATGTTCTTCTTTGTTAAGAAAATCTTTTTATATGTGTAGGAGCAGAATCTCGCAGCATTATTATGCTTGCGAATAATTAACGACTCAACAAATGATAGCTTGCGAAATTGTGGAGAGAAAAGACATATTGCGAGCAAGGCTACGAAGACTCGCATGACATATTTTAGATCCGAAATTTCGGGGCAACACAACTGTCATCTTTTATGTGAAATCATATAAATATCCATTTAGGCATGAGAGAAAGAGAGAGTTCTTTTGGAGAATAGATTTTGGAGAGACATTTGAAGTTAGAATTTTATAGAGAGAGAGAGAGATACTTATTTTCTTGATGATCTTATTCCCCAAAAATCTAGAGCTCCAAATATTCTTTAATGGAGTCTCAATTGTAAAATCATGTAATTACATACAATCACTAGTGAAGAACCATGGATGTAGATCATAATGATCGAACCATGTAAAAATTCTTGTGTCTCTTTTACAATTTTAGTACTTTAATCTTCATTTTAATATCAAATAAATTAGATCATCAAATCAAATTAATAGAATCTCATGAGGGTGTAGTTGTGGGATTTCCTACAACTACATAATTGGCGCTAGAAATAGGGACCTAATCTTGTTGGTTCAAGAAAGTTTAAAGAACTTAGCTATTGTTGGTGATAAATTCAATTGGATCTTCAGCAAAAGGAAAACAAGGAGGTTTATATGGAATATACATCTTCAGGAGAGGAGTAGCAGTAATTTACAAGATGATGACGCATGAAAAGATTCAGGGAAGAAATTGATTACAACAAAATCAACGCAAAGTAGAACCGAACATGCCTCCTGCAGCAAAATTTATCAATAAAAAGGATAAATCTCTTCCCTATTTCTTTTATTTCGTGTTCAATTTTCAGATCGGAAAATTTTAAGTAAAATTGTGAGAAAAAAATTTCACGTACAAAAGTTTTGTTCGTCATCAAAAATGAATTTTTCTTAGAATCGCAAGATTGCTCAAAAATCAAGATAAGATGAATTTTGATTGTAGACTTTCCTTTCTTTAAATCACCTCTACTGTGAAAAAAATACTTTACACTCTTCTGAAAACCTTTTATTCACAAGTTTACATTGTGAATGACAATTCATCATGGAGAAAAATCTATTACAAAAATTTACATTTCTTTGATATTTTGCAATTTACTTCGCAAGTTGAAGATAGTAGGAACTCGTTCTTATAAGATACCTTACATTTATTTTTCTTTGTTATCTCTTTCAATCAATGTGTCCTTAGTGTGAAGACGACAAAAGGTATTCACAGTGAGCAAAGGAGTTCTGCGAGATTTTCATGTTTTGCGAGAATTGTACGTCTCCAGCGAAGAAATGTTATTCCAGCAAAGAAAGATGCATGCACTAACCCAACCATAGAAAAGCAACCATTCTACGTCATTAGTTGATTCCTACAGTTGGGAAGGGAATGACGGTAGTACAGTTGAGGAGAGATGAAATTTAGAATGGCAAGGATGAATTTAGCAAACAATACTTGGTCACACAATATCCACGAGATGCAACAGCATGTAAAGGACAAATTATTAACAAACGGATAAAAAGCCAAATCAGTTGGTGATTCAGAAGTTTTCGCAAAACCATTTGGACCCTGCGTGATCTTTTGAAGTCAAAGCCCAATTTCCCTGCGTGATTTCACGCAAAACCATCCAGTTCTTCATCTGTTCGTCAGCGGAAAATCTATAACACATATTAGAGAATATTTCTGCGAAGAAGGAAGACAATACGCTAGTTGGGAATTTATGGACACGCTGATGAGGGATCCATATCAGAAGAGTGGATTTTGATGCCATTGACGACTTTAGTTTTGCTACACCCGCTGTCTTTCCACCCGCTGTGAGTTCAAGAATGAGTTTGGCCAGGAAAATTATCTCATTAATAGACAAGATTCCGTTAGAAGAAATTAAAAAAGAGATACACAGTGAGGCAAGTGCACGTAATTATGAGTTTCTTCCAAGAAATGGAATACATTTTTGCGAATTAATGGGATACATTTCTGCGAAGAATAGTTCTGTGAAACATCAGTTATGAATTTGTTATATGCAGTTCATTATTTTCAAGAGGCATTCAATGTCAACATAGCATTATTAACAACAGCAGTGATAACTTGGTAGCAGCAGCAATGATAAAATAGAGTGTCAGCTGGATGGATTTCAAGAGAGAATGAAATAAATGTTTTATGTCTACAACACCATCATGAACTGTTATACGAAGAGGCAAAAGAACAAAGAAGTTCTGCGAAGTTCTATTGCAAAAATGAACGGATATTTTGTAATTAAAGAGAGGTCTTATGCGTCAAATTACGCAGCGGCAATATCCTTGGTAGAAATGGTTTAAACAAAAGAACAAGACACGCTTGGTAGTAACTCAAGTGACGTATAATTCCAAAATTTCGGTTCAGAATTAAAAAACAAATGTTCAATTAAGTGAACAAGCTGCGGCAATTGGGGGACCTCAGTACAGTTAGTTAATAAATAAATTGAAAACTCATCAACAGCGCCAATAGGCATTCCTTCAAGGATAATTGAGAAGAAATTTTAATCAGAGATTAATCCACCAAATCATCATCAGCAGCGTTACCAGAATTATTTCAGAGCAGATAGGAAAGGGAAAATGGCGTAAGAACACAAACAACTTCTTATTCACAAAGGAACCATTGACGAAGCAAAAGTTCCAAAGGCGGAAAAATTAGAGTTAAAAGGATTGCTCCAGCAAGAACTAACGTGCAAAAACTTCAAAGATATGAAATATCAAGGATGAGAAGTTGAATATAATCGATTAATAATGCATAAAGATGCTATAAATTCGCGGAGAAGAAGTTTTTTACGTGTTTGTGTGAAGAAAGTTCTTGCGAACAAATGTTGAAGCTGCGAAGATGTAAAGTGTACAGTTGCGAAGAAAGCAAATGAACAAATTAAAGACTAAAACAGTAATGAAAGATAAAGACCCAAAGAATAAGACAAAATAAATAAATTATGCAAAGAGCGACTACAACAGAATAATTAATGTGAATTTTATGTTTCTCTCGCAAAACATGAGATGGAATAGTTGGTCAAGAGAACACCCAACGAAATTGAGGTTGTGAGAACGATTCTCACCTCATTCTTTGTTCTTTAATTTAATTTTTCTAAGGGAGCAGGTAAGTTACATTTCAAAACAGAGCTTTTATTTTGCAAGAGGGTGCCAAACAGTGGGCTTAGAAGGAAGGGTATGAGCTAGGGGTCCTCACTTACGCAACCATGGATTTAATTTCGCAGAAAGAAAGTTAAGTTTCACCAAAGGTTAAAGCACACCAATCTATTATACGCAAGATGGTTAGAGGCAAAAATTTGGTATTCTATTACTTCGCAAATTCTTTGGTTATTTCGCAAGAAGAAAATGAGAGATCATTTCGCAGACATATTTCGCAAGAAATGGTAGAACAGTTGGTATGGCGCAACATTATAAGAGGAAGATCAAGTGTTAATTTCGCAAGACTTCATTTCTCATTGCATCTCAATTTTCAAGCAAATCATATACTTCGCAAGAGACAACAACAAGCCGTAAAAGATAAGTACCATTTCCTTGAATATTTTATTTACAGAAGACAAAAGATTTTTGATTTTATTTACCAAAAGCGATATACTCGCAAGATTTCTAAAAATTCTAAGATTTAAAAAAAAAAATAGATTGGTGAAAAGCGATACAATCGCAAGATTCAAAAATGAATTCATCGCAAAAATTTAAAGATCTCAAAATTTTTCAAAGACTTCAGAGTTACAAAAAACAGAGAAAATTAAATTTATATATAGAACAGTTTTGATTTAAAGACGCGATACTTCTCATATTTCTTCAAGGATTGAAGCAAAAAGGTAATCAGTATATTTATTCGCAACGTATAACAGAACGTATTTTGAAAAACAAGAAAATGAAATGAGGCATTTCGCAACATGAAAAATTTGTGATGAGTTTTTACAAATAAAAACGATTTATTTGCGATCAGCTTTCATAAAACAAAGATGCAAACTGTGATCAGCTTTCAAAAAAGAAAGAAAGCCGCAGAAAATTTACACATGCAAACCTTTGTGACGTACACCCTAGTTCGCGAAGAAATATTTCGCAAGAGGAAAAGTCCTAAAGTACGTCATTTAAGGGGGTACCTATAAGCATGGCTCAGGGGAAACAGAACACCACCACGGAACCTGAGTACATGGACATTACGGGGTACATAACCCTAAAACGGGGTGCCTATCCAGGTAAGACACCTTAGATTCTCAACCTAATCTTGCGATGTAACATGATTTAGGTTGGGCGACTAAGGAATACTTTCTTTCCCAAGAAGTGCAGAAAACGATCAAGGCGCCGAGGTACACGGTTGAGTCAAGAGTGCCGGGTGGGTTTGAAGCACATCTTCCATTCTTGACAAGTCTTGGAAAATGATGCACTTGGCCCAAAGATACCCCATATGGTGCAACCTCGTAAATATAAGCCCTATAGGCAAAAAGGATAAGAGGTTGCGAACAAAAGCTGGTTGTTGGAAAAACCGGATGGGAAGAGCTAACCTTGTATGGTCGATGTACGCTTCCTTGAAGGGGTAACCAAGGGGAAGATAAAGGGCAGCACCCTCCATTAGGGAGCTGATACGTTCTATAAGACGCAAATTTCACGAGGCTTTTTGTTCGCAAGAACATAAAGGCTTGTCATATTTGTGGAACAATCGTATTTCTGCGAGCCGTCTAAAAAAAAAAAAAAAAAAAAACTCGCAGAACATAACAAAGAAGTTAAGATGAGATCAATGGGTTTTTGCATGAAAGTGTAAAGACGTCCTGCGATTTCATCGCAAGACGGCAATGTCATGGGGCTATGTTCTCGCAAGAAAACGTAGGCCTGTCATATTGTCGCAGAAAATTCAAAAAAAAATGGATAAGGCAAGATCAATGGGTCAATACATGCAAATGTAAAGACGTCCTGCGATTTTGTCGCAAAACGAAAGAAATGTGGCTAAATAAGACCTTTAACTAGGAAGGAAAAATAAGACCACAAGAGAATACGCAAATAAACTTGCGAAGATGATTATATGTAAGCAAACAAGCTTGCGAACATATATACTGAAATTAAATTGAGATTATGCATCTTTAATATTTTAATTATATCATGCGAGACTAATAGTGCAGGAATAAAACAATGAGATACAACGATCCAGGAAAATGAGGCACAAGCGAATTAACTTGCGAGAATAAAGAGAAATGCTCACACTAGAGAAAAAGTCAAAGAAAGGGAGAATGGAGGCAATTTAAAGATACATCAATTTTACCGCGGCAAAATGAGCTAAGTAACACAAACATTAGCTAATACATTGCAATAGATAAGCATTCTCATCATACAAGCATCATACTCGCATCATAAAAGCATTGCATAAGCATTTCATGGCATAAACATCGCATACACATCTCATAACAACATCATCACATAAGCATTATATTCGCACAAGTATTTTACATAACTTTACAGAATATTCATAACTTCGCAAAAATATTCAGAAATTCGCAACACTATTCGTAGCACTATTCGCAACACTATTCGCAGTACTATTCGCAACACTATTCGCAACACTATTTCAGGAACATTATTCAGAATATCGCAGAATACTTCATAATTTCACAGAGAACTTTAGAAATTCGCAGAATTACTCAGAATTTTAAAGAATGTGTCAGAATCTCGCAGAAGTATTCAGAAACTAGCAGGAATATTCAGAAATTATCCAGATTATTCATAACCTCGCAGACACATTCAGAATCTCGCAGGAGATGTGATCATTTCACAGAATGTGATTATTTTTTAAAAAAGATTATCGCATGAGGCAGAGGCAAGATAAGAATAATAAAACAATTCGTTCATTCAACATTTTCTCAAGGATTTTACCCTCACAGATAAAGAACAGAGGCAACTATGGGTACTAAGAAAATATTTTATGTTCTTTATCTTCTCAGCAAGAATCCTCACCAAAAATGGAATAATAATTTAGCATGAATAGAGGCAATACTTATCACTCTTATTCAAGGACGAATACTTCTTACATTTAGAGGATTAAGTACTTCTTATACTTCTTCAAGGATATTTTATATTTCTTATACTTTTTAAGGATACTTCATACTTCTTATATATTTCGAGGATTGAGTACTTCTTATACTTCTTCAAGGATATTTTATATTTCCTATACTTCATCAAGGATATTTCATACTTTTTATACTTCAAGGGTGAGACTTCTTATTTACTTCGCAACATTCCGGGACTTCGCAAAAGAATAGAGGCAAGTATATAATTTTCAAGTCCAGTATTCTTTCGCTCGTTCCTCTATCAACAAAGATTAAAGACTACTCCAACAGCTACAACAACTAGTTTTTTCCTGAAGATCGCTCTTCAAGCAATATTCAAGAAAAAAGAGGCAAAATGTAGGAGCAGAATATCGCAGCATTATTATGCTTGCGAATAATTAACGACGCAACAAATGATAGCTTGCGAAATTATGGAGAGAAAAGACATCTTGCGAGCAAGGCTACGAAGACTCGCATGACATATTTTAGATCCGAAATTGCGGGGCAACACAACTGTCATCTTTTATGTAAAATCATATAAATAGCCATTTAGGCATGAGAGAAAGAGAGAGTTCTTTTGGAGAATAGATTTTGGAGAGGCATTTGAAGTTAGAATTTTATAGAGAGAGAGAGAGAGACTTATTTTCTTGATGATCTTATTCCCCAAAAATCTAGAGCTCCAAATATTATTTAATGGAGTCTCAATTGTAAAATCATGTAATTACATACAATCACTAGTGAAGAACCATGGATGTAGATCATAATGATCGAACCATGTAAAAATTCTTGTGTCTCTTTTAAAATTTTAGTACTTTAATCTTCATTTTAATATCAAATAAATTAGATCATCAAATCAAATTAATAGAATCTCATGAGGGTGTAGTTGTGGGATTTCCTGCAACTACAATATGTCTTTGGTAGCTTTTATTGGTATAAATCCGGGCAAAAAAGATTGATTCTACCCTCTAAGAATAAATCATCTTATATGTGCATTACGAGTTTGTCTTGGTGCCGAGGAAACTTCTTATGAGAATTTATTCTTGTTTTTGAGAAGGATTACTAGAGTTTAGAATAGCAGTTATTGTAATTTCACATAGCTATGTCCAAAGTATTCATCTTCAATGCTTTTAGATTTATTCATTCAAATTCTAAAGTTGGTTTGGAAGATGATGGTTGCAGTATTAATCTTTTGATTTTATATATTGCAATATTTTGATGGGATATGTGTGTTTACGTCCGTGAACTTGATTGTCCCATATTTTGTCAAAAGTAAAGTCGTTCGTGAATTGATATGCAAATATGGATAAAAGGATGAATATACTTTTGACAAACACAAAAGTTAAGCCAATACATTGTCAATTATTGATATAAGATAGGTTAAAATCTTTTGTGATTCAAGGATTATGTCTATTGTGTGTCATTGTGCAAATGGTGATGGAAACATAAAATGAATCCTTGCTTATTCTACGGTATAGTTCGATCCTCCGATCCAATTTTTTTTTGTAAATACTGTGTTGTTCCATGAAGTGTCTTATGTTGAGCACTAAAATAACAAAAGTTGATTGCTTTGTGATTACCTTAGTTGTTGTTCCGTAAGGTAATTTTTGTTGAACATGAATGGACCAAATCAATCATCTTGAGTGGTTATTTAGTTATCACTGCGTAAGCTTTCTTATGTTGAGCATCTCTTCAACTGGGTTGATTATTCGTGATTAACTTAGTCATTGCTCCATAGAAGTTCTTATGTCGAGTGCGGCCAATTAAATTGATTACTTTTGTAATTAGTTTGATTGAGTATGACAATTAGATTATTTACAAGTCTTCTTGTGATTAATCTAATTGATTTGAGTCTCCATAAGTTTACATGTGTTGAGCATATTTAGTCAAATTAATCTTGGTTCGCTTGGGTTAATATGATTGAATATTTATTGTTGGATTCCATATTCATACTTGTATGAAATTTGTCGAGTCTAAAAAAAAATCCTTCTTTTCTCTTGAAATTAAGGTCGCTCTTGTTGTTCCCTTGGGAATGACATATAATGGGGGAGAGTTCTTTTGAACTTGTGCTTAATTGCCAAATCTTTGTGGGGAGTGCGGATGTGGAATACTAGAGGGGTTATCTTGTATATTTATGAACTCCTTGATGAATGCATTTAGCTACGGATTTATGATTGCATCTACATAAGATGATATACATTTACCTTTGGTCATAAAATGTCTCTTACGGAAATTTCATTAGGATCCCATTCTTGTACCTTTGCCAATTTTATTGACAAAAAGGGGGAGAATTAATATGTAGTTCATACTACAAATACATATGGTTTTCGGATCAGTATGTAAGGGGGAGTGGTTTCCATGTGAGATGGAGTATTGACTAAGGGGGAGTGAAGTATCCCCATAGTATTGTTGTTGAAGTTGTGATGCAATTGGACTTTGACGCTGTGTAATAATACTATGACACTGTATAACAATTATTGAGAACCGGTGCTTTTCTCATTGTTATAGCTACGGATTTTCAACAACGATGATGCTAAACTTACAACCTTTGGGATCATTGGACTACTTGAAAGTGACGAATATTTCGAGTATTGTTGAAGATTAGACATGTGGAATAGGAGCTACTAAGTTTATTTATATATTTTTTGTATTCCATATGTATTAATAGTTTTTCCAATAAAATTGACAAAGGGGGAGATTGTTAGAGAATTGCTCGGTCGAACTCGCATGCGTTACTATCTCAAGCATGTTTGTCAATATTAGTGATCAAAACTATAAAGTCTTGATTTCTAGTCTACTATAGCTAAGGTCTCGGACTAGGATCGAAAGTGTAGTTAAGCTCAAGAACTCCATGGAGATCATCATACAAGACGAAGGACTACTCAAGGAACCAGTGGATCTTCATCGACTAAAAGGTATGTAGAGACTTGAACTTATCTATCACTCAAAAGTCTATATACTCTATCTCCTATCTTGAGACGTCGTATTACTATATAGACTAAGAAATACACATATGATATTTCGAGCTGAGTATATCTCGCTTATCTATTTATCGAAATATGTATTGGTAAATATTTCGCCTTAGCCAAGTTCATCTTTACCTAATGAAGAAAGTCATGTTACGTTTCAATCATTTTGGAAATCGCTCTAACGAAAAATAGTTTGTGAATAACAACTATATAACGCCCTCTGAGAATGTTTCAATGATTGAAACGATAGTTTAGACAATATAACCATTGGGGGATATAAACATTATTGTGGCAATACATATATGTATAAGTCCTTAGCACTTGAACCGATGTTTGCGAACTTTGTTGATAAATTAAAACCGGAACTTGAGAAGCCAACTCAGTAAGCGAACCTGTGTAGTTCTCGAACCCAAGAATTTCTGCTGGAGTTGTAGCTCGGTTTCAGTCCGCGAACTGACGGAAGTTCTCGAACCCGAGAATTTCTGCTGGAGTTTGTGAACTCCAACCGGTTAACTTGAGTCCGCAAACCCTGTCCGCTTACTTAAGTGGTTATGTCTAAAAACGATGTTTGTGAACTTATCTTAATAAACTAAGGAATTTTATTGCAAACCGTTGCTTTATAGTTCATGAATCGATTCGAGTGAATTACATTGTTTTTTATTCAATTGTGTCTTATATAGTACATGAGATCTCATAGCAATTGAACAACTCTCTAACTAGTTCATTTGAGTCATTTGGACTAGTTATGGTGAAGAAGAATATGGTTGATATGAAAGTTATCATTTGGTTAACTAGTATTGAACCAACTATTGTACACGTTTGGGTACGGTTACACAAACCCAAAATCGTCAAGTACATGTGTGTATGACAAGATAAGTTTTCGATCTAACGGTAGAGAAATATTAGCTTGTATCTAATCAGGTTTTCATCTAACGGTGAATATTGAATGCTTTGTTACTAAGCTAACATTTATTGCAAACCCTGATTTGAAAGACTATATAAAGGAGAACTCTGGAAACTGGGAAACCTAATCCCCACATATTCTGTGTGATACTAGTTTCCTAAGCTAGAGTTAATTCTCCTTTAACCTTTGGTTTTCTTCTTCTAAAACCAGGTTAACGACTTAAAGACTTCATTGGGATTGTGAAGCCAGACCGATACTACTTTTATCATAGTTGTGTGATCTGATCTTGATGTTTCTATCATATGAGTACAATTGTAATAATTTTCTTGAGATTTCTATCTCCGATAGGAAAGATATAAAAGTAATCACAAACATCTTCGTCTCATCGTTTTTGATTCCTCAATAATCTTCTTCGCTACGTCGATTAAGTTTATTGTGAGGTGATTGATAAAACTGAGTTGTTCTTCGGGAATATAAGTCTGGTTTTATCGATTGGTTCATGTTCACCTTGATTTATCAAAATACGGAACAAAAATCATAGGTTTATTCGTGGGAGACGAATTTATCTATCTTGTAGACTTTTCTGTGTGAGACAGATTTGTTTACTAAAGTCTTTGACTTTGGATCGTAGCAACTCTTGGTTGTGGGTGAGATCATCTAAGGGAATCAAGTGCATAGTATCCTACTGGGATCAGAGGCGTAGGAGCATAATTGTACCTTGGATCAGCGTGAGATTGATTGGGGTTCAACTACAGTCCAGACCGAAGTTAATTTGGAGTAGGCTAGTGTCTGTAGCGGCTTAATACAGTGTATGTTTAATCTGGACTAGGTCCCGGGGTTATTCTGCATTTGCGGTTTCCTCGTTAACAAAATTCTGGTGTCTGTGTTATTTCTTTTCCGCATTATATTTCGTTATATAATTGAAATAATACAGGTTGTGCGTTGTTCAATCAATTAGAATATCCGACCTTATTGGTTGTTAATTTAAATTGATTGACACTTGGATATTGGTCTTTGGTACCATCCAAGTTATCTCTCTTTGATTAAGACTCGTAAATTGTATTTGCTTGAGTAAATCAAATTGAGAGATTGAGATAATAACTCCTTGAGATATTTTCTATTGATTGAGTCTAGTTGATTCTCTAGAAAACAACTCAGAGTTGTCCATACAGATTGCTAATCGAAATATTGGGTGAGGTTGTTAGACCCCCGCTTTTTCACTTACACATCAATACCAGCTGCAATATTAACTCCTAACATACATCTATCATTGCAGCTCAATTCTTGAAATTCACGACACCAACACCTCCATCTTATTGCATTAACAAATTCATAACTATTATTTCCCCAGTTTCACCTCAACTGCAAACACTGCATAGCTGCACCAGCTCCAACATCACTCCACAGTCCATCTGCAATTTCCAGTTTCAACACACAAACCTGCACATCATATCCGACAGCACTGTCCACCTTCAATAACCTAAATCAAACCAAGACCATCTGAATCTTCTGACTCAGCCACTATCCCAGCAAACTGACCACCAGTCCCAGCCATTTTGCACCTTGTCACACAACTGCAGCACCAGATTCACACATAAAACTCTATTTCGACTGATTTCTTCATCATCTTCTTCTATAATTACATACGAACCTATATCTCGACCTCTTACAACGAACCTATATCAAAACTTGATTTCCACCTGAATCAAAATCAAGAAAAAGTAAATTAAGATTCGTAACAAAAATTTCATGAATAAATCTATAGTTGTTAAATTTCAATCAATCAAACATGAACCAAATCAAAATCTATAATTGTCAGAAACCGTAATCCAATACCTTAAATTTTATCTCAACCTTTTGAATCTTCAACTGATGTAGAAATTACAGTTAAAACGAGAATAAAAAGAAGAATAAGAGCTCTTGAATCTGATTATGCTTATGAAGTTTGATTTCCAGATGCTTATGAAGTTTGATTTTGAGATCTGATTAAAATTAAAAACCTAAATATCGATCTCCACCACCACTTTAGAACCGGCAGAGATTAAATTTCAATTTATATCATGAAATATTATCGATGGTGGCAGAGAAACGATGGTTATGGTGATGGTGATATTGGAGATATGGTGATGTTGGTAATGGTTACGGCGGCATAGAAACGGTGCTGGTGGTGGTGGTTGTGGTGATGGGTGAAAGTGGAGGAGAGTAGTGAGAGAAATTTCTGATCTCAAATGAATAGCGAAATAGTTCGATGATGTTTTTCTTTAAACCTCAATGGGTATTTACGGAATTATTAAAAAAATTAGTTTCCTTCTAAAAGTCTAGGGGTATATACATAATGGATAAGGGTATTTGTGCATGACCCATGGATAGTAAGGGTGTTTATAACATTCCAACTTTTAAAAGCTATCCCGGTGTAGATGGTGGATTTTCGATAAGGGATAAAATCGTAAACCCATAATTGTGTGTACTCCTGATCTAGCAATCAGATGAGTATTGAGGCTCATGTCTCTTATCGAAAGCATGAAAGCTCATGCCACAAGAATCTCTGACTGAGAATACAGTCTCTCAGAGTATTTGTAGATATGTAGTCTCTCAACCGAGGAAACGGCATATCTCATGAATACTAAGCAATTTCAGTAATTTCTTTTATATAGAATCGAAAGATCGGACGGCTCCTAGACAGCTTGCCTGCTAGTATAGAGCGATAACGTCTTCAGGATGTACGTAACAATGTTTTCCCTGACTATATAAAATAAAATATGACGCTTCAACAAGTTCATATCACTCAATTCTTGGATAATTAATACTCCTAGACGATCGTACTAGTATAGATCCATCAATTAATTATTCTTAAAATTATTATATTCATTAACTGAATCCCTAGAAAATATTAAATATTTTTCATAATATTTCGTTACTTCAATTTATGGTTCTTCCCAGCAGAATTCCATGGGTTAGTAATAAATATTCAACACACGGGCATCTGAGCTACCTTCTAGCAAGCCTCGACCAAAATGATGCAAGTGTACTCAGCAATAATGCACTGACGAGCATTTGAATGCACGGACGAGTATTTAAAAATACGACGAGATGATGAACCTATGCAAAATAGGAAGAAAATAATAAATAATAAAATATTAACCAAGGCGCCGAGTGAGTGGGCCCACCGGTCGGCCAGTCACGACGTGGCCAGTCCCACGTCTAATTCTATATTTTATCATATTTTTATTATTTTCCTTGATCTCATGAAAATCCATTCATTTAAACAAATATCCTTCGTTTTCAGGAAACTCCTCAGTTTCATGGTGTTTCCTTCGCATCAAGGAAATAATATAAAATCGGGAAAGGTGTCATGGGACCGCGTCTACTAGCTGGTCGGCTATTCCCTAGTAATGGCCGGTCCCACACCTCATGATTCCTCAATATTTTATTATTATTTTCCTAATCTCATGAAAACTCCTTAATCTCATGATATTTCCTTGATCCCATGAAAATAATATAAAATTAGGGAAACTCGTGGGACCGCGCCCTAGCCAGCCGGTCATGCCCTAGCCGGTCCCACACGCCCATTATTTTATTATTTTTATTTGTATGTTTCCTTAAGTCCATGAAATTCCTTGATTTCATGATATTTCCTTCAAATTATGAAAATTCCTTCAAATCATGAAATAATACATAAAATTAGGGAAAAACTCACGGGACCGGGCCCTAGCCGGCCGACCATGCCCAAGCCGGTCCCATATGCCCTTATTTTATTATTATTAATATTTTTGTTTCCTTCATCTCATGGAAACCCTTTCACTTCAAGGAAACTCCTTGATTTCAACAAAACTCCTTAGTTTCAACAAACTCCTTGATTTTATGATATTTCCATAAAACCATCAAAAATATAATAAAATTAGGGAAATGCTATGGGACTGGCCTCACTAGCCGGACGGCCATGCCTTGGCCATAGTCGGCCCCACAATTCATGATTCCAGCACTTTATTATTATTTTTCTCTCATCTCATGAAGTTTTCCCTGTTTCAGCAAAATCCTTAATTTCTTCATATTTTCTCAAAATGTTGCTCAAACGCACATCAAAAAATATCAAAATTCTCAGAACTGAGATACAAACACTTTGGTGATGTGAGCATGTTACCTTGACCGACCAAGGTTGGCTCTTTGGCTTTGAAGGAGCCGGTCCCACATATTTTCACAATTTGACCTAATTTGCGCAATTTCACGTATTAGGTCCAAAACTCTTCCAAACAATTTGGATGTTCATGGAACTATTATTATTCGATCCCGTGACCACCCAGGGACGGTTTCATGACCCCTTGGTTGGTCTCTCATCTCTTCATAATTAATTAGGTTTTATCACCTAAGGTTCAGACGAGCATTATTTTAATAAATGATTAAACCAACATTTAATCATCCTTTAACCAACTGGTCTTCAAGAGACTTTGGTATATTTTTGCTCACGTGAGCCTGTGGGCGCTACATGGTCGACCCATAATCCCATGTATCCGGTCCCTCCTTCACTCCGTGGTTAATTTTCAATTAACCATCAATTGGTCATCAATTGATCGAATTGGGGTTTTGAGTCTAAGGTTCATAATTCCAGATTCAAATACTAATAATTTTACAATGATTTCTTGATCAACATCTTTTCTAATATACTCGATTTAATTTCCAGTATTTTAAATTAATATTTTATTTGGTCATGCTACCAACAATTCATCAAATGAGCAACATTCCTCAGATGAACAATATTTTTTCACTTTAGCTATCAACATTTATTCGAGAATTATACCTCTGTCTCAACAGACATTTTTAGTTCGTGAGTCTCAGAATATTTCCAAATCATGTTCGACTCAACAATACAATGACTCATTGTCCCATGAAGTCATGAAGTCAGCAACTGACTAACTGAATACATGTCTGCCTTGCAGACTCCACAATCACACGAGACATCAATCGTGTTACATAGGGGGATATTAACTAGGGTTTTGGTCTGGCGGTCTACGGCATGTGTGTTCATACACACGATGATAATGTGAGGAAGTCGTGCAATCAGTTGAAGGAGTTAACAAAGTAGTGGATGGGAAATCAACAAAGTCTCTGCACGTTGAGCAACTAGTTTTAACACGATTTCCACTTCCCCACTATTTGATTCCAACAACTGTCACACTTCATGGGATCATGGTGTTTACAATTCTAGCAATATAAATAATCCTCTGAATCATGATTGAAATAAGGACAATCTCAGGTCAAACAGATAACAATAGATTAACAACTCAACATCTAGCAATTACTCTCAACAGAGCAAATTCAATCATTCAGAATTTATCTTATTTCAGAATACACAAACACACCTACAATCTTCGATCACCATTGATCTCACACATTTCTCAGCCTCCCTCCTACAGATCGACCCATCCTCTCTTGTGACCAATTTACTCTGGAACGTCCATTGTCTTGGTTTAGGCCGGAGTACTACAAATTGATCTCTCAAATTCAAAGCACTCCCTTCTTGCAGTGCATCTGTGTGAGGTTTGACAGTTTGCTCGGTTCAAGGAGTTTCCTCTGCACGGTCGTCTCCTCAATTCAGTAAAAAACAGCAAATCGTTTTTCCCCATCTACAGATTGGCGACCACAGTGGGAGATCATTCTCTCGGTTACAATCTCAATTCTCACAAAGATGGTCGGTCTAAGATCTGTTTCAGTTACCAATCCGGGTTCAGTACCCAACTCTAACATTGCAAGTTCTAGTGGTACTCCCACTGCAAGTACTAATACTTTCAATGCTGCAGACTCTAGTGGTACCGCTAACACCACTCCTCTGGCCATAAATGTCACGCCACTTGTTACAACTACTCCTCTGAGTGATGGTGCTCCAGTGATCACTCATGTCAATGCTGCAAGAAATGCTACTGGAACTATCAACAATCCACCTCCTAGAGGATCTATTGAAGAAACTAGAGGAAATCATCCTAACATAGTTGATCTCACGAAGGTTCAGACTGAAATGGCTACAACACAGAAAGAGATGTGTGCTTATCTCAAAAATCTCACAGACAAGCTTGCGTTTGAACGAACTCAACCCTAGCACGAGAAAGGAAAATCTAAAGAAACATATTTAATAGCTGATCCTGAAATATCTCCAATCCATGTTGTACATGATGAAGAAGTTTGCAAAGCTGCAGATGAATCGCCAGCAATGAAACCTGCAAGTTTCATCACTCGTGATGACGTGGAGAGTTTTTTTGAGGATCGAGGAAAAGACAAGACATCATCTGTCCACCGTCACCAACTTCCATATCCTGCTGCCACATAAAGGATTCCACTTCCAAAAGGCAGAGCATACACCTGGTACAACAATATCGCACCAGGAGGTATCACCAGTTGAAGAGAGATGATTAATACTTTCTACAAAAAATACTTTTTCGTGTCAGAGAAAGTCACTCTCTCTAGGAAGGATGTTTCAAAGGATCGATGAACATCCCAATGATTATGTGAAAAGGTTCATAGCTCAAGCCTTGGACTGTCACGACCCAAACGTTACAGAGCACCAACTTGTAGACTTGTGCATCAGCAGAATGATCCCGGTTTACAGAGCCTTATTGGCAAATATTCGGTTCCAGACTTTTTCAGAACTTCATGAAGCAGCTAAGCTATCAAAAACTACCGCGCCTGCTTTACTAGAAAGAGCAAAGTCTACAAAGATTGAGGAACCTCGTGGAACTCACGATATTCGACACTCAGTCAACGAAAAATACAATCTCTAACCTTCCAAAATATTGTTGCAAAAGGAAGCAAAAGGAAAGTCGAGGCACCACATCACAAGCACGCTCCTCCAATCTCTCAGGCTCCTCCGAAAGCGCAAAGAAAGGATAACCAATCCTGAAATGCACAAACCTTGACCTAGCATCAACAAACAGGAAATGATTAGACATACTCAAACCTCCCTCTTCACAATTAAGAAATGATAGAGTTTCCGGAAGTCTGGGTTCAAGATGATACAATCAAATTGATGTAGAGACAATTAGAGCAAAAATGGAGAATCTCAACTACTGTCACCTTCATAGATTCATCAATCATCCAACAAGTAACTGCAATATTTTTAAGCACATCTTCAAAGAGAAGTTTGATCCACAACAGCTTCAACTGGGGACCGAAGGAGTACACAAGAATCCTTTCTTAATCAGAACCTTTACACTCTCTGAACAACCAGATAAAGAAGCAGTTCAATCGTTGATCGAGCATATCTGTGAAATTGCTCTATTTGTCTAAGGCACAAAGTAAAGACATGTTCACAGAACCGAACATTATGTCAGACGTCTGTCCATTCCGGAAATACTCCTTGAAGATTCACGACTGGAGAATGCTTACCACATTCCTTCTTCGAGGAGAGGAAATGAGTTCGGAAGAATGTTGATCGATGCTGACACCGGCATAAACATCATTCCACTGAAAACCCTCAGATCCGCATGCATCACTCGACAAGAAGCTACTCGTGATCCTGTCTCAATCAGAGACCTTGAAGGAACGTCCAAATATACTTATGGCTACATCACTCTCAAAGTGAACATATGTTCAACCTGGACAGAAACCAAGTTTCACATAATCAGAAAGATCTAAGATATGACATCTTCTTCAGACAATCATGGATCCATGTTAAAAGATGGGTACTGACTAAGCGTGTTTGGTTGCACATCTCTCAAACGAAGAAAGTTCTGATCGGAAGTGGCGGACATTCCATCATCAGAGCACTTGGAAGAATTTCGAACTTTGACGAAGTAGAAGAAAGAACCAGCAAAAATATGCATAGATAATCATCAAGAGGTTCCACACTCAGGCAAGTCTCATTCTTTCCATGTACATATCATTTATTTCCTCACATGCTATCTTAATATGGGGACTCAATTATGCTGGCAAATCTGCAAGACGTTATGAATGGATAGATCCACAATCTCTCCTAATCGAGCATCTCACTGAGACATTCATTACTGAGATGATATCCAAGCATGGAAAAGAACACTTTGGGCGTTTCTCCATAGCCTTGCAGGAGTGTCCATGTGTTCCACAAAATCAGAAAGCTTTGATGTTTGCACAAGTGTAGAATCCTACCGCAAAGGAATGTTGGATCAACAGAAGATACTCGGAGTCGATACAAGCCTAAGATATTAAACACTCAAGAGATATAACGCTTCAACGCTCAAGCATCTAAGAATCCTTCAAATTATACTCCCAATCAAAGAGTACACCTTGCGCCTCTAGCTTCAACATAAAAATCTCGACGATGATATGTTGATTCAATGATACCATGATAAATCAATAATCCATGATAGGAATTCTGAAGCAGATGCAACATTATCAATAGACGCTACAAACCCCTATGGAGGAACTTCTTATCTTCACCGATCACATCCAGAATGAAGACCGGTGCTTCCATCTTCCACAATAATGTCGATTCACTAACGAATCCAGATCACAGTAAAGTCATATTGTTCACAAGAATTCGAGCTGATCAGTACATCTTCATCTTGAGAATTCTTAAACCTCCAACTAGGTCGTGAATGTAAAGACTCACTGGATGGAAGAACTAATATCATGTCGATAATCAAGGTTCTAGCCTATTTGGTCTCTGGAGCAACTTCGTCCATGGTCTCAGCACCAGCAACGGTTTTAGGAGCAACATCCTCATGACAGGGCAAACCTCTGTGGAGGAACTTCCTCTCTTCACTGATCACATCCAGAATAAAGACCGGTGCTTCCATCTTCCACAATAATGTCGATTCACTGACGAATCCAGATCACAGTAAAGTCATATTGTTCACAAGAATTCAAGCTGATCAGTACATCTTCATCTTGTGAATGCTTAACCCTCCAACTAGCTCGTGAATGTAAAGACTCACTGGATGGAAGAACTAATATCGTGTCGATAATCAAGGTTCTATCCTTTTTGGTCTCCGAAGCAACTTCGTCCATGGTCTCAGCACCAGCAACGGTCTCAGGAGCAACATCCTCATGACAGGGCTTCATCAACTAACCATTCTCTGAAGTGTTACACATGAAGCGGACTTCTCTAAGAACCAATTAATCATTTCAAGATGTGTAGACCTGATAACATGCTCACATGAAAGTCTTCCCAAATCTTGCACGACTGGTGGACATAATCCAAAGTCTTCTACAAGATGTTCTCATCACCTCTACAAATGAGATACAACACACTTCAGGCCATGGGTTTACAAAAACGTACAAATGGGTGAGGAATGGGACAATGCTTCCTCAACGAAAGATGTTTGTCTATGTCTCTTTTATAACATACCAAAAGGGCGCATCAATCGGACATACGATTCGAAAGATATGGCAAAAATTTATACGGGATTACAAATTACAAATGTGAACGCTTCGTTGGATGACCTCCACAATTCCAAATTGAGTGATTATTTTCTCATGTAATAACCAAATCTCTTATCTTCAAAAGTTGGGGTCAAGCATTGAATTCCGACATCATATGAGGTTTCTACAGCTTCCAGAGCGTACAACATGCAAGCAACAACTCTTAGACTGGATTCATAACTTCTACAGTCGATTGGTGTCCACCAGGTCTTTCCACTAAGTACTTCATCAAGGTACCTCAAACTTCGACCACTTATGTCATTACATCAATTTCCCTACCTAGGTCCTCTATCCAAGTCTTGCCAGAAGAAGAGAAAATGAAAATGAGAGATTTAACAAAATACTGGGGACTGACGGTCCACTGATCATGAAGATAAGTTTCACAGTCCAAGACCCATGGCACCAGACTTTCATGTGCTAATCATTCATTATAAAAAGGAATTATACCACCGATACATGAGACCATGGTCATTACACCACCCCCTCTTGAGTGCAACCTCAGTTATGGTCCCGTGACCATGGTTTCAGAAGTGATGTTTCTACGACTGACAGAAACATGGTGGCTGCAAGAACCATGCTCATGTATCAATCAAGGGGTCCTGATCTCAAACGAATCAATGGAATTTAAATCCTTTACCAACCGTTCAAGACATAATAGAATGGTCCAAAGACATAACAAGAGTGTTCTACAATAAGCTCGTATAAGGTGATTTTATACTGTCCCTCACAAAGAAGCGATCTGGGAGAAATTGGTGAAGAATATAGGGATGGGTCTTATACCATTCTCTTTGGATGGATGTCTCCTACAACATATCCAAAATTCACAGAAATTGGAGAAATGAGCAAATATATGTGGCCAAAACATTGGACTACATGCCAGCTGAAAATTTCTGGAAGTCTCCTGGAAATTTACTGTTTCGCCTATTTCGGCCCCTAAATATATTTGAAACTCAAAAAGCTTCTTTGAAAAAGCTTGGAAATTTCCTAGGCATAAAAAAACATGGGTAAATCGCGAAAACCCGACATCGTACGAAAAATCTACAACGTTTTTACTGAAAGGCTGAAGTCTGAATTTTCTTGTGACGTATTTCGGCAAAATTTTCATTCATTTCATATGGGTACTCGTTCATTCATTCAAAAATCAGCAATTTCATACTTCTATGAAGAAAATATACAATGGGTACATACTGGAGTGGTCCCTAAAGTGCTCAAAGGACCGGAATTGCCAACATCACCATTGGAAACATCATTGCTTTCACTCGGTTTCGAAATTCGGGTTTTTTTTCTTCACCATCCTCCGAAGATAAATGTGAATCATCAGTACTCCCTCGTTCCATGGAAATCTCCTCCTAGGTACTTCAACAACAATTAGTGATATTTCATTCTAGGAATGATGTGAACGACTATATGAAGAAGTACTTACGTCAACTTCTTCCTCAACACTCGATTCAGAAACCGTTTGGTCACTAGCAGAGAATTGAAGACTATCAAGGGTTGACGGAGCAAAATTATGAAAAGAAATAACAAACATTAGTCTCGTGATCCTAATTGCACATACAAGAAAAAGTCATGATGTAAGGAGCACTAACAACTCACCAAAGAGATAAGGGACTTTACAATGCTCGAACCTGGATGGCATTTTTCGGGTTTATATTGGACTAATAAGAATTCGTCATTCGCATTTGGAGAACTCTTAGTCACCGCTTCTTCCTCTTCATCAACTAAAGGAGTCTCATAACTAACATCTCTACAAAGTAACTGCGGTATCCATGTGATATTTCTACTTCAGAATGTCATTCAGAGGTGCAAATTTCATCAAAGCAGTGAAATTAAAGCATAACAAAGGTGCTCACATGAGCATCTACAAAAATGGTAACAATCCAACTCTTACCTATTTACAATTTCACTAGCTATAGTGATTATAATGTCAGAATTTCGAAAACTTGCTCGTTCCTTCAAACCTTCAAAGACGAGCAAAATTCATTATTCAAAATCATGACTTGATGTTCATTAAACCGTGAATGACTCACGTGAATTTTAACATCCACTGGTTTTTCAAAAATTGGACAGACGTCCATTATACAATTGTGAAAACTCACATACAAACATTATTTCACCATGTATAATTGTCTACTTTCAATAGTTGTTCAAAATCAAAACATGATTTTACAAAGTATGTAAATATTTGACGTGAAACTCACGTAAATTTGAAAAATATATCTATTTTTTTCTCTCCCTCGCACGAGCATCTGTCTTTGAAGTGAGAGTATATTGTCAAATATTTCCGAAAGCTCGAAGATAAAAAAAATTCATGAAAGCTCATAAACAAAATTTTATAACTAACAAACGCATGTCTATTCAAAACAAAACAAAAAAAAAACGTTTCTCTCGTACGAGCATCCAAACAAGAGTTTATTCCACTTTGTGAAATCTCACATATTTAAAAAATAAAATTTCGATTTTCGTGAAAGCTCATAGAATTTTTTTTATATCATTAGACTCAGGTCTATTTGTTTGTTCCTTAAACTAACGAACGAACGAGCGTTTATTCCTCAAACAAGGATTTCTTTTCATAGGCCCGGACCCGTGAATCCTAAAATGACCAAGGTCCTGTCATCAAAATCAGCGGTTCAACACTAATTCATGCTCAATAGGAGGAACTCTATCATGCCACTAGAATCTTCGTTCAAGCCGTGGTTTTCTCGTACTATCAAAAATCCGGTAAGGTCTTATATTACGACTAAGTTCAATTGCTTATATCGTTTGTAACCTGAAAATCACCATTCAGTGATGACTAAGGAACATGACTGTCCCTCACTAAGCAGGGGACTTAATGTAAATGGTGGATTTTTGATAAGGGCTAAAATAGTAAACCCATAATTATATGTACTCCTGATCTAGCAATCATATGAGTATTGAGGCTCATGTATCTTATCGAAAGCATGAAAGCTCATTCCACAAGAATCTCTGACTGAGAATACTGTCTTTCAGAGTATGTGTAGATATGTAGTCTCTCAACTGAGGCAACGACATATCTCATGAATACTGAGAAATTTCAGTAATTACTTTTATATAGAATCGAAAGATCAAACGACTCCTAGACAGCTTGCCTTCTAGTATAGAGCGATAACATCTTCAGGATGTAACAATGTTTTCCTTGACGCTTCAAAAAGCTCATATCACTCAATTCCTGGATAATTAATGCTCCTAGACGATCGTACTAGTATAGAGCCATCAAAAAATTATTCTTAAAATCATTAGATTCATTAACTGAATCCTTGGAAAATATTCAATGTTTTTCATAAAATTTCGTTACTTCTATTTATGGTTCTTCCTAGTAGAATTCCATGGGTTAGTAATAAATATTCAACACACGGGCATCTGAGCTACCTTCGAGTAAGCCCCGACCAAAATGATGCAAGTGTACTCAACAATAATGCATTGACGAATATCTGAATGCACGAACGAGTATTTCAAAATACGACGAGACGATGAACCTATGCAAAATATGAAGAAAATAATAAAATATTAACCAAGGCGCTGAGGGACTGGGCCCACCGGCCGGCCAGTCATGTCGTGGACAGTCCCACGTCCAATTCTATATTTTATCATTTTTTTATTATTTTCCTTGATCTCATGAAAATCCTTTCATTTGAACAAATATCCTTCGTTTTAAGGAAACTCCTCAGTTTCATGGTGTTTCCTTCGCATCAAGGAAATAATATAAAATTGGGAAAGGTATCATGGGACCGTGTCTACTAGCCGTCCGGCTATGCCCAAGTCATGGCCGGTCCCACACCTCATGATTCCTCAATATTTTATTATTATTTCCCTAATCTCATGAAAACTCCTTAATCTCATGATATTTCCTTGATCCCATGAAAATAATATAAATTAGGAAAACTCGTGGGATCGAGCCCTAGCCAGTCCCACATGCCCCTTTTTTTTTATGATATTTCCTTCAAATTATGAAAATTCCTTCAAATCATGAAATAATACATAAAATTAGGGAAAAACTCACGGGACCGGGCCTGGCCGGCCGACCATGCCCAAACCGGTCCCACACACCCTTATTTTATTATTATTAATATTTTTGTTTCCTTCATCTCATGGAAACTCTTTCACTTCAAGGAAACTCCTTGATTTCGACAAAACTCCTTAGTTTCAACAAATTCCTTGATTTTATGATATTTCCATAAAACCATGAAAAATATAATAAAATTAGGGAAATGCTATGGGACTAGCCTCACTATGCGGCCGACCATGCCTTGTCCATATCTGGTCCCATGATGTGATCTCAATAATGTTGTAGTAAATAGGTTCGTTGAGACTTATGAAAGCAATAGATTTTAGACTTAATAAAACTTGAAAATAAAAAAAAAACTTAACTCAAAATTTGATTTCAAGA
This sequence comes from Papaver bracteatum, assembly GCA_023529315.1. Taxonomy (NCBI): domain Eukaryota; kingdom Viridiplantae; phylum Streptophyta; class Magnoliopsida; order Ranunculales; family Papaveraceae; genus Papaver; species Papaver bracteatum. The sequence goes on along the minus strand of JAJJWX010002606.1, from coordinate 1,229,397 downwards.
TATTAGGAATAACCAAGACACTGATTCCCTTATTATGGTAAATCAGTAATAATTGTGCGACACATGAATAAATTATGGTAAATTAGCAAAAACTCTAATTATCTTTTAAGTCCCTTATTTCTTAATTCACATATAATCAGGCAAGTTCTCAAAAATTAATTGTATCCCCTAAGCATAGATTATCTTAATACAAAGTATGACCTATCTAATTGAATCACAACTAATGAAGGAAATTATGCAAACAATTAAAAACTTTACAAAAGCAGTGATTGAGTGAATTATTAATTATAAATTAGAGAAAATAAATAATTACCAATTATTCATGCGTAAATAGCTTCCTCATTGCCTTGGTTGTGGGAGAATTAGCTCATCATCATGTTGAAAACACGCTCAAAAATTATTTTTATTGCTCAAAGTGTTTACAAATGATGAAATGGGAGAAATATAATGAAAACCGTGTTTGTAACAGTTATATTTGTTACAAACCGAGTTGTTATAGAGAACGATAAAATATATGCGTCACTGTCACTATAGAAGTACGACCCGCTACTCACTGTCGTTGTCACTGTAGCTAAACGACTGACCTTTTGCGTGTTATGTTCTTCGAGTTCTTCACAGCAGCAGCAGAAATGAGTTCTCTGCAACTCGATCAATCTCCTATGTGGTTGATCTAAACTCTCCCCAATCGCTCTGTAACCCTTATCTGACCTCCAAACGCTTCTTTTATACTCGACAGGGGCAAGAAATCACGACAATAACTCCGGAATAATTCCCAATCACTCTGCCAGATACGAGAAGATATTCTTTCCTTTTTCTTCTCCTGCACGCGTCTGCCAGCTGAAAACTCTCCTTATTTATCTATTACACGCTCCAAACTGTTGCTCGAGTCAATAATCATGCACAAAACACATTCAAACTCTCCAAAACTCATGCAAACCCGTGAAAAACTTCTCTCGTGTACGTGTTGGCTCTGTTTGCTTCAATCTCACAATGTTTCCAATTCTAACCGAAAGCATTGATCATACCATGCCTGTTAAGATTAATCAAGTCGAACCATGCAGTTCCAGCCATTGAGTCTACTTAAAACTCTTCCAAAACACGAACCCTAATCTGCCATAGCCCGTGAGATTTTCCCGCCAAAATTGGATTTTTTGAAATGATGAAGACGGTGTCCCCCTAACCAAACTAGGGGTGCGAATAGCAGGTTGGGGTGCCCTTATCCAAAATGAGGGTGCCTTTATCACTTTTCTCCATGGGTCCAAAAAAGCACTTATTGAGCAACTTTTTCCACACAAGTGTATTCCTCCAAAACACCTACACAAACATAAAAACACCATAATAAGTACAAAATCAAGCACTAACAATAGAGACATTGAGGACAATTCAGACACAAAAATGTGTCTATCAAATACCCCCAAACTTATTATATGCTAGTCCTCGAGCAAAACTAATCTAGAAAATAAAATTCTAACTCACTAGGTGGCCCCAGTGACCGAGTTAATCTCGGGAGTGTTTACCAGAGGTGTACCCACAAAACCATTACTCCAGACCCTAGCTATCTACGCAGAACCTTGGAAGGCACTAAAGAATCTCCTTGGTTGGCATACAATCATTGACTATAGGAGGAAGTACCCTAATGCGAAATTCCAATTGTTGTACACAAGTTTGCATTCAAGCATACTAAAATTCATATATAAGTGAAAGAGCTCTACTCAGATAGTCGCACTATGGACATCATATTCGGAGTCAAAACTAATCACATGAAAAGATCACGGAGATGGATATAGAGAAAAATGTATATGGTTTTAAGGTGAACGGGGTTTCTCATATCTGTCTGAAGGCCTCTTCCAAGATGAACCTATCCTAATGGATTGAGATACCGGTCTGACTAATATCAACTCAACTGGCATATACAAGGGGATCAGCGGTCGATAATCCTAACTCTAGGGTCAACACGACTGGCATATACAAGGGAACCAGCGGTTGACTTTATTGAATTTATTCCGGTTGGTATGATGGTCTGGTCTCACTTTTTTTTTTTGGTATCTCAATCACTTTATTTCACCCTAGCAATGGTAACAACTTGATTCGTAGGCCCACCAAGTTACTTAAAAGAAAAGAAAAATAAAAACAGAAGGTGAAAAGGACTCAACGAGATATGGCGAAACTACCATGTTATTTCTAACACATGAGCTATGTGCTGTTATGAATAGACTCTATAGATGTTTCCATCTAGTCAGATTGGTTCCTCAACTCCTACAATAAGATGCTTCCATCCAATTAGATTGGTTAGTGCCAACCTTAATAGGCATAAATTTCTAGGCTCTGGAGTTTATTTATTGCAACTAAAAGTTAACAAATAGTTTCTTCCCCACCCCCAAACTTAAATCTAACATTGTCCTCAGTATTTCTAAGGAAAGAGCAATACCAAAAAGTAAAGTAACACGAGGAATCAGTAAAGAGAAAAGTCGGAAAGATAGTACCTGGGTGAAGAGAGAAATAAAAAATGAATATACAACAAACAATCACCTCGATGGTCAATCAAGGGTAAATAGGGTCCTCCAGAGGGACCTCCTCAACATCACCTGTAGGAATGGGCTCTAAAAAGGGTTTCAATCTCTGACCGTTAACCTTCGAAGAACTACTACCATCCGGTGTCTCGATCTCAACAGCTCCATGAGGAAGGACAGTGCGAACAATAAAAGGACCCGTCCACCGAGAAGGTAACTTCCCAGGGAAAAGATGCAAGCGGGTATCATACAGAAGAACTTTTTGACCTGGAGAAAATGACTTCCTTAAAATATTTCTATCATGCACAAGTTTTATTTTGTTCTTATACTCCTTAGAACTATCGTAAGCATCTATACGAATCTCTTCCAACTCATTGAGCTGGAGTTTCCTCTGGGCTCCTGCCTTGTCAAGTGAAAAAATTAGCTGCTTAACAGCCCAATAAGCTCTACGTTCTAACTCAACAGGTAAATGACATGCCTTTCCATACACAAGCTGATAAGGAGACATTCTAATAGGGGTCTTAAACGCAGTACGGTAAGCCCATAAGGCATCAGTGAGCCTAGACGACCAGTCTTTCCGATTAGGATTAACTTTTTTCTCTAATATACGTTTTATCTCCCTATTGGAAACCTCTACCTGACCACTAGTCTGTGGATGATACGGGGTGGCTACCTTATGTGTAATACCATATTTCTTCATCAAAATCTTAAAAGGTCCATACAAAAGTGCGACCCTCCATCACTAATTATAGCTCGCGGTGTACTAAAACGTGTAAGTATATTATTTTTCAAGAACTCCATCACAACCCTATGGTCATTGGTTTTACACGCAACCGCCTCAATCCACTTAGAGACATAGTATACAGTGACAAAGATGTACAAGTTACAAAAATAATTAGGAAACAGATCCATAAAGTCAATACCCCACGCATCAGAGACCTCAACAACTAAAATAGGGTTCAAGGGCTTCATGTTCCTACGGGAAATGGTTCCTAATTTCTAGCAACGTTCACAAGTAATATAGTAACTGTAGGAGTCTTTAAATAATGAAGGCCAATAGAATCCACACTGCAATATCTTAGCAGCAGTCTTCTTGGCACTAAAGTGACCCCCATAAGCATGATCACGATAAAAGGAAATAATACTGGACTGGTCATTCTCAGGTATACATCTCCTAATAATCTGGTCTGGACAATACTTAAATAAATAAGGATCATCCCAAAAGAAGTGCTTAACGTCAGCTAAAAACCTAGAACGATCTTGTTTACCCCAATGTTGGGGCATTCGACCAGTAACAAGATAATTTACTATATTTGCATACCAAGGTGATTGGGAAACAGAGAACAGTTGTTCATCGGGAAAGATATCCCTTATATGAAGGGAATCATTAGGGGAACTAATAATTAGCCTAGACAAGTGGTCTGCTACTACATTTTCTGCACCCTTTTTGTCTCTAATGTCTGGACAAAATTCTTGTAATAAAAGGATCCATCTAATCAATCTAGGTTTGGTATCCTTCTTAGACAAAAGGTATTTCAAAGAAGCATATCAGTATATATTATGATCTTAGAACCTAAGAGATAGGGTCTAAACTTGTCTAAGGCAAACACAATGGCCAAAAGTTCTTTCTCTATAGTGGTATAGTTCAACTGGGCATCATTCAGAGTTTTGCTAGCATAGTAAATCACATGAAGTAATTTGTTTTCTCGCTGACCTAGCTAATAGGTGTCTAAAACACCTTGATATTTATCTATTGTTTATGCTTTCTTTGCTATGTTTTCTTGTGAATTATGTATCTTTTGTTTGATTTTGAGTTTTAGGAACTTTGGAGCAAAAGAAGAAGAAACGTCGCTTAAAAGGGCTAAAGTGTCATTTCATGTGCAACTGCTGTTGAAGGCGAATTATTTCTCATTATTTACTTTTATTTCTTCATCTCTATCTGAAAGGGATGTCGGCTTTAGTGATGCAAGTTATGTCTGAAAAGAATGACAGCCTTAGTGATGTATAAATATTGAAGAAAAGAAGTGGATATGAGAGGTAAGAGATGGTTGCTCGAGAAACTACTAAAAGCACCCAGAAAAGTGTTAAAGGCACCCCCAGAAATGTCCCAGAAGTGTTGATAAAGTCATCCATGAGTTTCTCACTATATACAGCCCAAAAGTTATCTTTGTACCCCCCAAATTGCTATTCGCAACCCCAAGAATTGCTAAATGTAGCCCAAATTGCTAAGGGCACACCGATGTTGGATAATGGGAAGGTCATCTTCTCCATTTGAAATTCGAATTTTGGCGAGAAAAGAGGACCAGAATTAGGGCTGAAGATTTGATGGTGTTCTATTGAGATTAAATCGCTGGAATTGAATGAGTTTGTTCCTAAGGTCTAAACATGGCTGGTAATGGTCTTTGTTTCGACCAGAATTGGCTAGATAATCAGCAAAGATGAATCAGGGTTCACGGATTTTGGCGGGAAAATGTGTTCTTCATGGACATAATTGATGTTAGGATTTTGGAGAGGTTATATGGTGATTCCATAGCTCAAACTTCTTGGATGGGCCTGTTTGGTCGAAACATGCTTGGTACGTGTGTTGGAATTGGTTGGATTTGGCCACAATGTCGGATTGGAGTAAACATGGGAAAAAAATATACACGACTCTATGTTGGTGAGTTTAGAAAGTTTCGGAGAATTTCAAGGCTTATATGGTCTAGTTATCATGTTACCTAATCAAACATGAGTAATGACGTGTTTTGGGACTAAAAGAAAGGAATGAAATCTTCATTTGTTTGGTAATTTTCATAAAAAGGGAAGAAAAGTGTATCAACGGTAAAAAAAATAAGAATTTGTACGGAAAGTAAGTGCGACGAAAGGGAAGATATCTGCTTTATTATGTCATGAAGAGAGTTTAAGAAGGAATTAAACAACCCCGACACGTACAGGTAGAACAAAAAGAAGAAATAAATTCTGAGACTTTGGGTGAAAGATAAAGAATATTTTATTTACATATTTTCAACCTGTTGGGTGTAAAAAGGGTCGTAAGGAAGCAGAGAACCAGACGAAACCTTGGGGATAAGAAATATAGGCTTAGAATCGGGAAAAGAGAGGTTAGAAAAATTCTTCCTGCTGCTGCATATTCAAGAACACGAAGAACAAAGTACGCCAAGATCAGTCACAGAAACTGTCGCAGTTTAACCGCGGAAGCTGTCTATCGTTCTTTTGTTAATAGAAAAAGACCTTTAGCAACAGAAGCAGCTGAACAGTTTTAGCTGCTGAATACCTGTAGCGACTAAAAATTGTTGTAAGCAAACTTTATTATTTTTAATACAATGATTAATCAATTTTCTTCCATTTTTCTTCATATGAGTAGGTAAATTTATTCTCCGGGGTTTTGGAGGAAGCTATTTTTGATGCGTAATTTTTAGTAATTATTTTCTTTGACAAAAATACTCCAATATTGTTCTTTTAAATTATTAAAAATTTTCTCTTCTATATATGCTTCGTAAAAATTGTTTTGGGTATTTTCTACCTTTTTTTATAAGTGAAGGAAAATTAGGCCTTAGAATAGCGACGAAAGTCATAAAAAAAAGAGCTTTTAATGTTATATCTTCCAAAGCATGAGATTGAGTTCGAGAATTGTTTTGAGTAAAGTAGGAGTATTTGTCACAGAAATTGTTATTGAGTTTACAAACATTAGAAGTAGTGGAATCCAAAACCCTAGAATCATCTCTCCTTGGTAAAAAAAAAATCAATTTTAATTAGTTTGTCTTATTCTTTTCTTTTAATAATCAAAAACCAAATCTTTAAATAGAGTCCGAGAATCAAATCCATACTTACCACAATCAAAACTACATCAGTTTTTGGCGACGTTGCCGGGGACTTGCCTTTAGGTTAGGTTTTAGATTTTTATTTTTAGTTTAGTTTTTGTTTTATTTTATTTTCTTTTCTTTGATTTTACTTGGGTATTTTTCTTGTTTTTATTGTGCAGGTAATATTCTATATTTATTGTGGAATTGCCTGCCAAAAGAGGTAAGTAACAAAACCCAAATTTTATTATTTTTTAGATTTTATTTCCTTTTGTGTATATTTCCTTTATTTTCTTTTATTTAATTAGAAAAAAATTCAAAAAAATCACGTGCACACACCAATTGCATTAATCGTCTGGCACCGATTCTAAGAAAACGCGTAGTTTAGTACGGTGAACCCTTTTGGAGTTATCATCTGAAACACCACAAACCTCATCCTAGTACCTGTGACTAGTCTTTGACTGAACGTATATTTTGTTGTAGGTAACCCAAGCTTACCTAAATTAGTGAACCCCAGTATTTGCATGTGCACGGTTTTCTTGCTTCACTAGTATTTTTGCTTGTGTATGCGCCGTTGGAAACGAGTAGGAAATAGACTTGAGGAAAACGACCTTTTTAATTTGACTCCGACCCGCTACGTGGATATAGGTGGTACTTCTATTTTTGCCAAAATGGTTAATGAAAATGATGGTGAGGTTCCACCAACCAAAACTCGTAGGGACCGTTTGAACCCGTCTAGAGTAATACGTGAACCTGGGGTTGTTTTACCGGTCACTACCATTAAATTTGATATTAAACCTGGGACATTTGGCATGCTACGTAAATTTAGGGGAATAGAAAATGAAAATCCATATACCCACGTAAGGGACTTTGAAATGATCTGTGACACAATGAATTATCTGAACGTCACAAAAGATGTGCTTAGGTTGTGTTTGTTTCATTTTTCCCTAGAAGAGAGAGCCAATGAGTGGTACCATATCATCCCTTCTAAAACAATCACCACCTGGGATGGGCTTGTAGAGGCCTTTGTTAAGAAGTTCTACCCACACCACAATACTGCTGCTGTTAGGCAGTCTATCCAAACCTTCAAGCAGAAAATAGGTGAGAGCCTACATGACTACATAGAAAGGTTTAATGAATTGTTATACCAATGCCCGCACCATGGCTTCGACAAAGACCACATGACCCAAATCTTATATGAGGGCCTTGATAGTGAAACCCAAATTTAGGTAGAAACAATGAGTGGTGTAGAATTTACCCATCAAGACCTAGATGAATGTTTTGACGAGCTCGTTGAGTTAGCTGATAAGACTCGTCAATGGGCTTCAATGAGGGAGCCCGAAATAACTAGGAACCCTATCCATAGGGTCAATAGAGTTGATAATGGGTCTGACATCCTTAGGCGTCTAAAGGCATTAGAAATGAACCAAAGGTCTACCCAGACTATGAGCTGTAACAGTGAGCCCAGAACTTATCCATGTACCATTTGTGGTGACCAAAGTCATACTAGACCTCAATTCCCCCTGTTTTAACTTAGTGAAATAACCCGTGACCAGGTTAGTGTCCTACATGGTGGTATGAACTCTAAATTTGAGGGTAGACCCAAGTTTGATCCCTATTCTAATACGTATAACCCTGGTTGGAGACATAACCCCATTTTTTCTTGGTCGAAAGGTGCCCATCTAGCAATCCACCACCAGGTTTTCATATGAATCAAACTCAATTCCAAGAACCAAGCCCAGTTGATCATAAGTTGACATCTTTAGAAGAATCCATGAAACTTTTAGCTCAAAGTGATGTCAAAAGCAACCAAAAGTTCGATGACTTTGTCCTAATGAGTCAGCGTAACCAAAAAAATAATGCCCAAGCTATTAGCAACTTAGAGACTCAAATAATTCAACTTTCAAACAAGTTAAATGATAGGGAGATTGTGACATTTCCTAGCCAAACTACTCCAAATCTGAAAGGAGTTAACCAGGTTAATGGGTCGGGTAGTTCTAGCCACAATGAACATGTCAAAGAAGTTATCACCCTTAGGAGTGGTAAAACTCTAGAAAACTCGGTAGAACCACCTGAGGATAGTAGTCCAGCTGAAGAGACTGAGGTTGACCAAACTTCGTCTAAAAATCCTAATGGTCCGGAGTGTGCTAAGAGTCCAAGTGAGGAAGATATCCCTGAGAGAGTGTACATACCACCTGCACCATTTCCTAAAATACTCGCTAAGAAAAAGCCTAGTACATATGCTGAAATCCTAGACATCTTTAAGAAAGTTAAGATCAACATGCCTTTGTTAGATGCAATAAAACATGTACCGGCTATGGTCAAGTTCCTAAAAGAGATGTGCATCGTCAAGAGAGAGGCTAGTGTCCATAAATGGCATTTTTAACCCAACAAGTTAGATCCATAATCTCACAAAAGTACCCAGTCAAATTTAAAGATCCTGGTTGTCCTACTGTCACATGTGTCATAGATACCCAAACGATAAACAATGCTTTATTATATCTTGGGGCTAGTGTGAATATTTTACCTTTCTTGGTATATGAACAACTTGGACTAGGGGAGATGAACCAACTAAGATAACACTATAGTTAGCCGATAGGTAAGTCAAAATCCCACGTGGAATTATTGAAGACGTTTTGGTTCAGGTAGAAAACTTTATCTATCCAGTTGAATTTGTGATTTTGGACACCCAACCTATCTCTAGTCAAGATATAAATATCCCAATCATCCTAGCTCGTCCATTTCTAGCCACTGCAAATGCAGTCATACATTGTCAAACCGTCCTAGTAGATTTTTCCTTTGGGAATCAGAAAATCTCATTGAACGTTTTTAAGGCATTACAAGCCCCACCGAACCCTGAACACTATGATTCTATATGCATGATTGATTCACTAGTTAAGAATTCTTTTACCACTAATAGTGTTAGCGATCCTGTAGAGCCATGCTTGGCACACTTTGGAGCCTACTATGATGAGGATAAACATTTTGAAGAGGTTAATGCGTTATTAGATTCCGCAGCAATAATGAATTATGGAAAATGACAACCTAAACCAGAACCTCTTCCACCAACCATAGATAATCCCCTCCCATCATCAGTTAAGGCACCCACCCTTGAATTAAAGCCACTACTAGATACACTGAAATATGTATTTCTTGGTAATGAAAATACTCTTCCTGTCATAATTGACTTTGACTTAGAGCCCGATCAGGAAAGTAGGCTAGTTAGTGTTCTCCGAGAGATCAAGACTGCAATAGGGTGGACCATAGAAGATTTGAAAGGAATCAGTCCTACTGATTGTATGCACCACATCTACCTAGAAGAAGGTGCCAAAACCTCAAGAGAAATGCAGAGATGTTTGAATCCTAATATGAAAGAAGTTGCCCGCAATGAGGTGCACAAGTTGTTAGATGCAGGTATCATATACCCCATCTCTGATAGTAAATGGGTCAGTCCTGTCCAAGTTGTTCCAAAGAAGTCTGGGATTACAATAGTTGCGAATGAGAACAATGAATTGATCCCTACCAGTGTTAATACCGGGTGGAGAGTTTGTATAGACTACTGTAAGCTGAACTCAACAACTAGTAAAGACCACTTTCCTCTACCATTCATTGACCATATGTTAGAAAGATTAGTTGGACGCAGCCATCATTGTTTCCTAGATGGATATTATCGTTATAACCAAATACCTATAGCCCCGGAAGACCAAGATAAGACAACCTTCACATGTCCATTTGGTACTTTTGCTTACATTAGTATGCCTTTTGGGTTGTGTAATGCACCCGCAACATTCCAACGTTGCATGCTGAGTATATTTTCGGACATGGTTGAGCGATTTTTCGAGGTCTTTATGGATGATTTTTCGGTTTTTGGATCCTCTTTAGATGAATGCTTGCACCACCTTACACTAGTTCTAGAACGTTGTAAAGAAAAGAACTTAGTCCTTAATTGGGAAAAGTGTCATTTTATGGTTAAATCTGGAATAGTGTTAGGACATGTAGTGTCCTCTAAGGGAATAGAAGTTGATAGAGCCAAGGTTGAACTAATTTCTAAATTAAGACCACCTAAGAATGTAACAGATGTTAAATCTTTCCTTGGCCATGCTGGATTTTATCGTCATTTCATCAAAGACTTTAGTAAGATTTCTTTACCCCTGTCGAACCTACTTGCTAAAGATACTACCTTTGTGTTTGATGAAGCCTGTGTTACATCTTTTGAGAAGCTAAAATCATTGTTGACTTCTGCCCCTATCATCCAACCACCCGATTGGGACCTCCCATTTGAACTCATGTGTGATACGTCCGATTATGCAGTTGGTGCTTTCCTTGGCCAATGACGTGATAAAGCACCTAGTGTGATTTATTATGCTAGTAGGACCCTAAACGATCCCCAGTTGAACTACACAACCACTAAGAAAGAAATGTTAGCCATCGTTTTTTCTTTGGAGAAATTTAGATCATATCTCTTATGGTCTACGGTCATAGTCTATTCTGATCATGCTCCTCTCAAATATCTCCTTTCCAAGAAGGACTCCAAACCTCGGCTGATCAGATGGGTATTGCTGTTCCAAGAATTTACTCTAGATATTCGTGATAAGAAAAGGTCTGAAAATATAGTAGCTGACCATTTATCCCGTATCTTTGATGAGACTAGAGATGATGAGAGACCGATCCATGACACGTTCCCTGATGAACAATTATTTTCCATCTCTTTGTTACCCTAGTTTGCGGACATTGTCAATTATTTAGTAACTGGTCAAATGCCCGACCATTGGTATAAACAAGATAGAGATAAATTCTTGTCTGAGGTTAAATACTTTTTCTAGGATGATCCATACTTATTAAAATATTGCCCTGATCAGATCATCCGTCGTTGTATTCCTGACAACGAAATCTCCAGTGTCCTGAATTTTTGTCATTCTGGAGATTTTGGGGGTCACTTTAGTTCTAAGAAAATAGCTGCAAAGGTTTTGTAATCCGGTCTTTATTGGCCAACACTGTTTAAGGACTCCCACCTATTTTGTCAAAGTTGTGATAGATGTCAAAAGTTAGGAAAGATGACCCGACGTAATATGATTCCCCTTAGTCCAATACTAATAATAGAAATATTTGATGTTTGGGGTATAGATTTTATGGGTCCTTTTGTCAATTCATATGGTAACTTTTACATCTTATTAGCCGTTGAATATGTGTCTAAGTGGGTTGAAGCAATCACTACCAAGACAAATGATCGCCACGTTGTGATCAAGTTTGTTAGAGATAATATTTTCTCTCGATTTGGTATGCCTAGAGCAATCATTAGTGATGGAGTTTCCCATTTTTGTAATCGATCTTTTGAGATGCTCATGAAGAAATACTCCATTACCCATAAGGTTTCTACACCTTACCACCCACAAACTTGTGGCCAAGTTGAAGTGTCTAATAGGAAAATTAAACAGATTTTAGAAAAGACAGTAAACCCTACCCGAAAGGATTGGTCTTTACGCTTAATAGAAGCATTGTGGGATTACTGAACCGCTTTTAAGACTCCACTTGGGATGTCTCCGTATAGACTTGTCTTTGGTAAAGCCTGCCACTTGCCTGTAGAATTAGAACACCGAGCGTATTGGGTCGTTAAACGGATAAACTTTGACCTATCTACTGCTGGTGATAACCGTAGACTACAACTCAATGAGTTAGAATAAATTCGTAATGATTCTTACCAGAGTGCGAAAATTTACAAGGATAAAACAAAAATATTTCATGATAAATCGATTATTCGAAAGACATTTGAACCAGGTCAAAAAGTTCTCCTTTACAATTCTCGTCTACATCGTTTCCCTGGTAAATTGAGGTCACGGTGGTCCGGACCATACTTTGTCAAAATTGTTTTTCCTCATGGTGCAGTTGAAGTTAAAAATCCTAAGAATGAAGAAACTTTCAAGGTTAACGGTCAACAGTTGAAACCATTTTTGGAGTTACCCAGTGATAGGTGTCTAAAACACCTAATTTTATATCTAGTATTTATGCTTTATTTGCTATTGTCTTTGTGAATTGTGGCTCTTATGTTTAGTTTTGAGTTACTAGGTGCAATGGAGTCATTTGGAGCAAAAGAAGGAGAAAAGGTCCATTTTGAGCGTAAAGAGAAAAACTGTCAATTCGCTGGCGATATTTGGAGAAGGCTAGAGTGTTGCATGAGGATCTATGCTGGAAATTAAATTGGAAGTCTCCTAAAACTGACAGTTGAACAGAGAATTAGGCTGTCAGTTCTCTGAAACCGACAAGCCACACATGATCTGGTTGGCCCTTATCCCTTTTAACGGATGCCCATAGTGATTTCACACCTTTAATCCTGAATTGAGAGAATTGGGTTCTCATTTCAATTATTCATCTGAGTTCTTCCTGTGAGAGAATAGAGGTAAAGAATGAGTTCTACCACTGACTCACACTGATTGAATGGAGGAAATCGATGAGACTAAGGCAGGTATTCAGAGACGAGATGAAGATGAAATATGGATTCGTATTTCCAGCAAAGGAGAAGAGTTTTGTGCATATTTCTGTCGAGAAACAACCAGCAAGAGGAGCTGTATAGCCTTTGATTTCTGATGATAAATGGTTTGATCGATGAAGTTTTAGAGTTCTCATGCAGTTAAGAGAAATGAGTTTGTGTTTGAATGAGAAATCTCTGCAGGGAAGGAGATAGAGAAGAGATTAAATAGTAACAGTGTGGCTACCTCTCTATTATAGCGGAATTCAGAGAAAGTGTTTGTGGAAATGTATGAACCAGTTTTCCTTCTCTTCATTGTGACCAGTTTCAGTCAAGTTCCTTAGCTACCGTTGTTAGTTTATCACAGCTACAATGGAAGAGATTTGAGCAAGCTTTAGCAAGATAATAGACAAGGAAAGTGAGTTGTTTGATAAATAATTGAATGGATTTGCATGAATTGAGCTGAGATGGGAGTGTTTCTATTGCGTCGTAGCTGAAATGGCAGTGCAGGTACTAATGGTTGACAATATGGCATAAGAGGTGAATGTTTTGGTGTTTCAAGAGGTGTTGTGATGAATTGTAGATGAAAATAAAAGATGGATTCAGATTGCAGTTCAGGGGTTACCGTGATGCCATTTGGGATAGTAGGTGGTATATGAAATGAAATGGGTTTGTGGTGCTGGAACTGAGAAATTGCAGGTAATGTCATATATTACAGGGAATTGTTTGTGGTGTTGCACCTGAGTTGCAGGTGGTGGCTGTATTGGTTGAACCAATGGGTTTTGTAACTGAGATTGAAGATGGATTGTAATTGATCAAATCAGAGATTGTGGATTTGAAATGGGTATTGCTGATTAAGATGATATTGGTGATGGCTTGTTTCTGAAATTGGTTGTTGCAGCTGGTGGAGATTCAAATGCAGTGCAATCTTACAGGTGGTGAAGCTGCAGAATGTTAATTATGGTGGAGATTTGGTATGAGGCAGTGGCGTTGCAGTTAAAGGTGGAGTAGCAGCTAGAGATACATGGTACTGGTGTCCAACTGAAGTTACAGGAGCAGCAAGGGTTATTGGTTTGAGGCACTTAACTGGATAATAGGTGAGAGTCAATAAGTTGAAGTTGCAATGAAGTCGAATGCTCGAGGCCAGATTTAGTGTATGGCTAGTGTTGTTGGTATTTGAAATCAAAGAAATGGAGTTGGATTTGGGGATTTCTGTGTGTGTGATTCAGAATAGCAAGAGATTCAATGGGTTGAGGAGATGGAGGTTAAGAATAGGTTTGATTATGCTGCTGAAGAAGGAATTGGTGGTGAACTGACATTGCAGCTGGTATTCTGATGCAAGGGTTCTCTTATGGAGCTGAGTAAATTCAATTGGGAGATGTTTCTGCCATTGATGTTTGAGAGGTCAATACAGTGGAGGATTGGTGACAAGAATGAATGATTATTGTTAGTTGTGATGGTTGGCAGAGTTTGATAACGGAGGCAATGGAGCAGCTGGGAATAGCTATTGCGGCATGGGGTTTTTATGAGTTCCAAGGCAGCAGGTGTTGCTGCCAGTCATGCAAATGAATGATTGCAATTGCAGTTGGAGTTTGAGCTGGAGTTATAAGCCAGGGAGTTAGATGGTGGATGATGTGAAGATTGCAGGAGAGAGTGAACTGTGCAAGTGATGCAACTGCAATTTGAAGTGATTTGAGATACAGATTCAGTCGACGACAACAGCATCTCAGCACCGACGACAGACTTTAGGTGACTACTCTGGCCAAAGGTAATTTTCCGGTGACCGGATTCCGACGATGGTGGCCGGATTCCGGTGATGATATCATCAATCCGACGGCCAACTTTGGACACAAAAAATCCAGAGACATATTTCTCACACATGGGCTTGGTGGACTAGTAGATGGACGTGGAATTGAAGATTATGAAGACTTAACCTAATATTGGAAGGAGTATCCTTTATGGAAATTGAGAAACATATAAAAGAGAAGACTTTTCTTTAATCTCGGATTATCTCATCTTCTACTTTTGTTCTAGGGTTTAGAAACATGATAAAACTTCTTTTTCTCCTTGTTATGAACTCCATGAGCATGAGTACTTAGTTTTCTTTTGGTTATGGATTAGTTGGATTTCACATAATATGATTCTTTGATTCAATATATTAGTTTTGTCTCATATTTATCGTTCACGATTCTCTGAAAATATAGTTGTATGATTGACGTATTACAACATGATTGATTGTTAGTTTTGTCAAGTTGCAAATTGGTAGAACTCGTAATCATATCTATTGCTAGTTTAGGGTTATTATACGTAAAAGTGATAATCCTTGAATACAAGTAGCATAAATGTGAATATTGCTTGTAGTGATACATCCTAGTAATCACAAGTGAATCGTGACCTTTGTTAAATTGAATTAGTGCGCTTTCCACATTCGATTGCTTTGATTAGCCTGATTTCATAGAACTTAGTGCATCTAGGGAATTAAACTTGATTAGTGCTTTTACACGTTAGGTTGTTCTCTTAGATAGAACTCATACTCGTATCTTTTAATGTGTTTGTTGATGACAAAAGGGAATTAGAGGGATATTCTTGCGATCAAGGTATTCTAGGGCCATTGATAAAATAGAGATTAAATATCAATTCTAGTTATTATGACAAGAGCATGTTAGTGAATGAAAACGAAAACCTTAACCAATATCTTTACATATTTGATTTGTGTGCTTTAATTCTTTGTTTTGATTTTATATTGTTTTACTTTACAAATATTAGAAAACCCCCATTGGTATTTATAGGAAACCGAAAACATATTGACAACCTAGTCCTCTCTATGGGAACGATCCTTTCTTTCCCTTGATATATTTATATTTTGAGTAGTGAGAAAGTGTAATTTATTTTTGACGCCTTCGACAGCGATCACCTAGTCATGAAATAGAAGAATCGGAGCTGAGGGATCCTGTCTACCAGGATTAATTTTAACGGGTAACAAAGTCTGGATAAAGACACTAAACTTAGCGCTTTATGGGAGGCAACCCATCCTCTTGTTGTACATTAGTGTAATTTCGTTTTCTTGCTCCCATGGAAGGATTGCCACGCTTCATCCAGGTACTATCTTTCTGACTTACCTCTTTATTCCTCTTGTTACTTATATTTTTGGTACTGCACTTTAATTTGAAACATTGAGGACAATGTTAGATTTAAGTTTGGGGGTGAGGGAAAAACTTTTAGTTTGTTTTTAATAAATTAAAAAAAAACAAACAAACTCCAGAGCTTAGAAATTTGTGCGAAATCAGGATGACACTAACCAGACTAAGAGAATGGAAACATCTTGGTTGTAGGAGCTAAGGAACCCAATAATAGAGTCTATTCATGAAAAGACAGAGTTCAGGTGTTACAATGGAATCATCACACTACGTTATGTTTTTATTTTATTTGAATTTGAATTATATGTTTCTCTAAGTGATTTGGTGGGGCCCAACACATCGAATTGTTACCACTGCTGGATGGAATAGAGTGATTGAGTTAATAAATAATAAATAAACCAGACCAATCAGACCAAACGGAATAAAGTCGATTAAAAAATGACACTTGGATAGCAATATGTGTGTGTTTTCCCTGTCTCCGTCGCCTAAACAAGCGTGGAACGCAGGATCCATGGGAACTATCATGTAATCTGCTGACAAGAAGCATGCGCTTGGATCCAAAAGATCAAATCATGCAGTCCAAAAAAAAAAAAAAAAGTTTATAAAATCGACCGCTGGTTCCCTTGTATATGCCAAGATGTATTGATATTAGTCCAGACCAGTATCTCAATCCATTAGGATTCATAGGTCCATCTTGGCGGAGGCCTTCAGACAGATATGGGAAACATCGTTGACCTTTTTTTGCCCACACTTTTAGGGGCGACCAATTTGTAATTAGGGGCGACACAAAACGACAAAATAGCAAATAGTCGGTAGGTTATTTCACAATCGAAAGGTTATTTCTGAGGCGTTTTTTTTAATGGCCAAACTACCCTTTACAATCGGTAGATAACTATACAATCGGTAGGTAATCAACAATCGGGAGTAAATTTATTTTGTATGACTTCCGATTATACGGTATCCCCAAAATAAAATCCTAAATCTTTTGAAATTTGATTATCCTATAATCGGTAGTAAATAAAGTTATATTGACTCCCGATTATACAGTATACCTTTGGCAAAAATGCTACCATAATCGGTAGGGAATTTAGGTTATTTAACTTCCGAATATAGAGTTGCCTCAAATTCAGAGTTTGCAAAAATCATCTTTTTTCTGAAATTTGGTTGAGCCTATAATCGGTAGTAAATGAAGTGTTATCATGACTTCCGATTATACAGTGATTCTCTTTGCAAATATCCTACCATAATCGGTAGTCAAGAAAGTTCATATAACTACCGAATATAGAGTAGTCCCAAATTCAGATTTTGCAAAAATCCTTTTTTTTTTGGAATTTTGGTTGAGCCTATAATCGGTAAGATATGAAGAGTTATCATGACTTCCGATTATTCTGGCTCTCTTTGCAAATATCCAACCATAATCGGTAGTCAAGATAGTTTATATAACTACCGAATATAGAGTAGCCCCAAAATCATAGTTATCATGACTTCCGATAATGAAGAAAACCTATGGGAACAAACACGTTTTGTGAAAATATCTGGAAAAGTTTTATTGAAAATATCCAACACATATATCTACCGAATATAGAGTAGTCCCAAAATCATATTTTGCAAAATTTCTCTTTTTTCTGAATTTTGGTTGAGCCTATAATCGGTTATAAATGAATTGTTATCATGACTTTTGATTATACAGTGGATCTCTTTGCAAATATCCTACCATATTCGGTAGTCAAGATAGTTCATATGACTACCGAATATAGAGTTGCCCCAGAATCAGATTATGCCAAAATCCTCTATTTTTCGAATTTGGTTGAGCCTATAATCGGTAGTAAATGAAGTTACCATGACTTCCGATTATACAGTATAATCTTTGGCGAAATCTACCATAATCGGTAGTCAAAATAGTTACCATTGAAAGTTTTAGCAAAATCTAAAAAAGCTTGATTTGGGCTTTCCAGACAGCCTAGGAAGCCTGGTTTTTCTTCATAAACTCTCTGTTCACCATAATTCAACAGAGCACCCCTTTTAGCCATTTTGTCAGCAGATGGATTAGCTTCTCTATAGATATATGTAAAACTCCAAGATATAACTGCAGTAGATATCTTTTCCCATCTAGAGATAGCAAACCATGGGACCTTGTTGTATTGAAATGCCTGTTGTATAGCTTGTGAGTTTGTTCTAAATATAACTTCCCTGAAGCCTTTACTCATTTCCCATTGTCCTGCTATAAGTATGGAAAAAACTTCTTCATAATAGTTTGTAGATACTCCAATCCCCCCTGATATTGCTACCAAATAATCCCCCTTGTGGTTCCTCCCAACTACTTCATAGCCTTCCAACCCTGGATTACCTCTAGATGCTCCATCACAGCAAAGTGACACCTTCCCTTGACTTGGAAGCTGGAAATATACTTCTTTGATTCTGAGAGTCTTCACCTTTCTTGTTTTCAACCCAAAAAACTTGAGAACTTGTAAGTCATACTGACTATTCCACATTTGAGTCTTCATTCTAGCTTCACTGTCATATATAACTTTCATGATTCTTAGTTTTTAACTATTGGTATAACATTTTCCATTCCCCTGAGTTCACAGAGAATTGTCATGTAATAGTTCCAGTCCACACCTTTTTATCTACTCCCCCACTGAGAGTTGGTAATTCCATGATGTTTATCATTGTCATAATTTCTGTAGGGACTATCCATTCACCATCAAGAATAAGGTCAGCCACCATCATATTTGGAAACTGCGACATAAACGCATTTTCAGGGTACATTTCCTGTAAGGGTAAATTCTTGACCAATCTATCTTTCCACACAGAGATTTTACTACCATCACCAACTGTCCATCTTGAATGTTCTTATACTTCCTCAATAATCCATTTTATTCCATGCCAAATTGAAGATTTCTTATAATAGTGTATCCACTCCCCCTTTTTATTCTTGTACTTTCCTTGAAAAAATCTTGAAAATTCATATGTTCCATTCTGTATTATCCAAAGTAGCTTCATTAGCATAGCTTTATTGATGATCTCTATTCTTCTCAGACCAAGGCCACCTTCCTTTATTGGAGAATATGTCTTATTCCATTGCAGGGTAATCATATTTTTTGTAGAAGGGTCTCCTGACCACAAAAAATTCCTCATGATTCTTTCACACTCCTTTATTACTTTCTTTGGCCATTTGTATACTGACATTTAGTTTATTGGGAAGCTACCAAGAACATGTTTTACTAAGGTAAGTCTTTCTTGAAAGGAAAAGACTTTACCCTTCCATCCAGCTAAATTTTCCTGTATCATATCCACCACCTGCCAAACATGGTTTGTTCTAACACTTCCTTGAGTCAACATTATTCCCAAATATTTATCTGGGAAGTCTGCCAGCTTCACATTACATTCTCCTGAGATTTGTATTCTTCTACCCTGACTGGTTCCACCTATGAAACATTTACTTTTTTCCCAGATTTATTTGTTGACCTGATGCAGCTTGATATTTTGCCAATAAGCACATTAATTTTCTCACATTCCTTTTTTCACCATTCCAAAATAGAAAGATATCATCAGCAAAAAGGATATGTGATGGCTTTACTCCACCTCTTTCCACCATTGCTTTTAAGCTGCCCTCTTGAATCATTTTTGTAATATTTCTGCTCAAAATATCTTCAGCTAATATAATAATAGTTACAGTGAAATCTTACCAACACATATTTCGAGAAATAGATAAGCGAGTAAACTCGGCTCGAAATAGAAAATCTGTATGTATGAAAACTATCATACTTATACGACTTTTTTCTCAAGAGTAGGAGATAGGGTAGATATACTTTTAAGTGATAGATAAGTTCAAGTCTCCACATACCTTTTAATCGGATGAAGTTCCACTGGTTCCTTGAGTATTTCTTCGTCTTCGTAAGATGATCGTCATGGAGTCTGGAGCTCAACTACACTTAAATATCCTAGTTTGATACTTAGCAATAAGTAGACTAGAAATCAAGACATATAGTTTTGACAACTAAAATTGAAAAACAAGCTTAAGATAGCAATGCTTGCGAGTTCGACCGAGCAATGCTCTAACAATATCCCCCTTTGTCAATTTTAGTGACAAAACTATCAATACATATGGATTACAAAATAGATAAAACTTTATAGCTTCTCGTCCACATGCTTGATATCCTTGGTGCTTCAACATTACTCGAAAACTTATTTTTTTCCAAGTACTCACATGATTCCATAGATGTTCAGTTTAGCATCATAGTTGTTGAAGATCCGTAGCCATAACAATGAGAAAACAAAAGTTCTCGATCATTGTTATATAGTGTCATAGTATTATTACATAGTATCAAAGTTCAATTGTATCACAACTTTGACAACAATACTATGGTGATATGTATCACTCCCCCTTAGTCAATACTTTCATCTCAACATGAAAACCACTCCCCCTTACATAATGATCCGAAAACCATATGTATTTTTAGTGTGAACTACATATTAATTCTCCCCCTTTTTGTCAATAAAATTGGCAAAGGTACGAAAATGGGATCCCAATGAAATTTCCACGGTGACGCTTCAAGACCAAAGAAAAGTACATATCAACTTGGTTTAGATGCAATCATATAGCCGAAGCTAAATGCATTCATCAAGGAGTTTATAAAGATACAAGATAACTCCTAAAATATTCCACAGCCTCACTCCCCACAAAGATATGGAAATTAAGCACAAGTTCAAAAGAACTATCCCCCATTTGATATTATTCTCGAAAGAACAACAAGAGCGACCTTACTATTACAAGAAAAGAAGGAATTATTTGGACACCAAGAACAACAAAAATGATTTTATATGTGATGCGTGTCGTAAGTGCAACAAATTAATCAAGATATTTCCCACTAATTAACTGGTAATATAGCGGTAGTAAGGATCGTTCCCACCGAGAGCTGTGTAATTGATATGTTATTTATATTAGCAAAACAAGATAAAGGGGGATTGGATTAAAGTAAATAAGAGAATAACAAATAAAGAAAGAAATGATCAAGGAGTCCTTCACTGCTACCAAACGTTGACTCAATAATATACTTATATATCTTCGTTAAAACCATTCATCACCAATCGTAGGAAAGCATCTATAGCAATGCTTTCCCCCAAAGTTACTCTTGTAACAGGATACCGAAGCGCTTGCATATCAAGTTCTATCCAACCGAACCACCAAGTAGTAGCGCACTCAAGGTGTAACCTAATCGGAAGCTGTAAGTTATATGAACTTAGGTTGATCCTAGCAGTTAGACTCTTAGTGCAAGGTCCACTTACTAGTGTTATCTTCACACATGATTGCTCCACAGAATCCCTCTACAAGGTCTCGTGTTCTCTACTTGTGTAAGGATTATTCAACAATTACACATATATCCTAACCCTTTACTATCAATAGAATAATCAAAAGATTAATCCAGCGTGCACTCCAAACAATCTAATTAATCAATCATAAACCCTAGAAATAGTGAAAACAAATGATTATGTGATTAAAACTCCGAATAGATTTATATAAATAATAAATCTTCACGCTAGAACATTGAATTCATCCTTAATAAATAAAAGTTTAGCTTCTCATGGTTACACAATTACCCAGTTTCCCACTAAAGGTGTAAACCCGAAAATATGAATGAAAAACAAAAGTGTATAATGAGATGTAGAGATATATGATATCAAATTTAGGTCAAGAAGTGTTTCTTTTATAGTCTCAAAACTGTAGAAGTCCCGTGCACTAAATCATATGTCAAACACTTGCCAAATCTCGCCAAATTTCCTCACGTCCAAGTATGGCCGTGAATGTAATAGAGTTACAGCCAGTGGACCACGTCAGTTATGCAGAAAGGCCCAACCCAGTTATCAAAATTGGCATGTCAGTCATATAGAACTGACATAATATATTCTTCTTCTCTTATTACGGCCTGGATTTTCTGTCCGTGACTTGTCCTGTAAATTTTCTTGGTTTTTCTCCTTTCAATTACGTCTGGGATTTTTAGCCGAAACACCTCCTGGATGTTTTACTCTTACTCCTCCATACATCCAAGTCCAACCAACTCAGCGCCCCTTACTTCTCATCATCACTGGTGACCACCTTCCAACTCTGTCTAATCGCAGCAACAGCAAACCAACCCCTTCATCGGCATCAATCTTCACTTCCATGGTCGATACTCAACCGCAAACTCTAGCTCTATATTCATAACACCATTGTTTCAATCACCATCGGCCATCACTACTGCCAACCATTCATGTCTTCACCATCAACCACAGCACAAAACCCTTGTCACTGCCAGCATTAAGAAAGAGAAGTCTCAAGATCATTTCAATCATGGAAAAACCATCAAACTAATTCTCTGACCTTCTCAGGCTCGAGTCTCAACCTTACCAGCATTAATCTTCCATCGTTGTTGCAGTTATCTATCAACTCCATTCTCGGCCTCGTATCCAACCCAAACCTTAATCTTCCAGAATTTTGGGTGATTAAACTTAGATGATTTTGATGAATTTTGATAATGAAGGAGTGGGAACTTTTGGTTCTTCTCACTCTCTCTCTATTTTGATTAATTGAAGAGATAATACTAATTCTCTTCTTTTTGTTTTTACAACTTATGGATGTCCTGCACCCACATGTGTAGTCTACACACACACAACTTAAATATAAAGTTGACACTCCAATTACACTCTTAACATAACTCACATTACTCAACAATCTCCTCCTTAATGTGATGTTCTTCTACTCCTAGTATTTCACGGAAATGTTGAAATTTTCCTTTGGGAAGTGCCTTGGTGAATATGTCCGCCAATTGGTCTTCCGTCTTGCAATATTTGAGTTCTATCTCACCATCTTCAACCGCTTCTCGAATGAAATGGTACTTGAGTTTGATGTGTCTTGCTCTACAATGCTCAACCGAATTTTTGGACATAGCAATTGCCGATTTGTTGTCACAAAAGATTTCGGTGATTTCTTCTTGCTTCTCTTGAATGTCTTCCATAATCCTTCTTAGCCATACAACATGAGATGTAGCTATTGATGCTGAAATATACTCTGCTTCCGCTGTGGATTGAGCTAAGGTTTCTTGCTTCTTCGATACCCATGTAAATATACCCGAACCAAGAGAAAAAGCATACCCCGATGTACTCTTCATGTCATCAATACATCCTCCCAAGTCGCTATCACAATAGACAACTAATTTGACATCCAAATTTCTAGAATACATGATTCCAAAATTCATTGTTCCTTGTATGTACCTCAACAACCTCTTTGCCGCGCCAAGATGTAGATGACTAGGTGAACTCATGAACCTAGAAAGCATACTTGAACCAAAAATGATGTCGGGTCTTGTATGTGTAAGATACAACAAGTTTCCAATAAGACCTCTATAGTAAGTCTCATCAACCTTTCTTCCTCCATCATCTTTCTTGAGTTTCTCATTCACTACAAGTGGTGTTGATGTGGGGTTACAACCAAGCATACCAAATTTCTTCAACACTTTTTCGGCATACTTACTTTGAGAAATGAACACTCCATCTTCACTTTGATGAACTTCTATACCAAGGAAGTACTTGAGCAAACCCATGTCACTCATCTCATATTTCATCATCATTTCTCTCTTGAATTGTTCAATCATATGAACATCATTACCCGTAAAGATAAGATCATCAACATACAAGGCAACGATGAGAATAGACGTACCTTTGGTCTTCACATATAGTGTAGGCTCACTCTTGCTTTTGCTGAAGTTTTGCCTTTTGAAGTATCCATATATCTCACTATACCAAGCTCTTGGTGCTTGCTTGAGGCCATACAAAGCTTTCTTCAACTTGTAAACTTTGTCTTCTTCTCCTTCCTCCACAAAACCTTGTGGTTGTTCTACATAGACCTCTTCATGAAGTTCTCCATTCAAAAATGCTGATTTTACATCAAGTTGATAAAGTAACCAACCTTTTTGGGAAGCCATAGAAATCACGGCTCTAATGGTGTCAAGACGAGCAACCGGTGCAAAAGTCTCATTGTAGTCGATGCTGGGTTGTTGTGAATATCCCTTTGCCACCAACCTTGCTTTGTGCCTTTGAACTTATCCATCCGCATTGTACTTCACCTTGTAGATCCACTTCACACCAATAACTTCTTTGTCACTTGGTCTTGCTACTTTCTCCCATGTATTGTTCTCGTCGATGACAAAAACTTCTTCTTCCATAGCTTTTATCCAAACCGGTTCTTTTGATGCTTCTTCAAAATTTTCCGGTTCCACCATACAAAAGTTACATCTTTCATACACTTCACTCAACCGTTGCATCTTATTTGGTCGTGGTGGTGGTGATGTTGACGCACTAGTACTTGGAGACATACTTGGAGATGCTTCTTGTCTTGTATTTGGAGGTGTTTGAGGTAGTTCTTCCTCATTTTCTTCACCTTCTTCAACTTCATTTGTTGCTGAATTTTCTTTCTCTTCATCAACAATAATGGTTCTCTTCTCAATTTTGCCTTCTTCCCAATTCCATGAACTTCCTTCATCAAACAAGACATCACGACTTGTAATCATTGTGTTGTTCTTCAAGCTAAACAACCTATAACCTTTTGATTGGAGGCTATAACCGAGAAATACACATTTCTCACTTGATTTATCAAGCTTTGTTCTCTTCACCTTTGGAAATTGAGAATAACACACACTACCAAAAACTTTGAGATGTCTTGCCGATGGCTTTCTCCCACTCCATGCTTCAAAAGGAGTTTTATCCCATACGGCTTTTGTTGGACACCTATTCATCAAGTAGACGGCGGTGTTGACGGCTTCGGCCCAAAACACTTTAGGCATACCCTTCTCATGAAGCATGGACTTCGCCATCTCCATAACGGTTTGATTCTTTCTCTCGGAAACACCATTTTGTTGAGGAGTATAACCCACGGTAAGTTGCCTTTCCAAGCCTTCATCTTCACAAAATTTATCAAACACTTTGTTGTTGTACTCTTTGCCTCTATCACTTCTCAAAACTTTGATGTAGTGACCACTTTGAATTTCAACAAGGCTCTTGAACTTCTTGAAGATGCTAAAAACTTCGGATTTTTGTCTCATGAAGTAAACCCAAGTCATACGACTAAAATCATCAATAAATAAGATAAAGTATATATTACCTCCATGAGTTGGTGTGTTCATTGGTCCACACACATCGGTATGTACCAAACCAAGAAGTTCATTTGCTCTCCATGCTACACCTTTTGGAAATGGTTGGCGATGTTGTTTCCCAAGTGCACAACCTTCACATACTCCATCCTTGTGGTTGATATGTTGTGGAAGTCCTTGCACCATGTTCTTGTTGGAAAGTAACTTGAGACTATTGAAATTCAAATGCCCAAGTCTTTTATGCCATAACCATGTTTCATCAATGGTTTCCATCCTCAATGCAACATTCTTCTCTTTTTCAAAGATAATTGGAAAGCTTCTATTTTTATCCATTTTGATACTCTTCATGAGTTGTCTCTTGTTGTTGTTCTTCTTGTCATAAATGGTGCAATATCCATCTTCAAAATGGACAGCATAACCAAGCTCCACAAGTTGCCCAACACTAAGAAAATTTTGTGCCAAATCCAGAACATATAACACATCTCTAATGTATTTTGCTCCATTGATAGTTTGCACGCAAATTGTACCTCTTCCGTTAGCTTGAACCATGTTTCTGTCACCCATCTTCACTAGAGAGTTTATGGATGTATCCATGTCAACAAACAAGCTCTTCACACCGGACATATGAGTTGTACAACCACTATCTACAAACCACACTTCACTTTTGGAAGTCTCCATAGCACTTTGACAAGCATAAAACAAATTTTGTTTTTCTCCTTTCTCTTCGGCTCTACCGGCTTGTTCTTCACCTTTGTACCTACAATCCTTCTCCAAATGTCCATACTTCTTGCAATGTTGACATTGGGGTTTTCCTTTGTTCCAACAATTCTTCTCCAAATGACCATTCTTGTTGCAAAAATTGCACCTTGGTACTTGAGAAGTATCACTCTTTGTGTAGTTGTTGGAGTTAGCTCCTCCTTTCTTCCATTTTCCCTTTCCTTTGAAGTTTGATGTTGATTCACCCTTGCACTCATTTTTATATGTTGCTGAATTTTTTGAGTTCAAGCTCAATTTTGATTGAAATGCACTTTCAATTGATTTTTCGGAATGCCTTGACACCCTTAGTTCATACTAGAGCTGGCAAACGGGCGGGCCGGGGCTGGCCCGTTGCGGGTTACACGAGTTCGGGTTAATACGGGTCAAAACCCGCGGGTTGAAATTCTTCAAGGGTGGTGATTTCTTCAACTCGTGCCCGTAACGGGTTAAACTTGCGGGTTTACGGGTAACCCGGCTTGTTTAATTAAAAATAAAAATAAAATTTAATTAAGGTAATTTATGACAAATTACAATTTACAAGGATAAAAATTGTAAACAGAACTCAAAACTAATTTTTGATTCTTGATAATCCCACAAATCCTTCCCATCTTCCTCAAATTCTCATGCTGCTGTTCAAAGTTCAAACTAAAACCCGACGAAAACCCATTTTCCATATCTGATATTACTCTAATTCCATCTCAATTTCATCCCAAATTCCAATTCACAGATCCCCTTTCTCTATGTTCTTTTCCCCATTCAACAGTTGCAACTCAATCTCCAAGAGTGCATGAAAATAATCTGTAAACATAATTATGCACATATGTAATACGTCTCAACTTCAGTTAACTATACATCAATAGCAAAACAAATATCACTTTCCTTCACATTATTCATCTCCCACTCTCTTAGCAGTTACCACTTACCACCAACAGCACACAGCACACATCAACACAAATTTCATATTTATCTCCATGTTTATCACAGATTCATCTCTCTATATCAATTTCACTATCAACAGCTTCTTATTCCTCTCATGTTTACGACCCATTCAATTTTACAGCACCAATTTGAACAACCACATATCTTTGTTCCTCTCGGCTGAAATTCAGTTCAATTTGCCGATTGACCCAAAACTTCATCTCCTTCTCAACCTTAAAACTTACCCAAATATTTCATCTTCGTCTCAACCTTATAACAAATTGATTAAGAAGAAGAAAAAAAAAGGAAAAAGGAAAGAAAGAGAGCAGATTAAGTAGAAGAATTGAAGAAAGTACCTATACGTGTAAGTTATAATGGAGAGGAGAGCAATCGCGAGAGGGATATCATCTTGCAGTACGAGAAAAATGGAGAGAAATCGACAGGAAGGAAAATTCAGGGCCTTCAGGCGATGGCCGCTGCAAACGGATGAGAAGAAGAAAGAAAAGAAGATAAGTAAATCTAGGGTTTTTTAGTTTTATACCCAGGAGACACGTATGGATGGGTGGGACGCGTCATAACTAAATAGTTACGGGTTTACGGGCTTAACCCGCGGGTTTACAAGCCTGGCCGGGTTAACCCGTTTTCCCACGGGCTGGCATTTCTCCAACCCAAACCCGGCTTGTTAGACAAACAGCCGAGCCGTGTGCGGGTTTTTCACGGGTTGGGCCGGGTAAACCCGCGGGTTTTGGCTTGTTTGCCAGCTCTAGTTCATACACCTTCAAAGAAGCCCATAATTCTTGTGACTTCAATGTATCAAAATCCTTTGTCTCCTCCAAAATTGCCACAATGGGTTCAAATTTAATTGGCAAACAATTCAATATCTTCTCACAAATTCTTCTTTCTTCCATCTTCTCTCCACACATCAACATATTATTAACAATTTCAACAACTCTTGAAGAAAACTCATTCAAACATTCATTCTCATTCATTTTAAATTTTCAAAATCTCTTCTATATGATTGTAATTTTAATTCTCTTACCTTCTTATCACCTCCATACTCCTTTTGAAGAATATCCCAAGCTTCTTTAGCTTTAGGAAAATGAATTACTCTTGGTAGAATAGTGTCTCCAACTCCTTGTTGAATGTACATGGATGCTTTAGCATTCTTCTTCCTACTCTCCTTAAGTAAATCCTTTTTTTCTTTTTTCTAGAGTTGTTGTAGCTTCAATTTCATCATACCCATCTTCAACAATCTCCCACACATCTTGTGACATGAACAAGGTCTTCATTTTGATGGCCCAAAAATCATAATTTTCTCCATGGAAGAGAGGTATTGAAGGTTGTTGAATGTATAAACTTGAGTTACTACTACTTGCCATTGATTTGGTTGAAGATTGATTGAAAAATTGGGTTTTTTCTTTTTTTGGATCTAGATTTAAAAAAAATTGGGTTGCTGATTTTTTTTGAATTAATGGGTAGAAATTGATTTTTCTTCACTCTCCAAGATCCGATTCAAACGATCTATGCTCTGATACCATTTGTTAGAATTTTGGGTGATTAAACTTAGATGATTTTGATGAATTTTGATAATGAAGGAGTGGGAACTTTTGGTTCTTCTCACTCTCTCTCTATTTTGATTAATTGAAGAGATAATACTAATTCTCTTCTTTTTGTTTTTACAACTTATGGATGTCCTGCACCCACATGTGTAGTCTACACACACACAACTTAAATATAAAGTTGACACTCCAATTACACTCTTAACATAACTCACATTACTCAACAATATTCATAACACCATTGTTTCAATCACCATCGGCCATCACTACTGCCAACCATTCATGTCTTCACCATCAACCACAGCACAAAACCCTTGTCACTGCCAGCATTAAGAAAGAGAAGTCTCAAGCTCATTTCAATCATGGAAAAACCATCAAACTAATTCTCTGACCTTCTCAGGATCGAGTCTCAACCTTACCAGCATTAATCTTCCATCGTTGTTGCCGTTAGCTATCAACTCCATTCTCGGCCTCGTATCCAACCCAAACCTTCTCTGATATTTTCTGAGCTCTTCTCAACTTGTTAATATTAAACCACAGACCATTATCATCCTACGACTCCATTAACTCTGTTCACAGCATCTCGAACCCGATCACCGATCAATACTTCCATCACTCATGTTACCATGGCAGCAACACGTTCTATCGATCTTTGTTGTGCCCGTGAATCATAGCAAGCTCCATATCATCCTAGTCAACTCTGTCAACAGCTCCCTGCACTCGCTCACATAGAACATCAACAGTTCGTTATCATTGTCTCGATTGATTTCTCCCCAAACTCAAGCACCACTGATTTGTGGAAATCAGGCTCTTACCCAAGCTTTATATCACCTTCAGTAACCCTATGATTCCTTCATAAGATCGAATACCACTTCTCTAAAATCCATCACAATCGTGATCATCAGCAGCATCTAAAACTCTTCCCTGAACTGGTCTTGATATGGAAGTGAATAGAAGATGGCAGCCTTGAGTAATTAGGCCGGGTGCTCTTAACATATTTTGAATTTTGGCTTCCCCCCAGTAAATGACATGACTCCATCGAGCAATTCCTTTGAAACTTGATTGCCCCTTAACATAATGACTACCCCTTAACGTATAATTGGGGTGTCAATAACACTTGCCTTTTTATGCT